>VXAB01013754.1:16201-64120 GCA_013399175.1 Odontophorus gujanensis
GCCGCCCTGCCCCAGCCGCCATTGGCGCGTCCCGGCTGAGGCGCGGAGCTCGGCTGCCCCCTGGCGGCGCGGCGGGGCGCGGCGGGCGCTGAGGGCCGGAGTTCTCAGCGCCGCGAATGGGCGGCTCTGAGGTGGCGCTGAACGCTGCTGCGAAACGTGGCGCGATCTCTTACGTTCAGTTATAGCATCCGCGGAAAAAATGGAAAGTGCCAAGGTGTGAAAATGAGCCAGCAGGGCATCTGCCAGGGACCCAGCCCTTGGGCAGCAGCGCCTGGGTGCGCACCGGTGCAGGAGGGGCGCTGAGAGATGAGCGGCTCTGCCCCCCGGTTCTGGTTAGAAGGTTCTGCTTGCTCACGGCGTCGTGGCACATGCAGAGAGCACGCAGGTCTCCATGTATGCCCGGAACTTCAAGAAAACCCCAACAGAAGCAATGGAACTGTTGCAGGAACACACAGAGTTAGTAAATCCTAGCAAGAAGTTGGAGAGAAGGCAGCAAGTGCACATTTCATACTGCACTTTTGTGGAGGAGAGTGCCTTGAAGGCACAGCTTTACTCTCATGTAAGGAGAGCCCCGACACCCAGCACTCCAGTGACACTGCAGGAATGTGTGTGACAAGGAGCGGGGCTGGATCAGAGCCCTCCCGCGCTCCTGGAAATTACTCCACTGAGTCGTTTTGACATCTGCCTTCTTCTGAAAGTGGCCTGTAACAGCATTAAAAAACAGTAAAATACTATGAAAAAAAAATGATACAAGGTATATCTCTGGAAAGAGACCTGATGAGGCAAAGATGTGGCTGTGAGTTTCAGAAGAGCCCAGCAAATAAAGCAGGCTCCCACCAGGGCAGGATGCTGTGCCATCCACAGTGGCAGATGAGTGCCATTCTCTGGCCCTACTCAGACACATCTCATGTGGCACCAGACAGAGGTGCCAGGCAGCTCCTGCCAGGGAGCAGCATCTGAGGGAGCAGAACTGGCACTGCCCACGGGACAGCTCCAGCAACCAAATTGTCGTTTAACTGATGTATGCTCCAAACGTGCTCCATCTCATGAAGCTTGGCCCTATACATGCATGACTGCTGGAAGTGGATGATTTCTTCCCTTAATACTTGCTTCAGAAAATACATAATCCCCCTGTCTGTGTTTGTGTGCTTCCCACAACATCAGTGACAAAGCAGAGTTGCACCTGAAGGCAAATCTTATGTGTCAACCAGCACCCCTGCAGCAGGAACATGGGACTTGGGGAGGGGAAATCTGAAGACAGGTGACACATTCTGCTCTGTGGGTGATAGAGCAACAATGGTGACAAAAGTGCAGATATGGAAGACACTACTTGTGGTTGAGTGCACAGAATACTCACAAAAATCACATTCCAGTCACTATGAAAGGCACTGCAACCCACACTGACTTATGTGGGCAAAACCCAGTGTCAGCCATGATCACATGTATTGTACCCCTGTTCTTGCCGGGGCTGCTCTCTGGAAATGTTTTACATACTATTCTCATGGCTAAAAACGTGAGAGCCTTGTGAGCTGGGAGCAGAAGCCTCTTGACTTGTTTGCCCACTGCTGGACATGTAGGATAGTATTTTGATTTCTCTGCCAATGATAAACTTCAGTGATGTTGGTGAACTCTGAACCTGTGTGTACAACTGTTTTCAAAAGAGTCTTGCTGTAAGGAAAGTGAGGCCAATTAGGATCAAGCAGAACAATATGGCATAAAGCAGAACACTATGGCACAGAAGCAATGCGTCTATTAAAAAAGGAAATCTTCAGTTAGCAGGAGAAAACGTTTACAATCTGCTGCTTGAAAACATCTTACCAATGCAAGTTTAAAGAGAGTTAACTTTTTCTACAGTACTATTTTATTTACTAAGGTAGCTTTTGTTTTGTTTCAGTCCTAGGTTAACCCTAGGAATCTTGGCTAGGTACCTGGGATATGCCAATTACTTCCCAAACTAATTAGTGCTGCAGAGTTACAGCTGTCAGTTTGATCAAACTCTGATCTGAGAAACGAAGCCAAAGCCGAGTAGTGACGTAAAAGAAGGATGAGGAGTCAGACTGCAGGGTGCTCTGTTTTGTCAGTCTCAGTCAAGCCCTTGTGATGATTGAGCCCAAGTTACTGATACTGCAGCGATAAATAAATAAATAAAATGAAGAAATAATGATTTCGTAAGAGTTTACATGGATTACACATCTGTCATCCATCCATCTGAAGAAATCAGAGCAGTGCAATCCTTACATGAGAGATGCTTCTCTGAGAATGGGACAGTACCTGAGCAATGCCACTTACAGCCTTACTGAGGGATCACTCAGTATCTGACTCTCTGTCCTGCACCGAGCCTGCATGCATAGTGCATTCCTAAGTGCAAACCACACCAAGATCAGCCAGGCCCCTTGCTGCCTGCTGCACACAGCCATCGTGCTGCCACTGCTCCAGCTGAACTTCAGCTGATCCCGCAGTGTGCACAGGGGCTGGGTTGGGATTCCACCCAAACCGTTGTGCTCACACTTCCTGAGAGCACAGCCACGGTCCCACACATCCAATTTTGCTCTTTGGTTTTCCAGTGGTAGCCCTTGGGCATTTCATAAATATTTGGATTGCTTATTTATTACTTAGCAAATCATTCCATTGCCATATTGATGGGGGGAGATAAAAATCATCCCGGCTTTCATGCAGCTGCTGCTGTTTTCACGTGGTTAGAGGAACCTCCTGAAAGAGTCCATTGAGTTTCACCACTCAATGAATATTTATATTGTTTTAAAGAAAAAGAAAACTTGAGAGCCTTGTTTTGCAAGATTAAGCAATAAATGTCTTATATTTCAAATGAACTGCTAAGACTTAATCCTGCAATTCTTTGCTAATCCGAGTAGTCCTAAGGACTACCATGAGATCAAGGACTCCTGACAGGGGTGTGTTTGCAGGGTCAGGGCTTTCATTTGTGCAGAACGCATGCAGGCAGCCCCCAGGCAAACTCATTTTGCTTAATTTCTAATCTACTAGTGTATCATGAGTTTGAAAGTTCAGATGAAAATAAATAAATAAGAAAATCAAACTATTGAATTTCCACTTAGACAATGAAATAGCAACAGAGAGGATGAAACAAGAAGTATTCCATAAGATTGTGATAGAACATGCAGTAAGAACCACGACTGGAGGTGCTGCTCTTGAGAGTAGGGTACAAATTGATCCCTGTACTATTCTTCCCCGAATAGAACACAGATATCCACCATTGGCTGCTCACACATGTTCAAAACTGAGCTGAGCTCAGCAGGAGCTGCCAGCAGTCCTGCTCCCTGCTCTGCTCCTCCTGCTGCAGCTACATACTGTACCTATCTGTACCTTTGTCAGAGCTGCTCCACCTGTGGAAGTTCATTGCAATTGGCCAAGTCTTTTTTCCTTTTTGCCAATTCATATCAAATTTGTTGTCCCGGTTACAATCAGCAGAACTGTGTTGACTTGTGAGAAGTTCAGACTTCTTGGTGTTTTGAAGCATAAAGGAACCCAGCCTGAGCCTGGCCCCGGAGTCACCCTGAGCGCACAGATGGGTCATGGGAAATTCATTAATTAGAGTATGCAATAAATTGTTACTGATATTGTGCTGTTGTTTGTCACAGCCCCAAATGGTCAATAATTGTCAACAACATTAAAAGGAACGTGGCAAAAGCCAACCAAAGCTCACATAAATTAATTGAGGAAAAAGAGCACTCGAAGATGGCTGCAGTCAGGGTGTGGACGAGGGGGTAGGAAAGAGTGGGCAGGGGTTTGTGTGTCCTGAAGGCCTGGATCCAGCCATCACACCAAGAGACACTTCCCAGGGTCCCGCACAGCAGCAGGAGATGGGTGCTGGCTCTGTGCAGGTATGTGCAGGGCCTCCCCTCCTCGCCCACTTCCAGCAGTGAGGCCAAAAGTATGGCTGCAAATTTTGCAGGAAAAGGCATCAGGTCCCAGCTCATGCGACTGAAAACCACTACAGCCGATGTGGGGATCAAACAGTTTGATGTATGCATTTTAAGTTTACCAAGAAGCTTTTTTTCCCCCATCAATTACATTCTTTACAGTTCCCAGAAGGAAATGATCTTTCATGGGCAGAAATAGAATAGCCTGTCATAATCACTCAAACCTAATGAAAAATATTTATTGCTGTCACCGGCAGCTTAAGGTCTAACAATCTCATCACATAAAAATTAAAAAAAAGAATGTAATGGCTTCACTGATCTGCTGCTGTTAAATCTGAAGTATGTGGAGAATTTGTATTAATTCACACATTAGAACTGATCAAATATGTTGGACTGACCTCCATGGCTACAGTGTAGTACGCTGGGGATACTGGGCATGTACACAAGCATGCACTTGGACATAATTTTTCTAACACACTGCCAGTTTACCTCAGTTTCTTCCCAGAAAACTTCCACGAGGTTTGTAATGATGTCAGATGAAAAGTTCGCAATGTGCATTTGAAAATCCCACCTGTGTATTACAAACACAAAGTTTTGAGGGGGTTGAGGTATTCTGAGGTGTCAGGGTTTGTGTTTGGGGTTCTTGTTGTTGCTGTTGATTTAAATGTACAATGGAAACAATTTAGTCAGGTAAACAGTTCTGGTTTGCATCACTGTTTTCTTAGCAGTGGATATACTTCTAAGGTGCTTCTTCCATCTTCACTTTTTTTGTGTCCCCATCTTTCACCTCATTATCAACATTTGACTGATACTTCATTTTAGGTGACAGCTTATTCTGTCCTGTTGGATGCCCATATCTGTTTATGTAAAAAGCTTTAGCTTAGTTATGTACGTACACACATAGAAGTACTAAGACTTTTTGTCCCCTGAGACGTAAGGAAACCCAGAAGACCATCTACGCTCTTATCTTTGGCTGGGATTATCCACTAATTTGGGGCATTTTGATGCATGGATGTCAAAGCATCTTGGATCAGGACAGTAATTTACTTTTCAGCTCAGAGATGTTGGTGGACTTGCCTTCATTTTCCATTGGTCTCCTGTGACACCAAGCCCCAAAATACATACACAGCTCTTGTTCTCTGTCATCTGTTCAGGAGCAGAGTGACACCTGAACTCTTTTCATCCTTTTAGCAGACATGTCATTGCCTTTTATCTCTATAAAAATATTTTCCTGTTATTTTTAACTCAAATCACAGCTTATTAAAAAAAAAGGAAAAAAGAAAAAGCCAGTGCTGTTTTCAGTACTGCCCAAAACTTAATTTCCTGGGTTGAAAAAGGAGAAAACACCGTTGAGTTTTGATCTGTTTTAGTTACAAGTCAGGCTTCCCAGCTCCAGCTGAAAGTCCTCCCTCTTCTAAGCACCTCAATGTAAAGGATGCAAGACCCAGCTATGTCAGAACCACTTTGCTCACCTCTTCCCCACCCCCAAACCATTTCTGACCCTGCTTTGGGGGACAATATTGAAAACAGTGAAAATATAACCCTGCTAAAAACATGAATCAAAAAGTCGCTGCTTGTGGACATGTTTTTAAAATTGCTTAGTTGCATGGAAGTCCCTTTAGTGCTTGAAGGACTTTAATAAAATTGATTTTCTGAGTATAGCCTTTTAGCAGCTACTGTATAAGCTTGAAATATGAACCCTTCATTGTTGAAAGTGTTTCATTTTTGCCCTGTAACTAATGATCAAGGGAAAGAATGTGTTCAGAATTCTCCATGGTTGCCATTTTCATAATTAAATCGTGCTAATAATAAAGCTTTGCAGACTTTAAACAAACTAGCACTGGAGTGGAATGTGGTTTGCGGAGTTTCATTTACAGACCTTTGCAATTAGCCCTTAATGAATAAGCATACCACAGTGATAAGTAAGACATCTCAGTGAACTGGTTGTTTACCGAAGCACAAAACTGTGATATTCCCATTCCAGTGACTGAAAATTATTCTCCAGATTTCTTGTGAATGGCTCTTGAGTAATTTGGGAAGTTAAAGCCCATTAATTGTCTTTAATACCTGATGTGTAATGCAGCAGCAGTCTCTCCACTGTTCATCCTAAGTACAGGGGCTCAAAACTAAGCAGCCAAGCCAGTAAGACAGAGCTGAACATGATGCACACATTGCTGCTGGTGAATGCCTACTATCAGTAAGCTACACAGAACTTAAAAAACCTAGAATTGCCTTCATTGCAGACACAGCTGCAGGTTGTGCCTTCCCCTCCTGTTCTGTATGCTTTCATTAAAGACCATTTCTTCTATTTGCTTATTAATAAAACATCATTTTTAAAAACATCCAAAGCCATACACAGCTCACATTCTATGGCAGAGTTGCGAGCTCTGCTTACTTCCAGCAGTGAGGAAAGGAGCCCTCTGTGACCAGATATATGAAACACGAGACTCAGGGCAGTCCTCCGCACATTTCTTACATGTGCAACACACTGCCTGTGGAAGGGACTGATCATTTGCTCGCAAAACTCATTTCAACGCTGAACAAATCCAGAACCTTCTCTTCTACAGGCCAAACAAGCCCAGCTCTCCATAGTTTTCTTCACAGGAGAGGTGCTCCAGGCCTTTGATCATGTTCTTGTCCCTCTTCTGGACCCACTCCAACAACTCTGCATCCTTCCTGTGCCAGGGGCCCCAGGCCTGGATGCAGTACTCCAGATGAGGCCTCATGAGGGCAGAGTAGAAGGGGACAGCAAACTTGCTGGTGACACCCTTCTCCCTTTTCTCTGGTGTTTTTATTCCCTACACGTTTGAATTCAGTGAACATGAACCATGTTTGTTATACACTGATTTTAATTTAAAGCACTCAGGCATCAGATCCTCTACTCAGAAGCACAAGGAAATGATGAACTGCAACCCACACACCTTGGGTCATCAAAACTGGCAGTGCTAGAACTGATCAGTGTACTTTGTGACAAGGGGAATCATAGCAGTGGGGATTGGGACAATGTTCTGGTTCCATCACTCCTCAGGCAACACATCCAGTAACCTCTTCATCCCTATTAGAATGTACAAGCACTTTTCCTTCTATTTAAACTTCACACATCAGACTAGAATACTTAGCACACAGAAGCGGGCCATGCAGAAGTGCTTTTTCTTAACCAGAAACCCCACACATTTGTTCCTAAAGTGAATCAACTGCAGCCAGCACAGAGAATACACCTTCGATAGGACCAGATGCAAAAAGCAGAAGCAATACATTGTGTTCATTAAAGCAATCTTAAAATTAAATTTAATACAAAGTACCTGAGACAAAAACCCAAAACTATTAACCCCAAAGCCACTAACTATTCATTAGCCAACTCAATTTTGCATCCCATTATCATTCACAATGTGTAAATTCCCATTGAAATTGATTTAGTAAACCAGCTCTTTGATGGGTCTGAAATTAAAAGGATAGAAGAAAAGATACAACTAATTGAAGAACATAATTTGATGCTTGTACAGGGTGTGAAATTCACTGCAAGCGGACTGGAGCTTTAATTAAAGACAATGGGCCAAGCTCACATCTGGGATAGCACTGAGGGATTTTGCTGAGGTTAGACCTGCAGCCATGCACGGTGGGCTGCAACTCAGCTGCTGGTGGTAGTCTGAAGGAACAAGGATGCTCCTGCTTGGCCTCCCAAACTACAGGCACTGAGAAGGCCGGCAGCTTTCTAGGAGGATCAGCAGGACAAAAACTTGTCCTTAGCACTAGGACCAGAGAAATCAGAGCGTGCACTAAACCAGAGCCCCACAGACAGAGCTGGACGTTCCCCCAGCTGCCATCTATGCTACAGGGAAGTTTGAGCTGTTTGAAAACATTCACAGCTCCTCTTTTGTCTTTTAAAGCCAACTGAGCACATCAAGTTTTGCAGATCCTTTGTGATGAACATTTCTTAGAATATTCCAGACATGTCAGATGTTGATCTCAGCTTTATGGAAAAAAAGAACAGCTGAAGAAACGAAGCTATTCTGCATAGTTTTGTAAAAGAATATACACTGGGACATAAAGATACTTTACAAATGTTTTACTAAGACTGGTATGACCTAGAACAGTATTACAATTAGCAATTATCAGGGCAGTGCTGTTCTCACAAATCAGCTCTGTTCTCAGGGAAGAAGTTGTGACCAAACAACCAGTGACAGGACCAAGAGGGAGAATCTGTGGCTGGCACAGCATCAATAATAGTAAAGCAAAACAGTGTTATGTTGTTTGAGGCTAAACAGAAAATTTTAGCACTTGCCCTTTCCTGTGACTCTTCAGAATGAAGGTGAGGAGTGAGTGTCTAAAATGGCATAAGAAGAGCTGGGAGGGAAGCATTAAGTACTGTCCTACCCACAGAAATGCTGTGTGCTGGTTCTTTGGCTCACAGTCTGGTCCTTGACTGATTTAACACAGAGCTTTCTCTTGCTTAAAGGCTGGTTACAGGTTCCTCAGATGGGTCTGTCTTGCCCAGTGGACTGGAATGCTCCAGTAAAGACCTGTGTGATAATCTGCTGAAGAAGAACGTTCTTTTAACAGTAGTGGTAAAGACACAGAGGATTACAGTGCTGATCCTAGAAATTTCAGGAGTAGTTCAAGTCTGAGATACTATCTGTAGACACATCTCGGGTGTCCAAGACTCAGACAGACAGACTGGGGCAATGCAGACAAGACCTAAGTCCCTTCTCTCACTCATTTGTTATGCAGGAATGGTGCGAGCTGATCTGGATTTGGTTTTGCCCTCGCTGTTTTACAGATTATTATTTAATTGTCCCATTGACACCAGAGGCCTTAATCACCTGCATGCTAAGCAGTAACCAGCAGTGGTTCAAATACACTCTAACTGCCCTGTGTAGCTCTGAAATCCCCAGCTACATCTTCAGGAATGCAGGCCCTGAAGTTGGAGTGGTTGGTGCAAAACGTGGGAGCCTGGGCCTTGCAGCACAGATCTGTGCTGTCACGTGTGTGTGTTTGCACCGTTATCTGCTGGCAGGGACTTATCTCCACAGTGAACAAAGGCATTCTCACCCAGAAATTATTACCAAAGTTAGGAATGGGCTGAAAGGAAGTCAAATTCAGTACCACGCAATGTCTTTTTGAGCTCTATCGACAACACCTGCATAAAAGCTGTTGTGCAGAAGTAAATAAGAAAAGTTGAATTCTTTGCCTAGTGTAATTCACTTCATTTATTGACTTTTTTTCCTTTCGTTTGCCAGTGGTTCTGAGATGCCTGGCATTCAGGATGATTTGTAATGTAAATTATATAATTGTACTTTCACATATTTTAACATCAAATGGAATGATTGACTACAGAATTTGAGCTGTCTACAGGTGGGGGTCAATTATCATCTGAATAATCACACTGCCACACAAGAATAGCATGGCCATGGAGTGTGACATATTTTTATCTCTATGCATTTCAATGAAGTCAGTCTGGTACATAAAAGGTTATCACCTAGGAAACATATTTTCCTAAGCACAAGTTAAACATGCAAGCGAGATCAGCATAGATATTCAATTTAGCCAGTCAACCCTAACCTATTAATATTTTAACAAAATCCAGTGAGGATAATTTTTTTTCTTTGATCCCATTTCATTTGAGCAGCCTGGAAAGGGAAGAAAAATTAAAAACAAAATAGTCAAGCATACAGAATGAGGTTATGTATTAAGTGGGCTATTTAATGTTTTTGGCATATTATAGCCCTAGGGAAAGTGTGGATGGATTTAACAATCAAGATCTGTGATCCCTGGGCCCACAAAGTTCGAGAAACATAAAATAATCTATACTTCCGAGCTGACAAATCTTACCCGACACTCTTCTTCATCTCACTGGGACTCTCCAGCTCAGCATTAATCATATGTTACAGGGAGTAAAAAGAAAAGTAAATCACACTAAGCTGGAAAGTGAGATGGAAGGTCTTTGGGCAAAGCTTTTAATCAATAATATGTGGGATAATAACCAGGAGCTATTGTTTGAATCTTCAGATATGAAAAGGTAGCAATGCAAAACACAAAGCAACTACAAAGTGCTGCTGCTGCAGAGGGGTGTGATACAAACAGCATCAGCTCGCTTTGCCCCAAACCCATCTCCCCCTTTTCTTCCTCTTCCTGGTCCATTACAAAATTCTACATTTGTAGTTCACTAGGATTTTGATTAAACTCCGAAACTGCAATTACAAGTATCTGTCCATCTAGAGATGGAGGATGCAGTGGTATCATGTGCATTAAGTTTTGGATGTATAATCCAAGACACCTTGATGGCCACTGAAACTCAGAGAATGCACGCCAGCAGATATTATTGCTCACATCAGACAAGTGCTCTCTTCCCACACTGACCTCTCTTCATAGCTGCACTACTAACACAGAGGCAGGTATTATTCTGCCCTAATTCTCCCTCATTTCCCAGTGCATATCCAAGGGTATGCACCTAACCTCCCCAGCTACTGCTTACCTTCCCTCAACTCGTCCTTGTACAATAATGAAAGGAGGAGGAAACAGAAGTGTCACTCATCTATAAACACCAAAGAGCCCTTCAATGCATATATTTCTTAACTAACTCGTCCACTGGGTGGCTGAAAGGAGGCCCCGCAGGCGGCTGCTGGGAGCAGGCATGAGGCTGACGTGGCCATGGCCAGCCTGACCCGAAGCTATTCATGAGGTTCAGTTCACGACCTCTCACTTTCCTCACCCCCTTCAGCAACGTATGTAATAATATTTGGTTTGCCGGGTTACGAATGGGAGGCGGAGACGCTAGTCCTATCTCATACTTCTGTCATTATTATTATTATTTTAGCAGAAGGAGAGCGAGAGTTACAGCTCAGGGTGAAACCTAACCCAAATCCAGCTCAGGCTGTTCATTAATGCAAAACAGCACTAAATCTGTGAATGGAGCTCCAGTAATTCCTGCGCTGCTGCTCAGCGGGCGCCCAGAGACACACAGCGTGCACAGCCACACTGAGAAGACGGGTCACCGCCAGGCAGGCACTCCGGGGCTGTTTGCACAAGCAGCCCTGCTGGCGAGGCTGGATTGTTGTACTGCTGAGCGTGTGGTCACATTCTCCTCCTTTCACTTTGTCTCTTTCTCAGAATATAATGGATTTGCTCTCCCTTTGGTATTTCTTTGCCTGTGAGTAAAATTAAGGGTACTCAGTCCTCCTCTGCCCCCAAAATAAAGAAAAAAGACTTGATCTGCTTTAGGCAGATCAATATTTGTA
The DNA here is from genome assembly GCA_013399175.1 of Odontophorus gujanensis. Taxonomy (NCBI): domain Eukaryota; kingdom Metazoa; phylum Chordata; class Aves; order Galliformes; family Odontophoridae; genus Odontophorus; species Odontophorus gujanensis. Next base: position 27,333 of record VXAB01013754.1, read on the forward strand.
GCATTTAGGTTTTTTTAATAGCTCTTCTCTTAAAGTCCAAAAATATTTCAGTGTGGTAATTTCAGTACATCTTTAACCTCCCAACATCCTGAGAAGCACTCGCTCAAAATAAATAAAACAGTAACAAAAACTGTGTAATGCACTGGCTTATTTCTGAAGGGGCTGCAGAGAGCACCTGCCTCCCCTTGGCGGGCTCAGGCTGGACGCAGCCAGGCTGGGCACTCACTGCTTCTTACCCTGGAACCACCTCATTGGCCTACCCAGCCCGCTTCTTTCTAGAGGGTGAAAGTAATTTCTAGCAAAGGGTTGGCTGTGGAGTTTTTCTGTGCTCAGCATCAAACTGTCCCAACTCTCAGGAGCTGCCCAGCTTCAGGAAAGACTTAGGATCCCAGTTACTTTACTGTTCTCCCATCAAATAACAATCTCCTGCAAGGTCTTTTCTATTGACGGTGAGCAACAGAAATTTGCATGCACACTGAAATATTACCAGGTGAAACACATGTTACTAATGTTGGTTAATTAGAACTAGACATGAGAACTCCAAAGGTGTTGGGGCAATGTAGGAGCCTGCAGTTCTCACCAGGTGCACATCCCCACTGCATTGTACCCTTCCAAATGAAGGGTACAGAATGTGTCAGCATGCCCCACACATGGCACTCCATCTTTTCCATTAGCTGCAGGACAACTGCAGGAACCCTGCAGGAATGCATCAACACCTGTGGATGGAGTCTACCCAACATGTGGAGTTGCCAACTGCCACTGCTCCATGAGCATCTCTGCAGCATCAGTGCTCCTCTGAGATTTTTTTAAAGGCAGTGCAAAAAGAATACAGGTTTGAAATGGAATAACAAGTTCTGAGCCACTTCTATTTGTCCTACAGTGGTTGCTATTGTAGAGTCATCGTTTGTTACCGGGTGCTACAGAAATCTGCTTTGACAAAAGGACGTATCATTCTCTGAAGGTGCATTACAGTAAGAGCTGGCATCTTCACAGCTGCTATATACTCAAAGTCACCATTTCTTAATTTGCTAATAGACAGCTCAGTTGCATTCGTAAGAAAACTGCAGCCTGCAGCAAAGCAGTTGAGAGCACACGAGGGCAGTGGGTGTGGGCAGAAAACCTGTCCCGGGTTTGGCAGGTTTGATTCTGCATAAAGGAATACCTAAAAACCACTGATGCCTCTGGAACCAGAGTGAGCTGCTTACAGTGAATAGATGGGAAAAAAAATTGTTTCTTTATATCACAATGAGCCTTTGTATGACCCTTGAGGAGAGCAATAGTGCTGCCTGCACTGGCTGGAGCTCCATGAGTCACTGAATCTGCTAAGTGCTGCCTGCTCTGATCTCCACAGAACTGGACTCGGCACAGACTAATGAACAACTCTTCAAACCTCCAGGTCTCACAAGGTTTCAATTTGTCATTTCTGAAGAAAAAAAAGCATGAATAAATAATGAGGCTAAGGGAGACAGAGTCAGTGACAACTCACCAGTGTCATTTACATAGATGGCGGGGCTACCAAGTCCTAGTGTTACTCATTACCACAGTCCTACAAAAACAATTACCCCCAAGTCCAGGAAGGCAGCTAAATCCAGGGCTGCTCTGTCCCAGAGTTAAACAGAAAGGTTCCCAGTACCCTCTGATGCTATTTTAGTTCTGTATAATTCCGATTGCGGAGAGTTAACAGAGGCTGGGAAACCCAGACCCACACTGTGGCCTGCAGTGTGTTAGGGTCAGAGATCACCAAGGAAGCAGAAAGGAACAGAACTACCCATAAGATTGCTCAGAAAGTATCTATATGCAGGAAATCAAACTCTCACAAGAACATAGCTGCTCTGACTGTGCCTTTTGCAGTTTGGAGTTTTGTGAGGTGTTCAGCTGACTTTCTTTTCTCAGATCCAGAAAGCACATCAGAGTCACAGCAGTTGGAACAATTGCTCAAAGCGTGACAAATCCGGGTTTAAGTCCTCGATTCAGAGCAGGGACTCCAGCTTGGATCTCTCCAATCCTACACAACTGCACCAGCAATTAGGCTTCTGTGTATTCTGGGCTAGAATTATGCTTCTCTTTTTGTTTTCTGTTATTATTCATTTTATTTTGTTTTTATTAAGAATCTTTGTTTCACTCTTACATGAAATCTTTGCTATTTCAAAACTGTTTGAAGATGTGGAAAGCATTTCCCAGGAAGAGCGAGCAGTGCGGTAACAGCAGCACTGAAGCTTATTTTTCTTTTATTTAAATGCTCTGTGAGGCAGAAAAAACCCCACAACATTACAATAATGTTGTAGGAAGTAGGCTTTGCACACAAAGCAAATTTTCTTCCTGAAGAGCAGTTTATTGCAATGTACGGAGCTCACTAATTGGATTTACGACAGGCAAGCAGCAATGGTAAAAAGGAATAATGCGAACAGGGAGTAATAAATGGATATTAAATCTTACAGACACCCACACGTTCCCTGTGCTCTCCTGAAGAGATGCTAAGGAGCCGGTGCTCCCACACTTGCCCTGGTTCTTTGTTTGCTCAGCAAAGGGCTGTGCTTTCAGTGGAGGCAGGTAAGTGATGCTCAGAGCCTCACACCCTCAGCTCATCACTGAGCCCAGCTCCACGGAGCACGCCGTGCTGCACTGCCTGTGCCGGAGCTCAAGCACATGCTGAGCTGTTTCACTGACCCAGCTGAAGTGAGGGGTGTAAGCATCATTAGTTGAAATACCTGAGCAGTCTTAACGAGGCTCTTCTCAGTGTTCTGCCAGTGTGGTGCTCATCTGCTCCACGTGACAGCCACCTATGCATTAAACCCTCATTCACGCACTCCGGTAGAGGTCCATCAGCTGCTGAAGTTGAGCTTTTCTTTTGAGGCTTCTGTGTTTCCGCTGCTCGGGGTGGGAATGAAGGAGCAGCACGGGGCAGTTTGTTAGCTGGGGCTGCGGTATAACCTACCTAATCCTGACAGGCATGAATGTTTAAAGCACAGCTGAAATTCCGCAAAGTGTGCTACTGAAAGAGCATTACTGCAACAGTCACCCCTGAAAGCCCGCACTTATTTCTCACTTTCATTCAGTGTCATAAAAGACCTCAGCATCAATCATTAACAAGCTATTAACACATGCAGCTGATAAAAGTGCCCAAAGCCTGTGCAATAACAATGGCGGAAATTCCTGCTTTGCAGCCGGTTTAATCGGAGTGGAGGAGCCCAGCCTCGGTTATGTGCTCTGCTAAAGATTGCTTCTTGCTGCCTTTGCTTTCATCTCTGCCTGTGTGACAGCGCCGATGCTGTGTTTCCTCCCTGCCCTGCAAATGCAGCCACTTCACCCTGGGAAGCGGCAATGGGCAAAGTCATGAAACCATTCTCTACTGTCACCGGGTGATTTTCATATGCCATTATCTTGTAGCGAAAGTGCTATTGAAACCCAAAGGACGAGGAATCTCAGCTCAATTTGCAGATTGTAAACACAGTAAAAGAGCGCTTATTAACATCGAGAACAGAGCCGGCTGGCAGTCAGACAGTATCCCGATACAGTGCCTCCTTCCCGTTCCCTGAACAGTACCGTGACTTGGCCGAGCTGCCCTAAAGACTTTGTCCACCTGAGCAGAGCCATCCGAGCACTCTGTGCCTCGCTCTGTGCGATGCTGCGTTTATTCAATGATCTCTGAGCAGCTGCTGCCAGGCACGATGCTGTGCTCACTGCAGCTGTCACCCGGCCCATGGGCTGTGCACAGCGCTGCCGGCTTTGGCATCGCCCTGCTGCCCGCAGCACTCGCCAGTAATTGCATTCACTCGGCGGCAGCTTCCTGTCCCCAAGCAAAGGAATTTAAGGATGGAATCTGTAGAAGTGACTCCACTGACCAAGTGCTGGCTCAGAAACATATACTGACACCACCCAGCCTCTGCCTGCGACAGTGCGACCCATTCACAGCTCCTGTTTCCCACATAAAACAGAACACAATTTATATACGTTGTTGGTGCAGTCCATCTTGGAGAAAAAAAATCTTTGATGAAATACTGGCTTTATGTTCTAAGGCTATTGAGAAAAATCACACATTTGGCAGTTTACCTCCGCTACCATATCTTTCAAGTTTGGGTATTGATACCTCCTGCACTTTTCCAATCAGCTGTACTGCTGAGCACAAAGAGTCCGAGTGTGGGTCCATGCTGAACCCCATTTATAGCAAAGTTCTGCAGGCATTTACAGACCTTCAGCAGCATTTCAGGCCCCGTGACAATCTAAACATTCCGTGTGGGGTGGAATTGGAGCATTCCCCCACTCTCTTTAGAACCTGTGGCACAGGAGCAGCTTGCAGAACAAAGGCAGCACTGCTCTCCCTGCACTGCCCTCACCTGGGAGCTGGGGCTCTCTGAAAGGGGCACTCTCCAGCATTGCATCCATCCAAAGGCTGCAGTTGCACTGCGGCCGGCTCATGGCCGAGGCTGTGCACAGAAATAAACTTGCTACAGCCCACTCCCTACACACACTGCCCTGGTGTGATGCACTGTGCTCCCTGCAAACTTCCAGGGAGCTGGAGCGAGCCTCAGCTGTTGTGTCTTTTGCCTGTGACAGAAGAGCTATTTGGAAAATGTCAGAATATTGCGGGTTGGTTGATTTGATGAAAAATGTTTTTTTTTTTCATACAAATGGCACACTTGAAAAGCATGAATTAAATTCCCCTTAGTGGGTCTGCAGATTTGTGATGAGACATCACCCTTTAATATAGCCACCAAAGGAAGAGACGTGGATTTGCTTCCCTTCTGGACTGCCCAAACCAAACTGTTTATTTACAGCGAGGAAAATAAATACACAGTGTGAAAGGTCAAAAGCAAAATTCAAAAGATATCACTTTTTTTTCTCCTGACTTGAGAGGAAATTTCAACTTCTGTTTGTTTATTTGTTTGTTTAATTAAAATTACCTAAGTCTTTCTGACTGGGGGAAGAAACTTTTGAACGCGGTTCTTTGCAGCCTCACTCTGCTGGCAGAGCCACAGCCCCTCCCTCCTCACCCAGCACCCCGCTCCATGAAGGGCGTGAGGATGTGCTCCTGCAGAGCCACGGCGATGCTGCAAGGCTCTGGGCTGAACCCCACATGGCTGAAGATAATTACATTCCACTGCCACTGCATCTTGCTCGTATTTTACGGAAACATCTCTTTATCAACACAAGGAGTTGGGAAGTTGCTTAGGAATCCCTGCTCCTTGTGGCAGGAACTGTGTTTTGCCAGATGGGTCCCAGCTCTCCTGTATGAGGTGGGATTTCCCAAGGGTCCCAGAGGACCTTCGACACCCAAACAATGGAGTCTGCAGGCCTGGTCACAGCAATTCTGTACCCCTCATTTGGAAGCTGCCACCTGCTCAGCTGAGGGCTGTGGGCTGCTTTTCAGGCATAGCCCATTGCTACGTGAAGTAAACCAGACTCACAAGTGCTTTCATTTTGCTTTGAAATCGCATCCGCTGTGCAGCCTACTGCAGACCCTGTGAAATTGGTGAAACTCCTTGGAGCTGCAATAACCTGGAGGAATTAGGTGTGAGGAGGCCAGCCAGCCTGGAAAATGAGAAGGTGAGCAACTTCTGCAGCCAAGGATTTCATACGAAACCTTTCAGGTTTTGTTTTAAGAGTTGCCCACTGCTCTGCATAAAGATAAGACAAGGACAGGATCCTTGCTCTGCGAATGAGAAGTCTTTACAGCAAGGTACAGAAACAATCCATTGCCTACTGAAATTGTGATGTTCACACACAGGCAAAAGCAATGCTGAGTGTGTCAGGTTGATGGGCAGCACTAGAAGAGACTGCAGTAAGAAAATGCTCCCTCAACCTCTGCTTAACCTCTCAAGTGCTCAACCTTTACTGCCTTACCCAACGCCCACCTCTAACACTGTGGGCCAACAAATAAAATAGGAGGCATTACTTTCAGAGCAGGAGGGAGGATGGCATGTTGGGTGTGCAGCCACACTGCTGGGAGCTTTTTGGGCAGGTAGAGAACTCATCAGCTGCAATATAATTTCTTGTTCCTTGTTGTTTTTATATTTTTTTGTTTTTAATTACCATTTCCATCTTTCATCTGCTTTCCTGCTCTGCTCAGATGCTTTCTGAGGTCTTTCGAGAGTTTAAGCCAGAACCAAAGTCACAGGGAAATAAAGCAGCAGGACTTGAGCTGAGGTTGCCAGCCCTGCTCTGAGACCATCACAGGGATTTTGTACAAAAGCTGGGCAGCCCACTGTGCAGCAGGAGGAGAGCTTAGAGCTACCTACCCGAGCACTTTGAACTTCAAAGAGGTTTTGTTCAGGTGAAGAAGAGAGCAGCATTTCTGCCATTTGCTTCCTTTCAAAGTAAATTCACTATCCAGGGTAAAAATGTAATTTTTCTTAAAAGCAAGGCGACATCTGAAAAATATTACTAGCCAAAGGCCAGATTCTTTAAATATTTTGCTAGGGCTAATACTATTACGGTTACTGATGTGGGTATCCTTGTCACAGGGGTGACAAGCTGAGCTCCTCCAGCTGCATCTCAGCCCACAGCTGCACCAGGCAGAAGCTAAAGCCCCAAACCTGCTCCCTCACACCTCCAGCTCTCCCTGATTTTCAATGGGTGCACTTGTAACTGAAGGCAGGCTTTGCCCCTAGCTGAGGACAACTATAATCCACGCGCTAAGATGCTTAACTCATTTGGATCTTGAGTGTACGTGGCGGCTCTGCCCACACAAAACCACGCTGCTCCTTTCGGAGCTGTCATTTCAAAGAGCAGGAGTTCTCCTTTGTACCCATTCCAATGCCTCTAACTTTCTACATTCCCTTCTTTGCTTTCATTTTATCCTCCACCTACGCTGTACCTGGCAGGTTTTGTGACACAAACACCCTGCTAGAGCTGATTTCATATGCTTGGACAGGGAAACTAAATATTACCAAAAAAAAAGAAAAAAAATATCTGAGAAACATCGGGCATGCATAAGCAAAGACAACTGATCTAAGTCAGTCCTTCTGATGCTAATCTGACTGAAAATAATATGCGGGGTACATGAGAAAATGTCAAATCCACGCTACCTCACAATCGCTGGCTTTTACTCCAACTTGAAACTAATCCAAACGCAAAAGGCTGAAAGTTATATCGTTATTTAGAGAGTTTAAAGGGAATAAAAACGTAGCTCCCATGAAACCCTGTTAGACAAATAATCTCACAAACTCCCAAAATAATATCGGTGTCTATGGCCATTAAAGTTTATAGGTGCATAAAGAATGTGCTTAAAACAGGTTATATTGAAATCAAAACATTCCTTCCAATTTAAACGTGGAGAAATATCTTCTGCAACGGGGAATGCTCCGTACAATTATTCCTCAAAACTGGAAGTCTGTGATTAATAAAATAAATGTAGACTTTCCCTGAACACCAACCCCTCCTGACATGCATCAGACGTGCATCCAAGCCCCTCGTCAAGCTCAGCATCATGTTTTTAACACAACCCTACTCCCCAGAACACAATGGAAGGCGAGCGCCTGAGTCAGAAAAATCATAGCACATAAAACACTTTCAGTTTTAGCATCAAAGACGTGATTACTGCAAACACAGAAACGGAAGGGAAATGAAGAGGGGCGCAGGGCTGCAACAGAGCTGTAAGGATTTATATTTCGAAGCCGTGTGCTGCAGCCCTATGACCCATGGTGGCTGGTTTCCTGCGCTGCGCACAGCGGTGTTCCACCTCCCCTCCCAGCAGGATGCTCTGCGCATTCCCAGTCCCTGCAAAGTTTTATAGGGGCAAAGAGGACTTTCTGCGACTGCCCCACTCTGCTCCCCTGTGTGCGGGTCCCATCCGGCCCCGTGCTGTGCTCCTGCTGCTGCTGGGCAGGACGGGCCCCTAATCACTACCAGCTCCCCTGGAACCCTAGCAGAGATAAAAAGTACAAAGACGCTGCTGGTTCCAGTCTTCTTATTGAATTTTCATTGCTCCTTTTATTGTAACTATGAATTCAGTCCGTAATGTCACGTGCTCTTTGTTCTCCAGCATGACATACATTTTAACACACCGCGCAATATCTTTGCGCAGACGAAGTGTGTTCATGTGCAGGGGAGTTAACACTTTGCTACAAACATGGTTACAGTTAGAGATTAAAAGCAACACTTCCCGTGGTCCTGGGCTCCGTATTTCCAGCTCCCCTGTCCTCCTGAAGGTCCTCCCTCCCTGCAAAAATCTCCGCAAAGAACTGCTGAGCATACAAATTGTGTCACTGACATCTGGAAAGAGACATGACTACCTGAGACAAAAATAACCCCTGCAGAGGTCAGGGCTGTACCAGGCTGTCGCTCTGTATTTAAACTGATTGATTCATAGGAAGACAAAATTATGGAGAGCATTGGCAGCCCTGGACTGCAGGCACAGTCGTGTTTACAGGAAATGTGCCTTAAAGGTTACCTCTGGTGTAAAGTAATGGATGCACCGGACATTATGACACACAACAGTATCAAACCTAAATTGTGAATAACGCCTGCCCACTTCCCTGCCTAGATAATAACTTTCTTTCAGCTATACATGAACGTGTATCATTTTTCAGGATATTCTTTGCATAAAATCTATTGGTTATGCAAATAAAAGGCTTTGGAGAATAATGTACAGTAACTAATTTGTATAATCAGTTTCCCTCAATTCAGTGTGATAATGATATGTAAAGCACATCACTACAGACTGTCTGTGAAATGAATTCTGTCTTAATATGCTAGTCAACTAGCCACTCGACCTTTGCACAGGCTCACTGTAAGAAGAGCAGAAAAACCCACACACATTCTTTCAATTTCTAAAGGGAAATTCGACTCTAGCCATAGAACAAAGGAAGAAGAAATAGAAGTAAAAGAAAATCAAAGAAAAAGTGATTTGGATTCAAGGGGATCAGATGTTTCATTTATTGCAGGTTGGAGACCTTCAATCAGTCAAATGAAAGACACATTTGTATTAAAATACCTACAAGGCAGAGAGAAAGCCTTGATCAGGTGTATTAGATTTAAGTTACAGCTCTCTTGCTGAGAGATGTGAACCTACCTTCCAACCTATCTGTTCTCAATATTGAAGGTTTTCTGTGTTACAAACATAAGATGAAAGGCACCTCGCTCGCCTTCCCACGTATCTGCAGGACGTGAATCGCGCGCCTGAAGCACGTGGAAGGGGGAGCAGTGTGCTCAGGCTGTTCCCAGCAAGGGACACTGGGGCATGACATGGAAGAAGATCAGTTAGGTCCAGAGCACATATTCTGCAGAGAGACAGGGGCACGGTCACCACGGGTCACATCTCTCCTTTCAATGTGGGAAGCCCGAGGCTGAGCCTTGCCTTGCCTTGCCCCCAGCAAGGAGCCCCCCACTGCAGGACCCACTACCGCTGTCACTGCAGCACTGCCTCTGCTGGCAGGGCACCACCACCTCTTCTCTTTGCAGAAAAATAAGTGGAATTTAGCACATCTCCTTGCAGAATAACCAAACCCAAAACACTTGGTTGTTTGCAAAAATGGAGCTCTCCTACTAGCCGGGGTTATGGAGAATCTAAAAGACAGACTGTAAGGAGTGACAACTTAGAAGAGGATGAGGTCACACTTCATGTGAAGTCCCCAGTGAAGCCTGGAGGTTTCACCTGCTCTGTTTGCTGGTGCGCATCTCTACATGCTGCTTTAGCATGCCCTGTAGCTCCTCTAATCTTGTCTGAATTTAAGGGACTTAAACACTGGAAGAATTGTCCCTCATCCGTTCCCACCGAGCCCCACACCCCCAACACTGAGCCATGGCCAGCACAGGCTCACATGGGAGCTTCATCCTCAAGCACTGCTCACTCCAACCCAAAGGCAACACCTTTCTGCCACCATCCAGAGCATTTCAGGAACATATCAGTGAGCTACCAAAGCTGGGCCCACCAGAGCTTCCCGTGTCCCTGTGTCTCAAGGTGGTTGTGCTGGGCAGCCTGGGGTGCACTGCTCCTCAGGTTCACTGCCACATACCACAGCTGTGCTCTGAGAGACAGCCCCGCACACACTGCGCTGGTTAAACAGCATCTGACTGCCCTTTGAAACTAGCCTCAGTAACACTGAGCTCTGCTTTCACGTACACGCACCGAAAAGAGAACGCGAGCACTTCTGCTTTTAAATAAAAGCTGTCATTCTAAAGTTTAGCTGCTCTTTTCATTTATATATCCACAAATTCTCTGACAGTATTGAAAAAGAAGTTATTTTTCTTTTGTTTTCTCACTTTCAATATTTTCTTTTGAAATAAAAATAAGTATGATGTTTCCAATAGCATTTGAATAATGCAGCTTATCAGTGCCATGTAGTCCCTCGTCTGGAGCTGGTCAAAGGCTGAACAGGCATTAATACTGGCTGGAATAAAGTTCATTTTCCTTCTATGTATATATATAGCTGTTATAGAAGGAAAAAATATATATATTATTAGATTAAGACCTATAGCAGTGCGACTTCCTCAGCTGAGTGAGGGAAATCCACCCAGATATTTGTATCCTCCTTCCGCATGATAACACATCATACAGTTGTCACAAGTGGATTACAAAGCAGCAGCTCGTACACAGCACTACAGCTGATAGACTGAGATAAATTCCACATCTCAGATGCCGTGTTTTATGTACAGTTAAAATCTGTTCGGAAGGGAAGCAGCTATAAGGCAGGCTCCCTTTTAACAGAATGAACAAAAGGACCCAATATTGTGCCGTGAATTCCTCTGGGGTTCCACTCTATTTATAGTGAAATCTCTTTCAGTGCACGGACATTTAGTGGTTTAGCTTGATACATCTTATTTTTTTCTCTCCATTTACAAAAGATCAAAACGTGCGTTTCTCTGCCTGAAGAGTTCTGTGTTTGGGAGTGAGCGGGCATGAATGCAGAACACGGGAACACTCGGAGGAGCACAGGCACTTCCATTCAAGGGATAACATAAGCAGCAGTTCTGGAACTGCACGCAGCATCCCAAAGCAGTCGTTAAATTTCTTGAGCAGACGCATTATTTTCACTCAGTTTCACACGCTGGGCAGAATGGCACTTCCTGAATAACTTCTCCGACTCGTCCGAAAGCCTTACAAGGCTGTTGCCCAGAAAACACAAGGCCATCTGCCTGCCAGCTCCTGCTGCTGGCCTCGGAGCACCACGACCTCAGAGAGCCCAGCAACCCCAAACCCTGACCAGCAGAGCAGACAGCAGACGCAGCCACGCTGATAGATAGCTCACTGCTCATGGGCAACACTGCCTGCATTCCAAGCACTTTGCACTGCACACAGGAAGCAAAGCTTGCCTTCCAAGGGGGGATCAACAAAGGCTGGAGAAGAGTTAATGCAACAAGGAGAAGGTCCCCCTGCTGTAAGTGTAATTCAGATCAGCAGCGGCCACCGTGAGACTGCTGAGATGTGTAAGGAGGGCTCTGACAGCCCTGGTTTGGAGCTACCTGCAGGCAGCCCCTGCAGAGGAGCCCCAGCCAGCAACAGCTACTGAAGGCTGTAGGATCTGCATCCTCCCCTGCCAGGCAGGAGAGCTGAAAAGCAGGTAAGAAGTGATTTCTAATGACCTTCTGGCTCTGAGCAAGGTCACTTAAACCTGTGTTAGGAGATCAGAGTTTTACTTGGCTCCTATGTTTTCAGCAGGGAGTATGAAATCCTGACTCAGGCTCCACTCAAAAAGCAAAGTGCAGAAGAAAGCGTTTGCCTGTAGGGGAACCTCAGGTTTTCACTCCACGTTTGGACTTCTCTCAATTCACATTCGGCGCAGTGAAAGGAAGGCTGTTGTCAGGGTTTTCAGCAGCTCGAGTTTATCCCACTGCCTGCTTCCCAGCTTCAGGAGCAGCAGAACGCGGGAAGGGGAAGATTGTGCATTTGGCAACTTTGCTTTACTTTCATCTCAAGGGGAAAATCTGCTTCAGTCCCATGTGGGCACTGATTGCTGGAAGGATGTTTTCACACACAAAATGCTGGAGGCCATGTAATCTTCAGCCTCCCTTTCCTTCCCAGCTCTCAGAGAGCCAAATGTAACACATGAAACAGCAGGGATGTAAGCTGGCAAAATGTCCTCAAGTACAAAGATGCGCAGAAACATATCCTCTGCAGTAACATGATCTGTGCTTCTTGCTAATCTGCCCACATCGTTCCAGAATTCAGTTAAATGCTAAGCGTGGAATAATTTTTTTTCTAATCACAGGCTGCCAAAAAGGACAGGATGACAGCTCAAACTGAAAGCATCATCCAATCTAAGGTGAATTCATCTTTTTTCTTTTTTTAATGGAAGATTGGAGATTTTCAGGAGCTTGTAACCTGCCCTGACATATGCCTCCAATTTTTGATACGTAGTCATAGTCATCTTTGCTTTGCCACATAGAGATATGTGATAAGTAAGAAGTATTTTCCGATTCCAGTTTGTTACAGTAGAAACCAGACTTTCCACCATGTCAAATTGCTGTCTCAGATGATCACCTCAGAAATATCTGGAACTCCTTATAATCTAAGGGCTTTAGCTAAACAAGGTTATCATCTCACTTGTGGTCATTTAAGAATCAGACTAAAATGAACAATAAATAAAGGTATCAGAACTTATGATGTAGGCAGTGTTAGAACTAAGGAGACTAATGTATATCTGAAAAATACATAAAAATCCTACTGGGAAGTTGCAGGAGATCGTTGCCACCACACAGAGCAGAGCTGTCAGGTGCTGTCCTGTCACTGCCACTGCCACGTAGAACGTCTCATCTCCTGTACGTAAGAGATACATTGCATAATGTTACAGATGGCACGGCTCATAACAGTCAGGATTACATTTATTAAAATCAGTTGAGATGGTTATTACTCAGATTCTACAGTTTTCTATGCAAGGTGACCTCAGCTTCCTTTTTCTTTTTGAGCAGCACCACGATAAGATTTTCCTGCTGCAGAAAATAGCTGCAGGTAGACTGTAGCTGTGATTGCATACCAACAGACTGTAGCTATGATTGTACAGCAATACCAACTATTACAGGCATCTGTTATAAAACTGCATTCATAAACATCTGAGCTCACTGATCATTGGTTTCTCAGTGTCACCATTTTATTTACTCTGCACAATGACTCCTGCACTTTTGTTCATGTGAGAGCTGCAGCAATGGCTGCTAGCATCACCAACCATTATTCACAGTAGGAGCCAGGGGTGGCCTTAGCTGTCGTGCAATCTCCACTTAAAACAGTTGTGGACAAAGGGGTGGGGGGAACACATACACAGCTGTATTTTTGTAACAGAGGCATAAAGGCACAGAAGTACTGAAGGTCTACATACAGTGCAAAGTAGCCTCCAAGGCTGAGGCTGTAAGCATGCAGAATGGGATATTTTCCTCTGAAGACAGAAATGACCACTGCTCAGCCTTGTTAGGTGCATGAACATCAGTTCACTCCCATTGCTATGCACAGGAATGTGTGCCCCAAAACCAGAGGCATTGCCCTGCCCACAGCCTCAGGAGCTCACTCAGCCTCACCACCCCAACAGCTGATATTTCTTTCTTTTCTCCTTTGCAGTGGCTGTTGTAAATCTACCTTTCTCGAAATTCAATAAAAAATTAATTGGGAAAAAAAAAAGGCCATTTCATCCCTAACAATAAAAGACCAATTGACTTCTCAATTTTCTAGTGGGCAGGCGAAGAAATCAGGCGTACAGGAGGGAGAAACTCAATTCTCAAAGCTCCCCCCTTCAGGACTTCCAGAGCGGCAGTCTCAAGGGTGCCGTGTCCCCTGCTGCTCACGGATCCCAGCCTGGTGTTATTTTCTCCGCTCTGAAGGCAGCAAGAATTCATTCTGCATTATTGATGACTTGGAGCTCAGCAGCCGCAGCAGCTTTTGGAGGAACATTTTCTGCTGGTGCCACTCGCCTGCCCCCAAAGCTCCCATTGTGCCGAGGCACACTGTTTGCTTTTCTGTCTCCCCAGAGCTCTCTTGGGCTCCCTTTTACTAAAAGCTGAACTGAGGGATGTGGCACGGTGATGGAACTCTCCCCGTGAAGCATAGGCTGCGTGAGTTCACCGGCCAGCCATGTTCAGGCAGCTGCCACTGCCAGGATGGCAAATATAACACTGAGCAGCAGCCAGGAACAAATGGGCCAAGGCAGCTGAGATCTCTAATCCTTCTGAAAGGACACATCTGACCCCAGAAACAGCACCCACTGGGATCAGGCACGTCGCAGAGCAGGGGTAGGAGGACATGCGCTCCTGATGGACCTCCCTGCCTCTTTCCCTTCTGGCTTCTGAGCTCCACTTGCTGCCTGTCCTCTCTGTCATAAATAATTATTTCACTACTGCAACTTTTCCTTTGGGAATCTGAGCACGTAACAGGCTCAGAACCAGATCCCCCTACAGATAGGGAGGCTGCCCTACGGTCATTCAGCCTGAGTACGCCTCGAGCAGAAATTCTGGATGCCAGTGGGACTTTGATTACTTGAGTGAGCACCAGGAACTTGCATCTGTAGCCACTGATGGTGCAAAACACATGCACACGTTTTGCAGAAGTCAGCTCTGTCTGTCAGAGCAGAGTAGAGCTGCAGTGCAGTTGAAGCTCAGTTCCCAGCATTTCACAGATGGTCCCTGACACCCCCATCCCATCCCACCTAGCACAGCCTGCCTGCTGGGTCAGGCCTTTGATCCACGAGTGTAGCTGTTTACAACATATACGCCACTTTCCTTGGTTCTAAGAAAAAAAACTAGCATTGTCAACACCTTTGAAGTATGAACAGATTCACAACAAGAAGCAACTGCAATAACACACCTCATCTACACAGCTTGAATTGAGAGAAATCTCAAGTTGATTTTGATGATATGGCTGTAGCGTGATGATTTTGGTGATAGAGGTCTATGGTTTTTGGTGTTTTTTTTTGCAGTCCTCAGAAGTTCGGGGAAGACAGTCTTTAAAAATGGTATAGAACATTCATTGTGTTAGATTGCAAGCTTCAGGAACTGCAGGAAGGAAGTTAAGAATTTGCGTTCAGGTTCGTACTTTTCTCCTCCTCAGAGCCAGGGGCTTTGAGTCAGCAGCTCTGCTCCACCTGTAGTAGTGCCAGAAAATGACTTTTAAGAATCCCATAATTGTGACTTTATTTCTGGCAGCATACTGTATCAGCTAAAGCTGTCTCCATCATTATCTACAACCACAAACATGGAGTGAGAGTAACAGCAGAAGCCCTCCTGGTTGCCCAGTTTGGTGATGGAGTACATCACTGGCTTCTAGATATTTGCCACGGAATCCTCAATAGAGCCTTGTGCATTTTTGCATTGCCACCCACAGTGCACTCTTAGTGTCCCGCACAACATCTGAGCAGCTTGGGACCAACCTCTGAACCTCTCACCACGCTTCTGCCATTATCAATTTTAACCCTCAAACAGAGATAAAATGGGGAGAGGCAGCAGCTATCTGAACTGCTCACTGAAAGACAGCAGCTTAAACTTTACACTGAAATTCAACTCCAGCAGTTTCAGTGATTGTGAAAATACACCTAAAAAAATATAATAAATAAAGTTAAGCAATTTCACACAGTGGAAAACAGCCCAGGGCACAAGAAAACTAAAACCAAACAGTTTGCCGTCAGTGCTGTAGACTGTGTTCAGTAAAAACAAAAGATCAAACAAGTTCTGTAATCATTATATAAAGCACATTTGCTATGGCATGTGAAGAAAACATACTTCCTTCCTAATACTAATTAACATTAGAGAGTTGTGGGCTGAAATGCAGGATAAAAATAGCTGTTTAAACTAATCACTCAGCAAGATGTAAATGTTACATACAAAGTATACCTAACGGGTTGGAATATTTATCCCAGAAGTAAAGAAAGCTTTTGCTACTTATGAATTATAAAAGTTTCTCTTCCTGTCTCACTGTGACAATATATGGACCCTTTGAAAATATGGGACTGCTCTTCCTAGACTGTCTAAAATTGCCTTTGTTTTTAAGAGCTAAAATGTAGCAGTCAAAGCTGTGGTTAGCAAAGGAAGGTGTTGTAAGCAGAGGACCTCTTACCAAATTGTTTTACATACAAACAGCACAAACATATTCCAAGGAGTGAGCCACATAAATGTCGTCAAACAGCACTCAGGTTTAGGAGTTGCAGACGAGCAGAAAATGAAACCCCAGCCCATCATCTCCTCCTGGGCAGCACTTCCAAGTTCCTTCAAGGCACATCACCAATGCAACTGGCTCTGCAGAACATGGATGGCATCTCAGGTTACCTATTCTTTCCTGAGATTATTTCTCCTTCCATGTGTGCTCCACCTTTCCACAACTAAAGCCAGGATTTGTTTATTTTACCTCAGGAGTCAATGCTGAGTGCAAGGCTCTTGTGGTACAGCTGGCCCACCAATGCCTCCAAGACATTCCTACACATAAACTGTATTTAAAAATTCAGGGTGCCAAGAGTTCTTGAAACAACATTTCAATAGCTTCCTAGCAACTACACTTTTAGTAGCTTCCCCTAGCAAGAATTCAATACAGGATAGCAACAGCAGAAAAAGCCTTGCAATGTGTGGTGCTAAAACCTCAAGATTTTTAGCCACTTGGGGAGCTCCCCATCCAATACAGATACCAATGGCAGGTACTCTGCAGGATTCAGCTGAAATCTGTGAGCAGAACACATGCAGACATTTCCATGACTCCCGCTCCTCCTGCTGAACATTTCAGCTTTGGGTTGGATTCACGAGCACAGCAGAAAATTCATCAGAACAGGATGCACTCAGCATTGGTTACACCCACCAAATATGAAGCAAACCATCAGGAAGGCAAGAATATCCTTTGTGTGCTAGAAGAAGAAGAAAACTGACTTTTTTTTTTATCAGACAGCACAAAAAGAAAATCCTTTAAGCAACATTCCGTAATTCCAAGCCAAAATCAGATCCCAAACTCAAGCTACCTAGCACTCCAAACTCCTGCTGTACATCACGGGCTGTAAAGATTAAATAAAAGAAAACAATTTTTGGAGGACAGACAGTGCAACTGGGGAGAGCAGGTTCTTGTGTCCTGCACCAGGACTTCTGTCAGCAGATGTCTCAGAGCAAAGGTGCAGAGGAGCAGGCGCTGTGATGGCAAAACTTCAGGAGCACAGTCTTAACCTGATAGAAAGGGAAAGAAATCCATGCAGCAGTACAGTATTTTATTAAACCAACACAACAGCCCTAAAACAATCAGGTCATGTGAACTGAGCCACAAGGCTCCCAGGCCGGCCACAAAATAATAATAATAAAAGAAGTCACATCAAAAAGGCAATTAGTTGTAGCAAGTCCTAACCTCCCCTATGACAGAGTGTGCACTGCAATTGAACTGTTCGGGGCAACACAAATACCACCTCTGCACCATCTTAGCACATGATTCATACCACTAAGTGCTTTGTTTCCCTCCTGTAGAGTGTAATATTTGGACTTCTTAAAAGGGTCATACTGAATTAACAGGTTCACCTTGAAACCACACAGCGAAACAAAAAGCTGTGTGCCAAACTACACTCCAGAAGGGACTGGCTTGCAAGAGTGCAATTCCCTCCTGTTCAGTAAGAGAGGAACAAACATAATGACAAGCTTTAAATGTCCGGGCCCAAACCACATTGCTCCTCCCAGGTCTGTGCCTTGCAGGAGAGAGTCCCAGGCATGCAGCATGTGGAGCATGGGGCAGGACAGCTGTGGGGAAGCACAGGGAGAGCTGGCTATCTGACCACAGGCACGCTTGGGTCTGCTCTCAAACACTGTATATATGGCTATCATAGATCGTATGATTTCTTTGTCCGCTGTCTTTATCCACTGTAAGCATTTAAAAGACAGCCTTGTGCTCCCGTGTCTAAAAGTATTCAGTGAAGCTCATGTATCACACAGTTTTGAAGTGGGAGGGAGTTGGAAACCAATAAAAATCCAGCTTAAAATAGTATTAAATAGTAGTTTTCTTCACTTGGGAACGGGTTGTGGAGAGGGTGACAGTGGTGTTAACATCTTAGAGGGATTGAACTTACACATGACCTTCTTGGCACGTTGTCTCAGCCAAGCAGTGTGTGGGGAGCTGGAAGAATAACACTGCTAAAAAGCATCAGTCATTTCAGCCTCGGACACAGCTAGGAGCAGCTCATTGGGATCACATGGGAAAAATTCTCAACAAAAGAAGCCTGAGCCAAAAAGCTGCACTGAGGAGGAACTTTCTCAAACTGTGATGCAGAGCATCACTTACGAAAACAGTCCCCACATAGACGTTCTGATGTTCTGCAGACCACAATGCTCAGCTCTCTCCTGCAGATGCAGATGAGTCTAATGTGCCTCAGTACTGATTTCTGACACTGAAGTCAGGCTCTCTGTTTCCTCACAGCAGGAAACACTCCAGATTCTTGTGTTCTTCTGTATGCTACAGGAGAAAGAATAAATTAGAAGAAGCACTCCAATAAGGAAGCAGACTGACTTTAAGGGCCTTGGTTTTTGGGCTTTCCCCTGTGTGCACACTCATGCAAAATGTGCAGGTGCTTTAATGCCCATCTCTCCTGAAGGTTCAACAGATTGATGATAAATGTGTGGAGACTCAAAGTTTCATCACAGCCTGTGATTAAAGGAACAAGACTTCCCTAGTCATCTGCTTCTAGTTCCCCCTTTCCATGTGCTCCGGCAGCACCCGTCTGTCATGGCCCTGTGCTCCCAGCTAGCTTTCCAGAGCCACCAGAACACACACAGGTCCTGTGTAGCGTGAAACCATGAGTAAGGGCTGGCTTTGTGATCTACGTCAACTCTCATCAGCTCTGCAACCCAAAGTGGAGGTGTTAGTTGCTTGACTGCAGTGATTAGGAAGCCCACAGTACAAAAGGAGGTATGAACGTGCAGACATGAGCCCTGGCAAGATGGAAGAGCTTAAAGGGAGAAGAGAAGACAGATTTGCAGGCTTCTGAGGGAAATCCTCCTTACTCCAGCTAGTCTTCACTCCACAGCTATTTCTCCACTTCTGTCCTTCCGCCTTATTTTGCCCTTAATCTCACAGTACATTCTTCCTCCCGACTCAAAGAGCAAACCCACAAGGGAGCCAGATGTGCAGACCGTATGGATATAAAACAGCAATCTGCATAACAACAAGAACCATGTGAAATAATCTCATTTTCCCCATCTTGCTTCTATTTTTTTTTCCAGCAGAGGAAAATAAGTATCTTCTTCATGGTTTGTTCTTTTCAAAGCAGTTTCATTTTCTTTAATTCTTTCCTCCACCTTTCAGGGTTTGGATGAAAAGTATTCCGATACAAATACTTCCCATACACATATATACATGCATTACCATTTTGCAGCTATTTTGAAAAGTCCCTTTCTCTCCAGAGGATATCATAATGGGAGAAAAGAGTCCATGAGGATAAAGTAAACACACTCAGACTGTAGTTATACTTCATAAAGTTCTACTTGTCCCACAGTAGGCCCCGGATAAATCCAAGAACCCAATTCCTACAGTAGCAGCAGTGATTCATTTCTAGCAGTTTTGAGGAGAGATAATCTATAAGGATGGAGAAAGAGAATTAAAGATCTGTGAATTTATTGTAAAAAAAGATGATTCTGTTCTGATCTATGGTGCTAGAAGGTCATAGGAGGACCTGAGTAGAGAGAGATGTCTCTAAGTCATGGTACATAGATATGGAAGTGTGAATACGAGTTTAACCTAGAACACACAATCTTCTTAAAAACCATATTTTCTCCTATTACACAATGACCTTTGAACCTACCCTCAAAAAGCTGAAACTGGGAGCTAGAAGAATCTCCTCTGAGGACAGTTTCACCCAAAGATGTTCTCTTCCTGAGAGAGGAAAGAGGCTCAAGAGGCAGAATAAAAATTAGATGCTAAAGCTGGGTGCTGTGAGTGGTCTCTGGGAGCTCTTCACTCTCCGCCTATTACAGATTGAGCTTTGCAAGTGACATCTGAGCAGCACCATGGACTGTTAAGTGCTGAGCATCTATAGAAATCTGGCCTCAGCTGTGGGTGTCAAAGACCTTCAAACTTATCCAAAGAAAATCTGGACTGCTGGATGTGACCCAAAGCCAATGGAATCAACCCTTGGACTGGACTTTACGAATTTTTGTTACAAGATGTAAGAAGCTGGACCTTCCCCTTGTGCTGTGCACTGTGCAACACGCACCCCAAGATGCAGCCAGCTCTGCACAGAGCCAGCAGAGACTGAGGCACAGGGACAGGCCAGGAGCTACGGTCACAGAGTGCTGATTGCAGGGCCATGGACGGGAGACTGCATTCAAAAAAAGCATTTAAACACAAGGCTTCAGTGCTTCTGATCATTTTGCTTTTACAAATGTGCTGCTTCTACTTCCAGCCTGTCACACCGTTTGCTGCTCACAGCAGACCACCACTGAAGTTGTCATTTTAAAATATTTTCCACTGTGATTAAACAGCTGCTGTACTCAAGTAGTTCCATCTTCTATCAAAGTTTGTAAATCACAGTATTTGAAAAGATGCGAGAAGCAAATAATCTGGTCTACAATACTTATTTGATTTTTTACATATGTGTGGAGAAAATAAGTACATTAGATCTCTAGCCTTTAATTAAAAAATACTTGGGGGAAGGGAGTAATATCTTAATAAGGAACATCTGACCAAAAACTATTTAGTAAATCATACCCTAAGTGTGGCCAAAAACTGTAAGATTTACTGCAAGTAGATCATTATTGCTATCTGAGTCTGAATAGCTTCCATCTGATTCCTATACAAAAATACACTCCATGGAAGCACAGCCTTGAACTTCAAAGGATGTGCAGGATGCTACTAATTTCTGTGTCTGACAGTGTGATGCAATGTTTGGATTTCCATCTCGCACTTCAAAGTGTGGCACTCTCTAGATAAGGTCTCCATTTTTTTTTTTTTTGGACATGAATTCACAGAGGTGGACAAGAAGGCACCACCCCAAATGGACAGCAAAACGTCCCCAGGACAGAAACAACAGCAACAACAGATTTAAAAAGCTGCTCTGTTTGCTTCCTTCTAAATTCAGTAATGCCCTGGAGAACATGGATTACAGAAGATGAGTACAAGTCTTGGTTGCAGCACTTCAAGTAATCTCCAGTGTCCAAAACGCAGTGTCAACATATGGTACTCAAATGCAGATTTAGAACATCTTTGAAGTAATATTGAATCTGACTAATGGGTAAAATGTAGACCTAGCTGTCTTGTCTTTTTTTTTTTTTCTCCCATACTGAAGTTGTCAACATTTCACGTAGGGCAGCCAGAGATTACAGTATCTTTATTCTGTGAATTATACTGAATTTTGTCTAAAAATTACCACCAGTGTGAATTCCAAAGGTCTGCTTTACTTTCTGCCTACCTGTCAATGCTGGTGTCTATATCGATACAGAGGCCCTAATGATGCTCTAATGACACTTCAAAATTCGCATTGGACACGTGCGTGATTGTATAATGTTGTAGACCTGAAACATCTAAAGCATGGAATATGATCACAACTGCAATACAAGCCTTGTTCATTCCACCAGATATATATCAGAGAGACTTATGCAGCTATAGCTCCTAGAACTGTGCACACTTTCCTCGTGGAAAACATCAAAGAATTTTCAGTACCAACAGTTGCTGACCAGGAGCACATATACCACTGTTATAATTATTTATTTATCATTAATTAAGCAGTGAGCATCCTCAGCCTTTGAGACAAAAACACATCTTAAAAATCTGAGAGAACAGAGGTGTTGAGGGGCACAAGTGTAAAACCTTCAAGATGAAAAGCCAGGAGGGAATTAGAAATGAGGGAATGTGTTCTGGACCCCCAGTAAGGCAGGCTGCAATAGCTGCACCTTCAGCTGCGTTATATAACCCCGCACTGTTACCGAGGCTTCTAATTGAGGAGTCATTACCAAGTATCCCATGGCCCAGCTATATACTGTCCTTATAATTAAGTTTGCATAATATGCCACTACATTAAAAGGATTGCCTTTGTATTTAATTATCTTTGATTATTATTTTTTTTACAAGGAAAAAAAAAACCTATCAAAGCTAACAGGACTCAGAAGATTTGAGTAATAAATATCATATGCAGATTTTTATTTCCCAATTCAGCTGGAGATCAGTGTAGTATTTTGAAGTTTGATTAAGGCAGTTCAGCCTCTCCAAAGTTCCTCTTTCAACACTAAAAATAAGTTGTGTGGTACTATACCATTAATTTTTTTAAAGGAATAGCAAGTTTCATTTGTTCAATTAAAAGACCAAAACCCAAATACTGTTCAAAGAAAGAATTCAAAGTGAGTACACTGCTGCTTGCTCACTGTTATTAGTTACCATTTGCTCGGTGCAATATTCACACATACAGCCAAATCCCTCCGTCCTTTCTTAGGTGAAAAAGGTCAGAGGGAGTTTTGACTAAGTCCTTCAGGATTTGGGCCATATTGAATTAGAAACCTCTATAATTTCAAACATTTTATCTATTATATAGAATTCTTGCATACTTAAGCAAGTTTGTATTCAGAATGAATCTCGGAGCTTAAACGCATCTCGCATCTGGATTGTAGTTTGTGCTCTGTATTATACAATCTGCAGTTACTGGAAATGTTTGTATTCTTTACTGAGAAAGAATGATTCATTTCATAGAAATTTTCATCTGCTATTAATCTTCCAGGATATAGTTAGTGTTCTGATATTTTCAGATATTGTTTTATGGAGGGATTTAAAGTAGCTCTCCCTTGGCAGCCTGCAAGATTACTCAGTGATTATAAGCAACTCAATACTGTATGACAGCATTTCCATGCGAGGGACTTACAATCATGTTTCATTAATTCGGCTTGAATGAAGCCTCATTTCAGGCCTTGAGGAGCTTAAGATTTATGTGAAATTAATAACATAACAGATGTCTTCACAATTTGGTTCCTCTGAAAAAAACTGATTACTTTGAAAACTTCAATGCTTTAAAATGCAGACTGAGGGAGTTTTTACTCTAGGGTAAAGAGTTATTCGTTTATATCAACCGTATCTCAGAACTAAGTGGAATTTAAATGTCAGATTTATATTAAATAGTCATATTCACCATTATTACATGTAATAAACAAAAGCCTATTACTTTCATTAATAAGCTGTGTTGGACATTTAAACTAAAGCTTAGAGAGAGAGAGTCAGCACCTTTGCTAAGCAGTAGGAATAAGCGAGGCACAAGGGAGGCGAGAGAAGAATATCCAGGAAGCCCTGTTATTTTATCTTTGTTTCTGATAATTTAATCATCTTTTCCTCATAGGAAAACAAAATGCATCTGTGCTCACACAAAACTCCCCACTTTATAAGAGTTGAAGCCGTCTCCTGTGGATGCGCATGCCTAAGGCCAAATGCCTCCTTTCTTCCACAGGACACTTTAAACATCGGCTGCTCTTTTTTTCATTTTTTCAGAAATCCAATTCTTTTATCTGAGCTCCAGCCACACGAAGTGCCTTGCAAGCTGAATCTTAACGCATGCATGAGCAAGGGTTTATCTTTTAGGAAACTGTCTGTGCGATTACTTCTCCAAGTCAAAAAGAAAAAAAAAAATAATTGAAATAAAAATTATCTCTTAGCTTTGCTTTTTGATCCGATATGCTGAAGGGCACAGGGAACAATGCCTTTTTGATTCATATACTCGAGTACAGCTGATAGGATAGTCACTGCGATGGCTCGATATGCAAATGTGCTTACATTAAGGGTTGAAAAATTGACACTGAGCAGGATATTACAGCTAAGACACTATCGGCGAAATCATAACAATTAGCTGTTTGATTGCTGCAGACACGGTTCGTGCACCAGCCTCCCATCTCTAATGAGGTAGTCCCGTTCCCTTTCTTGTCTCACCCCACCCTCAGCACCGTGTCCACGCTGATACCATGCTTTGCCAAGAGGTAAGGGCGCCGAGATAAAGACGAAATATCAAAAGCATTAGTATAAATTACAATTGTACATTATTAGCTATTTAATTACATGAGATATCGGAGTGGAGCTTGCTGATTTCATGCTTGTGTTAAAAGTTACCATGGCAGTGTTCCTCCCATGTGAGACAGCGTAAGGAATTATTGTTAGCACATGCTAAAACAGACAAAGCAATGTATTCTCGCCACATTCTCTCCCTGTTTCTCCCTAACTTTAATACCGAGGAATTCCTAAGGCACATTAAAAAAAAATAAAGCACATGTCTGGCATGGGGCAGGGAGCCAGGAGATGTGAAAGTGGAGATAAAGTCTCCTGGGGCAGGAGGTGCGTAGGTGACTGGCTCTACTTGTAGGGGGAAGCCCACACCCCACAGCTGGCACTGCACTGCTCTGCAGCCAGCTGCTTTCTGGAGAAGGAGGGGCAGCAATGGGAGCCAGGAGAAGAAAGAATCAACGAGGATGAAGGGGAAGGGAGGAGCTGAATACTACCTAAACATTTACGTAGACGAACACTGATGAGGAAGTACAGTTGTAGCACTGATTTCTTCAAATGTGCCAATGTGTAAGTTAACGCCCAAATATACGTATCGGTGCACCAGAGACAGAAGAAACCAAAATTTAGAGATGGTTTTTGGTGTCTCGCCTCTTTTGAATGGATGGAAATCGGGATTTTACACTAAAAATCTGAAGAGCTCCTCCGTGATGAACCATAACAAACACTGGAGCTGCAGAGTAAGCTTCTCCAGCAAATACCCAGCTGGCACCAGCTATGAAAGCCACCTTCAAAGGTGCTGGGAGCCTCCTAATCTGGCAACAGGGGACTACATCAGTGAGACACGACGGTAAAGGCCTGAGTTAATGTGAGGCTTTTACTTCTCATAGGTTTTCTGCTAGTGGTTTCTATGGATGGTTTGGTAACAAGGATGGGCAATGACAGAAGTTCTCATGCACATTTTCTGCTCAAAGGCAGACTTAAAACCAAATTAGCAACATGAATGGAATGGTTCCTGAAACCAGAGGCTGTCCTTAGCCCTGTGCCAGTAAAGAATTCTCAGTCTTTTCTGGGAGAAGTATGCAGAAGCATATTGAAAACCTCATCTGGAAAGGAACCATTTCACCCATCACTGACCTGCAGACCAGTCAACCTAAAGATTCAGTTCTCATTTTAACTCATCAGTTTATCAGTCGTTTGAAGGTTCAAATTGCATTAGGATGGGGGTGGAGAGTAACACAAAATTTACCATTTACTACATTTAATGTAGGAGTGATATGACCTCAGGTTCCATCTGCTTCGTTAGGGACAAGGGTAAGGTCAAAGGGTTTGAAGCTGCTGCTGGGATCTGCCTAAAATTTGATCTTTATCCAAAGCTCTTACCCATGCAGTGTGGCTGTAAGAGTACAGAACATTTCAAACCTAGTCCCCATAAAGGAAGGGAAACCTGCAGATGGACAAGACAGTCTGCATTCCTGCTTTGCAGGACAAAGGTCTAAGGGGCACTGGGTGTACGGAGCACAACAGCTTCATGGTTCCATGTTGGTGTCCTTCCTGGCCACCGAGGCAACAAGCATGGCCAGTACTGAGATGAGAATCAGCTCAAGGTGGCTCTTTCATGCCCAGGTGATTCAGTATGCCCCAGGACATGGGTGTCAGAAATCTAGCTTCACAGAAATGCTCATTTTGCTTTGTTGTTTGGAGATTGCTATTGAGTTATGGAGAATGAGTGCTCTTACTGACATTCCCATATGAATAAGCCTTCAGGTCTGTAAACATCTGGTTTTGACTTGGTCTGTTATGCAGGAACAGACTTTAATGTGAGAAGAATTCTATCATAATAGTAATTACAACAACAACAGCAGTAATAATAATAAGGTGGGTCCAGTGATCAGTTTGACTTCATAGCTCATGACAGCAGTGAGCAGGGCAGGCACTAGACACCAGTGCATCTCACCCTCGTGCTCTCCCACCTCAAACACATTAGAGCTGCCTCCATTTAGCCCTGGACTGCTATTCACGCTTTCTTGTGTTGCTCATGAGTGGGTTTATAACTTCACGTTACTCCAAGTCTTCAAAACACCAGAGTTAGTAAGCATCATTAAACTACATTTGTCAGCCCTTTTGCACACAGTGCGGTTCCTGGGTCCAAAAGGGGACAAATAATCTCCTCTCTCTCGGCTTGCTGGAGTCTCCAGATATTAATACTAGATGGCAACGTGTCTATTTAAAAAGAAAAATATCCACAGCTATATCAGTGGTGCAGTTAAATGGAAAAGAATCCATTCAGATCAATATTATCAGGGGAGCAACATCCTCTGAGCTCCAACAACTTTTATTAAAAAAAAAAAAAAATTCCAGCAAACAACCACCCCAGCCCACTGTAAATGGAGCCAAGTGATTTCTTCATATAATGCTTGTTATATTCACTTTAAGGGGAAAGTAAATGAAGACTATAATAGGAAAAACAAAAACAGGCAGATCTAACTGTACAATAAATACCGAACGTGCCCTATTTAATCTGCTTACAGTAAAATCCACTGAGCAAAATTATAATTTGATATGGCTCAGCTTAGCCAATAGAAACTCATAAAATGTCTTAACATCATAATACATTGTACAAAAGAATCACTAAGTACCATAAAACATATGGGAATATGGGTCTGTATTCATCCATTACTCTTTGCCAGTGTAGCATATTAAAATGGTTTCTATTTAAGTGCAGAGATCCCTGAAGTATACTACAGTCTTAATTAAAATGTCAATAAAATGCAAAAGTGCTTTGGGGACCTTATCTGATTTTTTTTTTATTTTTTTTCGTTAACTCTTTCAGAGAGTTACTTCTTACGGCTTCATTACACTGCCAAGGTTTGGAGCAATTAAAAATAAACACAAGTAAGCCATTTTTAATAATTAGCTGCCATGAAGGCTACAGATCCGAGCACGAGTTGTACCCTTTCTCTCTATAATAATTCCCTGCAGGAGTCGCTGGCAGGTTAAGTCAGGACTGCAAAAGTAGGTCCTTTCTTGTGGTCAGAAAACAGCTCTTTGAGGATTCTCATTCCCAGATTTAATTTCATTTCTGTATATTTTTAGAAAAGGAGCAAGACCTTTTGCAACCCTTCTCTGTGCCCAGGTACCTCAAGCAGGTAACAAGTGGGCTGGCTTTCAGCACTACATGAAATAGCCAGCTTTCCTTGGGCTGGGCGTACACTGCCCTGAGCAGCAATTTGTCTCACAAGTTCTCATCGGATATAAAACCACCATAAATTAATAAAGAACTACAGGAGGCCAAGGGGCGACTATTTTTTCTTCCTTTAAATGAATTTAAGATTTCATTAGAATTTTTTTTTTCCCTTTTTAAAAACAAGGCAATAAATGCAATGGTATTTTTTAAAAACTTGAAACAAAATGCAGTTCTTGGGAGGAGAAGATCCTACTCTTACTTTCTTTCATCACTGGAAGGATTACATATCATACTGAAAGAATATCAATGCAAAAAAAGCTTTTTTCTTTCCCTCTTTTCCATTCTCCCTATCTCTTTCACCTGAAGTATTTTTGAAGTTCATTTTTCCCACTTGCCCAATGTGCTAAAGTCCTTCTCTGAAGTCAGCAATCTCATTTGGAAAGAAAGTGCATCTTTTGAATGGAGTTAGCCTAGTGCTAGCACAGACCAAGGTCTCTCCCAAAAAAACCCGTGACACTGGGAACACGAGTCACCAGTGAGGACTGGGGTGCAGGATGGCTTTCCCATGTGGGGTGAGTCTGCCAAGGTTGATCCTGTTTGAGTATATAATCTGGCTTAAAAATAAACTGAAGGATCACAGCGTGTCCTATGATCTTGTGGTTCTTAAAGGCTGAATAAAATACTACTGACTTGCCAGGGTTGCTAGCTCTTTAGGCAGGAGCAGCACTTACCTTATCCATATCAGGATAATACAAAAACCAAAACATGCTGCTGGTTTTGAAATCCCTACTTAGCTTCTAGATTCATAACATCCCTATTTCTATCTTTTTGTAGGCTGAAGGGGCAAAGAAATGAAAAAGAAAAAAAGAAAAGAAAAAAAGGCAAACCTAGAGGTAAGACAAAAGTGTTTACCAGATAAACATGCCTTCAGATTGCATCGCGATCTGTTTCTCTTTCTACTTCATCCCCCTCTAAGTCCACATTACGTTAAGTGACAAGCAGTTGGCAGGTTTTGCAGATATACTGACAACAGCAGACATACGATACAGCTGCGAAGATTTGTCTTACCAGGGTTTCAGCTGGTTTCTACTAGCTAACTGCCAACAGCCAGATTTTGGGGGTTATGACCTCTAGTTATTTGAAAGAACATAGGGGGAGGAGGCAGGCAGTACATTTTATGCACTGCTCTTGCGTTGTTTTAATATTTTTAGGACTTGCTCACATAAAACTGATTTCATATAATGTTTTTTTAAAGAATAAGTGATTGGGAAGGACTTGAAAATGGAATTAGGAAATTTAAGTAATTATGAGGCCCTACCTTATATGGTGCTGAGCAAGCACTTTGTGCAGCCTGATGAATATTCTTACCTCCTGGTGGGTTGCTTTTAGCTCCATATATTGTATTCCATTTGATAGGGATAATCTATATTATGTTTCTCAGTTCCACCAGCTTTTTTATTTTGTTTGTAAGCTGAAATAACAAACGATTTGGACTTTTAATAGCAGAGATGTTTCACATTCTCTTTACTGTCCAGGTCATATGCACCATGTACAAGAAATCCATTCTATATTCTGTAATCCTAATGGTCTCATTTGATGTTACTAAGGACATCTCTTCTATGTGATGTAGCTGTGACTGTTTGGTGGGCAGAGGGAGATGTTCTAGGATATATCAATGACACCAGACACATTCTGAACTCAATCGGAGCTTAAAAATAGATCAAATGATGATGATAAACAGAGGTACAAGCTCCTACATCATGACTTGACACGGTTACTTCCGAAAAGTGTAAAAGTGGTGGAAAACTTGAAAAATATATTGTGTTCAACAGATCATTTAGCCTTCAAATACCAAATTTAAGCATTGGATTAGGCTCAATATAGCTCGCTAACCTGCTGGGCTCTACCATGGCAAAGAGAAAAATGTAATGGCTGTTGTAAGTGTAAGGACAGAGGAAATCTTTCTAGCAGCTTTAGCTCCTCTTCCGTTATGAACTACATGCTCAGCTAAATGGAAATTCTACCCTCTTGTATCACTGTCATATGCAAGTTTTTATTTATTTTCTGCTATCTGTACCCATGCAGCAGTGACAATGTTATCCACTGAAGCCCAGAGGCCACAACTTGGCAGGAAAGCAAGGGAAATGCAGCTCACCCTAAGGCACTGAGCAGGTTGCAGGTGTTCCTTCCTAGCATGGAGGCTGCCCTGGAAATGAAGCGCTGGATGCTGGGATGTGCACTTGCATTAGAATTGAGGAAACGCAAGACTCTAAATGTCTGAATCAGTGACAGATGTCAGAAAATCCCTCCTGAGTATAAGCTTCTGGAAATGGCAGTCTGAAGACCTTACTGGTGGCTGCTTTACGGAAGAGAGCTGGCAACTTGTAAAGTTGATCACAGCCTTGAGTGATTTTAATAACAAAATAGAAATATTCAGTAGGAAGCATTTTTCTGGGACCTGCCTAGCTTTTAGAAGACAAGGGGGGAATTAAAACTTGACAAATGTAAAAAGGAGGAATCTCCTTGTTTTTCCCTAAACCAGCCAACTTCTTGTTCCTTGTTAATGCCAAGAATTTTATTATTACAATAGGACAAGCATACCAGAACAATTACAGATTTTCAATTGAATTAGACTTTTGGAGACTAGTCTACAGTAACAGATTTATATGATTGGCTTCTAATGTTGCAGTTAATAAAAAATAATTTGCTTGCAGCTTGCACATACACATCTATATTTAAATTTGAATTTTTGGCTTACTAAGAAATGGATCAGCAAAGATAAAATTGCTATCATATAATGTTTATTAACAAACTACCAAACTAAAACCAGGGAGCAAATTTTTTCTTAAAGAAATCTTTGAATAGACTGCAGTCAAAAGCATTACAACTAGTATGTCAAAACATTACTCAGGAATGGTTTATGTGCTAATTTAATATCCCATTCATATCTGAATTCACAGTCAACAGTAGACATATGAACAGAGACCTGTGCTGAAATCTCACAGTCGTGAATGCCACCTTGTCATATCACAAAACAGAGAGCCCAGCCACAAGAACCTGCTGCTAACATCCCACTCACGCTCATCCTGTCTTGAAAGACCTCCACAACAAACACCCAGCAGCAGCTGTGTGTGTATGAAACAATGCCAACGGCCAGAGCCCTCCAGTCAGCACATTGCCGGGCAAGCTGCAGGAAGCAGTAAAGACTAACGATGCTAGCTGGTCCTCTTTTCCTTGTCCCACACACTGACCCACAGTGCAGCACTGGAATTTGAAGGCCATCAACCCTTCCCTTCCTTGCTCCCATAAATAAAAGGGAGAAAGGGGCATGTTTCTTTTGCCCAGAAATACTGCTCCATGACTTCCATGCAGCACAGCCCGCCTCTCTCCAGCAGAATGCCTGCATTTCAAACCACTCAGACCATCTTGGCAACCCTCTGCACCCAACATGTGGCTGTGGGAGGAAGAGCTCCCTCACCCATCCTTACAGCAGAGTGATGCCTGAGCTCTGGAAAACAGAAACAGTCACATCTGGGATACTGGGAAACTGGACTCTTCTCCTATGCTCTTCTTTCCCAAGTGCAGTAACAATTTCCTTCACTGAATTCCAACAGCAGATTTTAGGGGCTTTGTGTTGATAAATCTGAGGAAGGGATACTTGCACAAACACTTGCCAAGACACACAGTACAGCTGCAGAAAAAGTTCTCACCCAGTAACTGGGAAATATGTCACGTGTTCCTTGGCCATATCAGATTTTTAGTAGGCTTTGATATAAAAGGCAACATCTGTAAGTCAAACACTTCAATTTCTTAAGAAAACAGATGCATTCATATCCCAGCAAAAATAAGGAAAACATTGTGAAGTTCAGAGGAAGAGAAAAGTTTGCAAACATTTTGCCAGGGTGGAATTTTTAACATTTTAGAGTGCTTCAGAAAGTACGAATTGCCTTGATTTGCCCTTGATTTTTCTCCAGTACTCAAATAAATAATTGACAGTTTTCTCAGAAGAATATGCGATGCTCAGGAAAAATATATGTGAATTCCAGATTAAAAACAGAAATATTTCTTTTTCTGCCAGACCTGTTTCAGGAAGATAAGTATATTCATTCTTTGGTGGAACCTTTATGATGCCCCAAAGGACGATTTGCATCCAGGTCTCTGATACATGAAGACTGGAGCCTCAAAGTCCGACTGAAATCAGTGGGATTCAAGTTTGGTACAAAGTCTCAGTGCATCATGTAAATAGTCATGAGAGTAAATGTGACACATGTTTTGAACTTTAAAAAAAATATATCTGTTATATACTATGAACTATTGTAGAGAAGTAAAGGTTTTAGTTTCATCAGAAAATTGAGCAAAAGAGTTTTCAAGGATTTTGTTGTGTTGATTTCTTTTTTTTTTAACTGGTTTGAGAATCTCAGCCTCAGGCTTTCGAAGAGTTTTTATCACATAACTGAAAGACAAAGTATCTCAAAAAAGCCTAAAACAGTAATGCAAGATGAAGCTATGATGGGGACACAGAAGAAACAGGAACTGGTGTAGAAGCACTAGCTGTAGAAACACAGAAGCACCTGATGTCAGGAACAGAATGCTGAAAGATGCTGAAGACCCTGTGAATATTACAGAGATTTGTAGGCATCTTCTGAAGCTGGAATGAAATCAAATGACTGGCAGTCACTCCAAGCATGGTGAAGGTGGGGACTGTACTTCATTTACTGTGCTTTACTGTGAGCCCTTTAGTGTTAAGTTGAAGATCTTCTGTGTTATTGCTTTTCTTTCTTTTTTTAAAGGCAAATTACAGAAGTAGAAGAGAAGAAAACAAACCAAAACCAGATAAGAAAGTCCCTAATCAACTGCAGTGAGTCCTAGCAGTGCTGGTTACCTTATTTGTACAGGTGAAATAGACACTGTAAAACTCTCTGCCTTGCCCCAGCCTGCAGGAGAGCTTGTGCTCTGCACAGAGCGGCCGTCTCAGCCAGCACCAAAAAGAGGCAAAGTCTCTCTGTCACTTCAGCCACATGAACTCGCACACAGAACGGTTTCCAGTACAGTATCCTACACCCTTAGCAGGGAGGCTAACGAGTTTTGGAAGGGGAACTCTCTGGAATTAAGTATTTGTGTTTATATTCTGTTGTGTTAGCATACATCTTCAGGCAGATTGGCAAATTTTAAAATATTTACATATATTTGAGACACCGTCAAATGCATTTTGGGTGGTGGGTGGGGAAGGCACATCTGCAATCCATTTTCTGAAGTATGAATGCTCACAAGAGGAAAAATACATTTTTGTTGTTGCTGAGGAAAAAACACTGCTTCAACAGATACAGCTATCTCCTCCATCCTGAGGCACTGCTAATGTGCATCAATTGCCCAGCTCCTGGGATGCACAGGAGTTATTTGTTCTGTACTTTCTGAAAAATGCTGTTCTTCAGTGATATTCTTTTTTTTTTTTTTTTTTTTAAAGTCAGATTAAGCTGCACAAAGCAAGCTATTAACACAGTATTTCCAACACGTTTCTCATATGAGAAAGATCTCAATGTCTTTTCAAGAAGCTAAAGCAGGTTTTCAGAATTTGGAAGGAAAAAAAAACAACCCAAAACCACACAAGCCTTATAACAAATTTAGCACTACGATGTGATGCAATATACGTTCAGAGAAAAAGAGAACAAGAATGTGATCAAAAAGGAAGTAAAGCGATACAGCACTATCACAGACGAGACATAAATAAGGATGGATACGATCCCATCTCTATAATTTCCATACGCACACAACCATTCAAAGCTCACTGTATATTTGTAATGCGAGAGCCAAGTGCTGATTCACCTATCAATCATCCCATGCCTGTGTGGACTGGAGCAAGCAAGCACAGATTATCTGAGGGAATATATAGCTGCATCCTTCACAAGCCCTGCTGATGTACAGGAATCCCCAGCTACTCATATCTTCATGGTGGTTGTTATTTTTGTTGGTGGAGGGCTTTTTGTTCTGTTTTTTAAGACACCTGATTCTGCAGCCATCATGTGCACATCACTTCCTCCTCAATCCCATCCCTTCTGATGGGAACAACTGCTCCAGGAGTTCAGGACTCTGCTTAGAAACCTTCAGAGCAGCAGCACCTGCAGCTGTTAGTGCCTCTACAGAATGCTGTAGGATCTATGTGAACCAGCTGTTAAATTTACTTTATGTGGTATACTTTACAAATAGAGCCTTTTTTAAATTAAACCCATTATCCACGGACCATATTCCTTTGCCCTACCTTTAGCTATAAAAATTAAGAACAATCTTATCATCCTATAATCATTCACATTCAAATCAAAGCGGAAGGCATGGCTCGTTGGTCACTCATCACCTGCATTTCCCCGCATCTTGAAAGCAGAAGGCACAAAAGCAGAACAGTTTTATGGTCAAGGGCTAAGCTGCCATCTCCCCCCTTGGTATGGCTGCACCACATCTGAGATGGGAAGGTGCCATTTTCTGTCTGCTTCTGCCATCAGATGACTGTGCAGGAGGACAGGGATGGTCTGAACTGTAGAACTTAATAACTGCTTTTCAGCTATTTCTAATGTCATTGTGATAACGCCTGTTTTTAGTAACGGCAACTTTATCTTTTAACAACACTTTCAGCTTCCTAATTACAAGGACAGATTAGCATAGATAAATATCATTCTTCTGGAGGGCTAATTAACTCTTTCATCATGTGGGATGTGAATATACCCCAGCTAGAAGCTCTCCCAAGACACTCAGCCTCAGGTGGACTGGCTCAAGTTTTTCCATCCATTTTTCAGTGAAATATACTCTTTCAGTACTTGGTTGAATAGGAATAAATACCCCAGCATTTTCTACTGCTTATCTTGTTCCTCATCACTACAGGTTTATTGGCTAACTGTAACTGATTTTGATTTTACTTACACTGCACAATGAGAGGTTTATTAATGTATGTCATTAGGATACAAGCTCAAGACTGAAAAGTGAACGCACAAACAAGCTGTCCCTAAATGACCTTGGTTTTCATCCGCAGTTTTGCTTGTAGACCAGCATGCATTAATTTGGGATGCTCCATCGATCATTACAAGTAGACCCTGAATTATTTATTTACTGCATTTGGCCGCTGTCTATTCTCACACAGACTTTGGAGAAAGAGTAGCATGTGAGGGGCAGAACAGCTCCGTACACAAGGGTGGGTGTTTATAAATCCAGGATAATTGTTAATTTACCATGACACTTCGCACAGCTCCTTTACTTCCCTGAGCCTCATTCTCACCTTCCAGCTTTTCTCGTAGGGGATTACAAGTACTTAAGGGCAAGGACTGTCCTTCAGCAGACAGCTCTTTCTACTCCTGTGCCAAAATAAGAGAACTACTCATCTTTGTTGTAGGTAGGGAAATCGTTCAGCATCATGGATCAACTCTGAGCCTGGCATCTTCATGTAATGGGATGTGGGAGCCTCATTCTCTCTTCCTCTCCTGATCCCCCCTAGATCAGTGCTTTCAGTCTTCTCAGTCTCTTAAATACAATCCCCTCCAAGAAAGCATCAAGACCTAACAGGAACAGTTCCTAACCCTCTTTGAATCCAGCTTCTTTTGCACCAAAGCACAACTAAGATTTCAGGCTTGCTTGCAAGAAAGAAAGCCCAGCCCAACCCAACCTTTTACATCCTTTTCAACTGGTAACCTTAAATTTTTTAATCATTTCTTATAGATTTCCAGTTTCCAGTTCGATTTGGCACAATTCAACTGTCTCTTGCCCATTTGCTCTTTTACTACTTGCAGCTAGGAGCCAAAGTCAGATTGAAGGATATAATTTTACATGGAAGCAAACTGTTACTATTTGTATAGGGGAACAGAAAGCTAAAGCACATTTGTTAAATGGCTTAAAATCTTCCGAGAGGGGGTAGTTAAGCAAAGCTGCTGCCCTGTTCCAGCCCGACAGCAGCTTCTGTGCTTGAACAACCTGCTTCACTGTAAAGCCTTCATCTCCAGGACTGCAGTTTCCCACTGACTTTGAGCCATCCCTCAAGCTTCCCAATGGTACGATGATCTGCACTGCTTCATACATACTGATACAATTCAGTACCTGCATACACCAGAGCAAAATTACAGGGAATCAAGCCCACAGCCTAATAGCCAGATCACACTTATTTGGATGAGTTGTACAACTTAAAGTCTGCAGAAGGAGGATCCTGGGAGGGGCAGCCACTTGGTGAATGTCCTTCCAACTCCCACAGGTGAGCAGCAAGGAGCTGGCCCACTGGCTTTAAAGCTAGAATTTTAAAGCCTGAGCTTCTGCTTCAGTGAAATAATAGTGCAG
Organism: Odontophorus gujanensis; assembly: GCA_013399175.1. Classification (NCBI taxonomy): domain Eukaryota; kingdom Metazoa; phylum Chordata; class Aves; order Galliformes; family Odontophoridae; genus Odontophorus; species Odontophorus gujanensis. The sequence goes on from VXAB01013754.1 coordinate 62,657, forward strand.
GTCTGATAATAATGGCAAGAAGTACATCAGGTTCTTAGGTATCTTATTAATGAGAAACATTAAGCTGAGCAAGTGATACACTTCAGCTTTTATTGAACCAACATCCACAAATAAATATACTTGTTCCCACAAAAACGGATTAATTCCTCAGTTGAATGAGTCTATAATTTAATCCATTGTTACATCCTAACCAGAGCCAATATTTAACATCTTTTCGAATCGAGCTATAATTTAATACTTTTTAATTTCTTTTAAATTAGTTGAAATCCTTTCATTTTTTCTTTTATGAAGGAAAGTTCTCCTTTTTGCCTATGATTGAGTTTGATCTGGCTTTGTTAGAGCTCTTTTAAGATATACAGTACATATTTTTGTTCTTCTTATCTAAGTTTCCAGGACTTGATCAATAGTGGAGCATATTTTTCTATCCAAGAACTAACCAAATTTATTCAACAGATTATACATTAATTTTACCATTAGAACATAATATGAACAGATAATCCACAAAAATGCTCCAGATTTTTTGAAAGTGAATTTAATTATAACTAGTAATGTGCATTTGAGAATTATAATTATGAAAAGTCATGTTCTATAAATCTGAAATGACAGATTATATTTCAAAGCCTTATTGCAGTGGAATTAGAGTACTGATTTATTAGTTGTAAATGTCTGATTATTGCAGCTTTGCTAAAAAACATGATCACAGCATATTCTAGCTGGATTTAACATGCTTAATCCTTCCGACAAGAATCATACTTTGAACAGAAAGCAGCACTGTGTTAATTTGTTTATGAGACAGATTTAGACAACTAATCTTTGTCTTATGATCCCCAAACAGTAATAATTTAAAAACATTTTACATACTTGTATTCTTCCAGCTGCAGACTATGGCTGATAATGAAATTTACGTTGCTCTATAAGCACCACGACTGTCATTTGCCATTAGCAGTGGTGCTTCACATTATCTGCAGTTTCTCTCTTACAGAGAGAGGGTAACCTGTACACACAGGGCCTGAACTGCCTCTGCTAAAAATGATCTGGTCAGTTGGGAAAAGCTGTGGAGAGCAGCCACAGTTTGGGATGCATCTCTCCTGCCCCATGAATACACGCTGTAACTTCCCAGCAAATTCAGAAGTGACAATGGACTCAGTGAGCTGGCATGGACCGAAAATAAGGCCCTGTTTAATTAACCAAGCAAAATGGGGTATGGTATAGAACAGGTTTCCCTCAAATTCACTACTGTTCCAGTTTCTATGAGGTTCTTTCGAGGGAAAGAAGTGCTATGTTTTATAAAGAAAACTGTCATTTCTACATCTATCAACTAGGAAGGCTTTTAATGAGGAAAGCTACTGATCCAGAATGACTTGCTATGGAAATATATAATGTATATATAAGAAAACCTCCCAAGTGGACTTAATGTTGTTATCACACAACATGGTTAAAATTGGATTTGTTTATCTGGTTGGG
>VXAB01013754.1:64183-393950 GCA_013399175.1 Odontophorus gujanensis
CAAGATCTGGATTTTTGTTAGGAATTGTAGTTCACCTCTCTGGCTATTTCCTGACCGTGATGATGTCACTTTGGGTATAACCTTCATTCATTTGTGGGGAGCTCCCCACCCTCAGGTGACCTACAGCCAGTGGGACCAGCAGAAACTGGCGACTTGGTGGCACAGACCTCCTGCAAGTTCCCTGGCTCCCAGAGATTCCCACCCCCATGAAGCTCTCTTGTGGTCCAAGTGGATGCAAAGCAGGGGAAAAAAACATGCTAATGTGAGTTTACAGATTTTCTGCCTTCCCCAGGCTGATTTCAAATCCCTACTCAAAAGGAATGGCCACAGAAGTGCTGTACAAGTCTAGATATATTCCAAATTCCGCTTCCAAATTCTTGAAAACAGAAAGCACATCACTACTGGAACAATTAAAGAATTAAAATACACTATTATCGGAATTAAGAACAAATAGACAAAATAAAAACCCGCCAGACTTCATTCAGTGGCCGTGCCACACAGCTGTCTATCAATCTGCTCTACATGGCATGCATTCATTTATTCCTACATAGTATCTGTAAGTAGATGAATAAATAAAAATTCTGATCAGACAACAGCCCAAACTTCAAATAAAATCTATCTCTAAATAAAATCTGGCAGCACGTGGCAATCATTAATTCCGTTCACTTAACACAGGAGCCACAAACTGAACTTCCAGCGCAGTAAACTGATAGGAGGCTACAAGCAATCCAGCATGGCTTTTTTTAGAAGGAACAATATTACAGTACTGCATCAGTTATCCATTTGCAGTGAAAAATCAGGAGCAACAGAGAATTTGCCCAGAGAGTGAAGCAGAAAAGCCTGGATCCTTCTCTTTAACCAGTGTAAACCACTATTCCCACTCAGAAGACAACCTTTGCAGGTTCCCCAGAACAGGATGATTATGTGAGCCAGACCTTTTTTCTCTTAATATAGAATTTCTTCAACATCCTTTGGCAAAGACAAAGGCTATACCCCCACACCTCAGCTGGCATAAAACCACAAAACCAAGCTGAGAAAACAGGCAAGTATGTTGTCCCATACTGATCAGCAGAGTCTGTACAAACTACAGTCCTGTATGGCTGTGCCACCATATCCAGAGGAACACACCGTGCTGCCTGGGAGTTGCCAGTCCAATTCCTGCTGACAAAGTCAAGGATTTCACTAGCGAAAATATGACCGAAGTTGAAAAAGTGTTAGAGACACACTTGTTTTGCCAGCTTTAAGGGAAGTGCTCACCTACCTTCATTCAGAATCCGGTCTTTTCTCATGCTGAAAAGTTTTTAAATGCTTGGTACATTGTGAAACTAGTAAAAATGCAGTAAGTTGATGTTAACAAGGATTGTGTATGATTCATATGTTATATTCAGCATATCTCAGAGTAGAAAATAGGATGGAAAAGCAGTTATAGTTTTTCTCAATACATGCAATTGGGTTACTCTGCTTCTCTTCAGAGTCCAAATGCATGCGTGGCAGGCCAAACTGCTCCCTGGGGTTGTTTTATTTGCTTCAAGGGACAAACTTGGCCAGGAATATCTTAGGACAGTCTCCAAGTACTCTAATTCTGCTTGCATTATGCTCCACTTGCTTATTTCTGTGTTTTCAGTATTCATTTCATCCTTCTCCAGCTCCTTTTTCCGGCTCAGCAGTTCTCACAATGAGCTGCTCAGCGTTTTGCTGTGGTACAAATATCCGTCCCCTGATCTCTTTCTGTGAGTCAAGAACTGAAAGAGGCAATGCTTCTTTCAATGCTACAGCTTCATCCCCTCCGCAGGGCAATTCAAACAACGAAAGCCACTTTTGTGTGGGGAAAGATGGAGCCTAAGGGGGAAGAGATCTTACGAGTGCCTCTTCCAGCCTGCGCATTTTGCCAGATAAGCACCAGTATGGTGCTAATGCTGGATGCTGTGTTGCCTTTTGTTATTTTCTCTTACCAGGCACTCACTCCTCCCCAGCAGCAGGGTGCAGAAATGTTCACAGTGCTGTTACTCAAGCTGTCCTCAGCTTGGGAGCAAACTAAATGGGAATATTTTTTATATTACCATTTCTTTAATATTAGGAACAGTCCCAAAGGACCATTCTCTTGGTCCTTGCAGGCAGCTATTCAACTTGAACAAGCCGTCACAGTTCGACTGCACCTAGAAGCAACACAGTGTTTTATACCCAGTGAGGGTCAGGCACTGGGCAAATTAGCTGGTAAGCAGTACATGAGAAATGACAAGCAGCTTTCACATAGGGACTAGATTTGATGATGGATTTTTCTTTACCGTTTTTAATGAATCCAAAGAACAAACAACAATTCAAATACATTTGAACCTGTCTGTGAGTCTCAAACAGGTTGGTGCTAGGATATGAGTAAGACTTATTCTATTCTGGGAGCTGGCATAACCACAGTTTTATCGTAGACTTGGTTTTCAAGAGGGAACCATCTTTGTTGGACTTACTGCAACTACTACAGGTCTCTGGCTATTTGGGGACCACTAAAGACTAGAGGAACTGATATAAAGAGTAGAAGACTGTCCTTTCTAGAAATTACTTAGGAATAAATAAATATGCTGCAGTATTGGCAATCTATCAAGCATGCCAGGGAATGCCTCCCCTTCCCTCCCCAATACTTCTGAGCAAAAGAAGGCCTGTCAGCATTGTTAGATCCAGTACTGCCTTTAGACATGTTGTGCATCCTGGTTCAAGAGCAGTTTTGATTACTTGATACATAATAAATTATCCAAAAGCAACCTTTGAAGACATACAACCCCTAACACTTTAAAATTAAGACTAAATTCAATTTAGAAAAATTGTAAAACAGTTTCCCTGAAATTAATCTTAAATGAAGTTTCTTGCTTGGCCTCTCGCTTACTGCAGATAATCAATCTCGACGTGGCTGCATGACAAACCCAGGCTACTGAAAGGGAGGTGAAATTAAAGAGCTAGGCCAGCAACATGAAAAGAGATATCTAATTATCAGCATTTTATTAGAAACAATTAACTAATATTCAATTAGATACTGTTCCCAGAGCAAAGTGACAGTTAGAAAAACAAAGAATGAACCTTGACAAGGTGTTCATTTGCTAATAAATGGGAGATGAGGGGAATCACTTACTGGTGGTTTACCCCTGGTCGAGCCTTGGGGCAACTCACCCAGCAAGCAGCAATAGGACTGGCTGGTTGCCAGCATTAACTGTACTTATTACATTCATCCCATGCAGAACACATCCATCTCCTGCTCTGCCTTGACATCCCATTTATTCTGAGATTCATTTGTCATGTCCCCAATCACCAAAATGAATAGAAACTTTCCAGCATGATGGATTGTGGTTCTAATTAGGACTAAAGAAAAGATCTACGCTCAAGTACAGCCCTTTTTCTCTTTCTTATTTTCCTAATAAAATACTACTCCTAGCCAACTTTATGACTAATGTCCTTTTGTGGTGGTTGTCCACTGTAGGTCACCCAGACAAAAAGAAACAGTAGTTCTTCCAAGAGGGATTTTTCCTCCCCTAACGACTACACAAATTATGAGAGAAAGAAATCAAGACACACTGAGGACCACGCACACAGTTTGTTGATGTGCAGCAGATGTTCAGAATACCACACTTCAGACAACATTTGTCTCCTGTTGGTCCCTGAGTTTCCTTTAACAAAATGCAGATGAACAGATATCAGGAATAACCATTTTATCCAGAATGAGGAATGCTATAATATGTCTGAAAAACATTATATTGATAAAGAAATCTAATTTTTGTTTACAGAGTTAAATTTAATGGCAATGCTTTAAAGTAATGGCACAAAACGTCATTATTTCAAACTCTAATCCAAGCATAACATATATCATGGTGTGTTGCCTCTCACTTATTATCAACACATATCTGAGAAGAACCTGTCCTCATATAACAGAGATTTTTTTTAAACGTCCTCTGAGACATATTTCTCACATGTTAGCTTACACTTTCAATAAATGTGATGTTAAAATTACTGTCTTTAATACAATAAAATGCAATTCCTTTCCATATCAGTGTTAGCTTATTTTCTCTTCGGTCATACATCTATCCTTTGGAATAATCACAAACTGATACACCACAACAAGTTGGGAGTCAGTGGAGTGCAGTAATAACAGTTTTGCTTGAAAGGCTTTTCAAGTTAGGGATAGTATCTTAGCTAGTTGTGAGTAAAGCAAAAACGGTAATGCCACAAGAGGAGGACCTTAACCAACACAGGGATCTGCATGCACCAAAAAATTACCCATGCTAATTTGCATTTAAAAGACAGAAGAAAGCAGACTGCAAGTTACACAAGTATTCAGGAATTCACAAACACAATACCCCGAACTGTTAAAATCACCTCATAACTACTTAATATTACCATAAAGGATGGAAAAGAATTACATGTGCTTGTGTAGAAACACTTACTACAAGACGGACAGTAAGTATTAAGTACCAACAATTCACCACAAAAACTCTCGTATTTTGGAAGTTGAATATTCTGTCTCAATTTTTTTTTACTATCTTTACTTCTTCGCATAGAAGAACACTTCCACTGGAAACAACAGAAACATTTTATGAATAATCTACTTTAACATATAGTATTTATGTTATATTTGGATAGGGAAAAGAGCAATTTCCTAACTCTCCCCAAGTAAAACACTTCCACTTATCCTGAAATTTAACATAGCTTTCTCAGTAAAGTTGAAATAAGCTGGATGCTGAAAGAAATATCAGTGCAAAAAAGCCTCCTTTGAATTTGAAGAAGGCTTGATGGCAGAGACTGAATTTCTTTTGGCATCGTGGAAGCATTACAGCCTGTAATGTGTCTAATTTCTCATGGTCTTGTCCAGAAGTGCTATTCCTATGCAAACACACCTTGTCAAATCAGCTTGGCGCATACAGCAACACAAATCATCACTGCAAGTATTGCTATGCTGCTGTTATTTGTAAGAGTGGTAACCTTTATGATGCAAGCATGATTAACTTTATGTGCTGGACACAGTCTGATTTTTTTCAACAGTAAAAACTCTACCTGTAAGAAGGCAGAGTTATCTTCCTCTTGCAGAGCTGGAAGGTACACACCAGGGGTGTGCATATGCAGCCACTGCTACAGTTTGCTACGGAATGCAATCACCTGGTCACAAGAGAAATAGGTGATCACACAATTGTTTAATTGTGTTTTATAGGAAAGCTACCATGAACTTGGCTAGATGTTTTAAAATGTCTGTTCTAAGAGCACACGCTATTATAAATGCATCGGAAATGACAAGGTTATTGGGTTTTGCTAAAACTCTGGTAATTTAAACGATGCTTCCAGTAACACGTGGATCCTTTTTCCATAGTTGCTTGAACTCGTAATGGACTGAACTGTTTCCCACTGAAGAACCTTCCTGAATCAGGATTTAATTCTTTCAATTACTCTCTGCAATTCTGTGAATATGTCATAAATTTATGGCAGTAACCCAGCATGCCACTAGTTGCTGTATCACGCAACGCAACGCCAAAATTTTTCCTGAGACAATAGAGCAGTCTGACTTTACATGCTTTTCAAATACAAAAATATTACTGAGTTTTATCCTAATAGCATGGAAAAATACCTCTATAGGCCATTGATGAGATGTGTCCTACATTGCAGTTTCAGTAGATCCACGGAAACATGACACACTCTGCCTCAGACCAAGATTAAACAAAGGAAACCTACGTGCAGGCTGTCCGTACCCCTCAAAGGTTTAGGTAGTTCTGGAAGAACGGAAAAGTGTCCCACCATTAGTAAAGGTGTTGGCCCCCACAGAGCTCTCACTCTGGCTCTAGCAAGTACCCTTCATATGCTGAGCACATAACTCACCCACAATTTAAATGAGCACTATAAATTGTCATTTCAGTTGCATGAAAGCCTGAGATAAGGTTGACAGAAGATCCAGCAAGAGCCTTTGGCACTCAAATTAACACAGCAGGCAAGAGACAAAAACAGGCGATTTCTTTTCTTTTTGACTAAAAATCTTTCAGAGAGAAACTCAAAGCTTTTCTGATTTCTGACCTTTCCTTGCAATGAAGAACAAGCAATCTGCAATCTCTTGCCATAATTGATCGTGTTTAAAATGAACAAACTGTAGATTAATATAATATAGTTGGGTTAGAAAAGCAAGATCTCGAAGAGCACTCTTCGAAGCAGATCCCTCGCTTCCACAGAGATGGATAATTTAATCTTTGTCATTGGCCTGTCTCTGTCAAAGAGAACAATGGATAGTCTACTTGCAATTGATGACTCTATAGAAATTAATATTAGTAAAAGGTGTCCATTTAGTGTCTCACCTTCTGCGCTAAAGGTGACATCCATGATGGATGCATCCCAAGACAATGGATTTATCTTTAAAATGGAGTAATTACACAGTGGATGCATGGGTGACATAATGACACTGTGGTTTTATATTAATAAAAGAAAGAAATATTCCTCCTAAAGAATGAAAGAAAGTATGACTAACATGGTCATTTGTGAGATTTTGGCAGCTACTCTGTAACTGCAAGAAGCACTTTTGTTTAGTTATAAATGAGAGTCCTACATGGTTTAAGTAACCCGTGACTAACTTTCACATGACAAACTCCAGTTTACAAAACTGAAGGTACTGATGGACTCCTGAATGTTCCACCTTTGCCTTGGGGCCTTAAAAGAATGCAGCCCCAAGTTATAGAAGTGAGAGGTGAGGGAGACAAGGTTAGAGGGCAGGAGTAAAGGGACACAACTTAACTTCCAGCACTATCACTGGCCACCAGCCCCTCAGAGCCCCACTTTTCTCATTAGGCAGCGAACAACCCAGTGCTCCCTCTGCTCTCCTGCAGAACCCGGCCTTGTCTCAAAGAACTGTTTACAGAATGATGCATCATCACAGAAATCCCTTGGACATGCATCTGGTTTGGTCACTCTGGAACAGGCCTCAGGTGACCAATTCAGCATCCCAACAGCATTAAACAGCTCCGCAGGCAGTGCTGGTTGTTCTGGCATCATGCTAATGCATGAGGGCTGACACCTACATGCGGGGCTACAGCTGAACTCAGCCATGTTTGTATGTAACATTTTTCCACTTATCAAAATCCATAATTTCCTCTCAGTATCAAAAAGAAAACTTGAGGTTAGCTTGTGTGCAAGTTCTCTTTAAAACCAAAAGCTAAGTTTTGAACTCAAACTAGTCATTTTTTATGCTGGCACCATGAAATATATAGTTTGACCTAAATAAATCTTGCTCACCTTTGTCTTTAAGAATAACCAACAAATTGAACCAAAACAAAACAAAAAATTACTTATAGGGATGAAAGAATCTTTACATTCCCCAGTAATTTCTGGGACTACAAGCAGTTTCAAATATCATCTTCAGCAGATGCTTTCACCATCAGAATAATTCCAACCCAGAGTTTGCTGGTGAGGTTTTGTTTTATACGTACAAATAAAAATCCATTTTATTGTGTTAAAATCTTAAATAACCAAAGGCAAACAAAAGTGAGCACTCCTGTTAGAGCTGATTAAATTTTGTTTAAATTTAGCATCCACTTAAAAGCTAGTAAAATGTCACATTATATTAAACAAGAACCCAAAATTCACTCTCTGTAACTTTACTAGTTTTCAGTGAGAATTAAGAGCAAACTTCAGATGCCAAAATCATGCTATTCTGAAGGATAAGAAACGATATAAAGTTTCTTTTCAATAGGAGAGCATGTTTCTTGGGTTAGTTTTCTTTTATACACCAAACTGTAATAATAGATACAGTCTGGATAGCAGCACGCGAAGAAAGAAATTAATTTTTCACTGCATGGTACAGCAGAAAGAAACATCACGTATCTCATGAAAATCACACATTTTGTGCATGTCAGTCAAACTGATTGATGCTGCTTAATCAAGCCACTGTTCAGTTAGGAAGGTTTATTTAAGAAGTCAGTTTTTATGCCGAACTTCTGAAATTGTTTTCTCTGGGGAACTCCCATTTCCAGCTCCTAAGTTCTATCAAAAAGGCAGCTACAAACACTAAATGCTTTCCAAGTTTCACTTTTCTATTAATCCGCAGCTATAGCCGCCACAGGGATTTTAAGAGTTACGCAGTGAGATGGGAGGGGGACCATGAAAGGCTGCTTTACAATGTCGTCCACAGTCTGAAGGCATTTGAAGTCTCAGTTTAAGAAAAGAACAAATACTGGCTTTGAGTTTAAAGCAAAGATTCAACACCATTTCTCCTTTTAATTTGAATTAATTTGCCGATCCATGCCTCATATACTTTCCTTTCAAGACTAACTGTTAATTTAGTAAAGGACACACCTTCGACTGCTCCAATAGGAAATGTTTCCAACACTGGTTAGACATTCAGCCACTGCTTCCCAGGCTGCTGGGCTGGAAGTGAACGACTAAACCCATCAACTTACTCTACCTTTATGGCTGGGGGAGCTGGAGCATTTTCTTGAGTGTTTTTCCTGAAACACAGCTCAGGTGGCAATATGTAACACAAGGACCAGCAAGAGTGAGGTGGTGTTCTTCCAAAGAAGCTTTCACTTCCTTCGTGCAAGCAAATTTAAGTAAGAGTTTGAAAAATTCTTCATAGACATCTCTTCTACTTTGAATCCATGAATGATCCTATTAATGTCGGTTATTGAAATTCCAAGGGGCAGTTCAGGTCTTTAAAGGAGACATTCAGCGACAGCAACTAGGAAGCAATTTGCAAAGACAATTCTGCTAATATTATGAAGATTACAAACTACAAAATACACCCAAATGAGATGGATTGTACAGCTGTAAGTAATAACAAGACCATAACAAAGGTATACAAGAGGCACTGCGCTATCTGACAGAATACACGAACAGCTTATGAATTCTGGTTCAAATTATGCTGCTGTTATGATGAAAGTTGTGTCTAATGATTCAGTGCAAGAAAAACTATGCCATTAAGCAAGAAGAGAGGGACAAAGCTTTACAGTGGGAAGAAACCAACTTATCTGCTAGATCAGTCAACACCAAGCTAATACAACTGCAGGAAAGCTAAGAGACGAAATCCAGAACTGGATTATTAACAGCTTCAGATGTTTCTCACTCCCGAAGTTTCTCACTCCCCGGAAAATGAAGAATTCTGCTCCCAAACCCCAATCCTACATGTTTTCAGAAGCAGTCTGTTTTTTGAAGAGCTACCACAACTTGATACTAGCAGTTCCACAAAACTGGTTTTTCTATATGAAGTTTTGTACGTCTGGAGTCAAAGGCAAGGTTTTAGCAATTAGAAAGTGGAACCAAGGTCAAGCACAGGATTTTGAGACCTAAGGGACCAAGCTTTAAAGGTCTACTGAATCAAATTAAATTCAATGGCAACTGAATCCACCTCAAAACCGCTACCGATAATTAAGACTTCTGCCTGAAAACTCCTTTATCCCATTTTAAGCACTCTGAACAGAAGGCACCACTTCAGTGTCACTATTTCACATATTTTTTGTGCCACACATTTTTGCAAAGATCTAACGCTGCTGCCTCCAACCATGTGTTTAATGGGGTTATTGTTTGTTTCCCCCACTTACAGTCACTTCAGGAGAATACGGAAACCTCTAGGGGAAGAGATTTCACTGTGATATTCTGGATTTTAACGAATTAGCTTGCTTATTTACATGTCTTGTTTAAATGATGTGTTTTGCAGATGTTTCTGGCGCAGCTGGCAGGATGCAAAAGGCCTAGGAGATTTCGCCCTTTGCATACAGTTGGACTATAAAATGCTATGACTTTTCCACAATCTGAAACAGCTTTGTTTTATTTGCAAAATAAATCTTTCAAAATAGACTGGTATTTAGCTCATCTTTTTACTGGGCTTTATTCTTAGCCTTTTTCCACTGTGAAAGGAAAAAATAAAGAGGTACTGCAGTACCCTTTAAAGCTTGGGGTGAAGATTACAGCATTGGGTCTCCTCTCTGAGCTTTTGGAGCCTGGCAGGAGGCACTAGCCCTGGGATAGGGCAGTGACTTCATTCCAGCTGTCATGCTCCTAGGCCACTCACTGAACTTCAGATGGACCAACAAGGCCTAGTATTTGAGGAACCTTCCTAATGCTGACCATGCACAGATGATGCTCCTGCTGCTTCTTCATGAGCAAACTCCTTGTATGTGGTCAATACACTCCCATTAAGGATGAGGGCAACAGGTTGCAGAAGTGTCCTACACTGAGAGAACATTTTTACAGCCTGTTTGCCCATTACCCATAATCTAAGGGTCATGGGAACTACACGTGGAAAAGTAGCAACCTGAGTCCCACAACTGGTTCCAGCTGCCTCAGTACGTTCAGAGCATGTGCACCCACCCAGGTTTTACATCACACCCAGTCCCCTGTAACAGTACAAAGCACTAAACCAAAATGATAACAATTTACACTCACTTTATCCTAGTGTAATCAATGAAATGAGGTTTAACACTATGAAAAAAATGCCTGGCTCTTTTTAAATTCCATTTTCAGCCAAAAAGACAACCACAGGGAAAAACTCAGTCAGTGACGATGCTCTGCAGTTTCATTTTACTCACTCCCTTCAAAAGTTTTAATAAAGTTGTAGTTATCACAAACATTTGCCCCACAGAGACTTTTCTCCTTTGAAAAAAAGCAGTGCTCCCAGGCTGACTCTTATCCTGATATTTCTTATAAACATACAAAGTGCAATCTGTGACACAGCACCAAGGGTCACTTAGAGGTCTTGTGCCATGTTGAACTAATTACAAGAAAAATTGGCAAGAAAGTAACACATGACAGGCTTGTATATTTCAGATACCTTCTGCAGAACACTGAGAAAAAGTCCAAAAACAAACAAAGAACGCTATAACATAAATCTGCAATGAAAATCTGACTTTTTTTTCTCGTTTTCATAGCGATTGTTTTTCACTGTTAGGAACACGACATACTTTTGGGCAGCTTCTGATCTAAGCAGTGTGAGTTTATTATCGTTAACAGAAAGCTATACCCACTCCACCACCAATTCCAGGCACACTTGGTCTAATTGGAAACAATTTGCACCAACTTCACCACAGCAAAGCTACAGGTAAAAAGAAAAGCACTGGACTTTGCTTATTTCCAAGCCTACCACCACCTCACCTCTCAGTCCATTACTGGAAAAAATTTTACAAAGTGTGGCAGCCTGGTTGCATCTAATGAGAAGCTCCATGCTGCTATTATTGGTTACTGCCTAGGAAAACAACTCTTTCACAATCAGGCCTTTGCAAGGCAAATTCTGCTCGTCAAAATACAGAGTTTTCCCTTCTTTCTTTGTCTTACTCTTATTTAAAACTCCTTCTTCAAAGCAAGCATCACACAAAAAGCTATAGCTTTAACCAGGCATCCCATCTTGTGTGTAAAACGCATCCAGCTGTATATCTCCCATACAGTTACTGTCAAAAGAATTGAGGGGCCCTGGTGTTGGGTTTTGATGTTAACATCTTCCTAGACAGATGACCTCTGGGTTACGAACAGCACAGCCCTGGTCTGCAGAGCTCCAGTGCCTGACACAAAGCACCTGTCTATTTAAGGAAGCCTCCCCATGCCGGAGGAAGGCTCCAAAACTTTGGCTGCTGCTCATCATTCAGCATGTCACTGCAGAAGAAATGAGTATTTGGATAATGGGCACAGACAGATGCTTTTTCTAGGCAATTGCAAACAGATTAGTTTAATGGTCTCCAACCTTCTGATTCGCAAATATCAATGTATTTTTCAGTTGAAGTCCAGATACTAGAAAAATTACACTCTGAATTTGTTACTTGAGTTGTCCTTTGTGAGCACCCTAAAGGGGACTCATGCTGTTCTGAAAGCTGCCAACTAGATCATATTTACTACTGAATACTTTCAGATAATGAACTTCAAATGAGAAAGGCCCATCCACACTGTCTCAAAAATAAAAGTGGCTGTAATTAGTGTGCCCTAGACACTGGCACTTAAGATTTTAATTTCTAAGAATAGAAATAGAAACTTAATCTCTTATACCCTTTTCAGTAAAAAGAAGCCTGGTTCAAAAGTTAAAGTGCTAGTTAGCTGGGAACATAGATCTCTTAAAATGTCTGAGCTTTTCAACACAAATATTCATGAAACTGTGAATGCCTTACCAGCTTTGCAGTTATACAGTTTGAAACCAGAAAAATGATGGAAGGAAAAATAAGGTATTTTATCCAAGACAGATGTTAAGACACTGCTTTTTTGGCAGCCTTTCCTCTTGTGATCACGTTTGCTTTCATACCGACAGCGAGGCGAGCCAGCCTTTCTGAGCACTGCTCAAAGCCCCTCCTAGCCCTGCTGCTACATCTGCCATCCAGAACAGTCAGCACCTCGGCAACTATCCATCCTAAGCATAAAAATTCACATATTTCACATTTTCAGTCCTACCAGAACGTACAAGTTACATACAGATGGTTAGAGGAACCCAACAAATGAGACACTTGGGTCAATAAAACAAAAAGCAAACAAACCCCCTGAGAGGAACATTTCTTTTCACCACTTTCATAGCAATTTCCCTATTCTCTGCATTTTGAATGGATGTGGTTATACACATAACTTGAAGTAGTACATTGATAAGTGAAGTAATGCTCATAGAAAGATGATACCAGAATAGCTGATAGGGATTAAGAAAATTGATGGTTTTTTGGATATCCATTTATCTCCTCGTGTTTTATATCTCTGACGTTGAAGTATAACACTCCTGATACACAGGTAAAGAGCGTGCTGAACTCAGGGTGAAATGCTTATGGCAAGAAGTCGGGGCTGATCAGAGCAGCAAGGAACCACAACCACCCTTCTCAGCCTCCTTCAGTATTTGGACTCAGATCAGTGTTTGGATACAGAGCCTAAGGAAGGATTACCCACCACTCAAATATAAATGTGATTTGCAGAAAGACCAACGTCATATGTATATTAAGTCTCCTGACAAATAACATTAGCAGTAGCAGTCCAAAACGAATGAATGCATATGCCTTACAACTGCACTCCAACCAAACAAGTAATAGCTGAACTACTTTGCACTATGACATGACTGAGAGGAGCAGAAGCTGCTGCGACACAGAGCCCATACTGAGGTCAGTTTCCAGCTCCAAAGCTGAAAGGCCATGCATTTCTAGGGCCCTTGTTCAAACTACACCTCAGCTACTGGATTATGCTCACAATAAAGCAGTACCTGGACAACCTTTAGTCCTTGCATTTTCATGAAAGATGTGATAATTGAGATAGCTCTTACTTAAATTCATTATGTTATTAGGTAGAAAGCCTTCTGGTTTACTTGATGGAGATTTCTTGATACAGTGTTTGCACAGCACAGAGGGATCACACTGAACAGAACCTGTATGAAATTAGTAAAAATCCTCTAAACATGGAAGAGAGAGCAAGCACTCATTTCAGTTAAAGCCTTCAACTTACAGCCAATTTTATTTTTCCTAATTTATTGTCATCGCATGTGAAATGGAGAGACTGCAGGCAGGAAGGAAAGAAAAAAGCCTTGATCTTATGTGGAAATGAAAGAGGTGCAAATAGACTGAAGAAAACATTAAGCTATGTAGCATTCAGGAACAGCACCGTTTCACCTTAGTGATTCTTTTCCGCTAGTCTGCCTGTACAGACACTGAGCAAGGGAACCTTGGGAAGAGAGACAGACCTGAGCAGTCAAAGAGCAGAGGCAACTCTGCTGAAAGTAAGAGCTTGGCACAAATATTCAAAGCTGCAATGGGGAAATGAGGTTTGTTTACAGGTGACCCCACAAAAAAAATAAAGGTTTTCCTCTGAGGACTGGAGTCCATCTTTAAGTTTTACTTGTTAATAAAAAGTATTAAAGGCTTTGTATTACTATCAGTTGCAAGCAAACTGATGCAGTTAACATTCAACTACATGTATGAGACACGACCTGAATGTTATCACAGTCATGTCACCTGAATGTTATCACATTCAGCTCTTTTATGTTTCCATTTTCATTCAACTTTGATACAGAATAAAAGACATGATCATGCAAATACACATTACACTCACTTTTCGCTGGGTAACACCATGTGCAAAGCTACAGAAATTGAATTGAGACAAATTTGAAATGCTCTTTGTTTTCCTGTTGTTTTAATTTCCACTCTCCGTGTTTTTTCCAGAGGCTGGTTTTAGCCTATTACATACAGTACCTGTCAGTTTCTTGCCTTGTCAATCATCTGGCCAGACATTTTATTGTTCATTGATGCTTGCAGATCTTAAGGCTTTGTATTCTGAAGCGAGCAATATGAAATTTTGTTGAACTTACATAATAAGTCTTTCATAGACACGTGCTCTAGTTAAATCAGAGATAGAGTATTAAAATTTCTGCTAGCTTTATGCACCAGGGTACAGCATGGGAGTTTTTCAGACACTAATGGGAAGCCGGTGGCAAGCCCTGCAACCATTATCCTCAGCAGATCAAGATTTTTAAACACATCACTTCTTTCTCAGTCATTAGTGTCTTCTTAAGACAACATCGTGCTTTGTTTTCTTGATCAAAGCCCCAGACTTAGGAGTTCAGAAATAAATTTCACTTTGGTGTTTTCCTTTCAAAACACATCAGTCCCATAAGCCAGCTAATCTTTGGTGATGTATTATGATGGATTGCACTCGATAGACAGTTTGCCACTCATGAAAAGGGATTGTTCTCCCGTACACACCAGCACCACATGCATGCTCACACCCCAGCAAGAGCTGGATGGACATAAGTGCTCACAGATGAATGTGGAGGAAACGCTGCTTTCTGGGACCAGTCACTGGCAGCCACAGTTCAAAGGGTGTTCTGGAGCAGGCTTCCATCCTGCAGAAATCACTGACCAGGGACAACTCCAGTGCCTCCAGTGTGGAAGTACTGAATGACAGCAATGGCAAATCTGGGACCTCAGGGACAATCTCTGCAACCTGCTGCTGCCTCCATGTGATAACTCTCCTATCTCAGTAGCTGTTTTATAACGGCTCTACGAACAGATTATTATTCACTAGTTTACTAAAGCATTTCTTGCCACTTCCATGGCCTGAACAATTGCTTCTCGACTTTGGTGGGAGGTTTGCATGAGCCAAGACAAAAAAGAAGTAGGAAGGCTTAAACTATCCATGTATTCATATAATTCAACATTTCTTTGTTTCATTTATTCCCTATCTGCTTCCTCTCTTCTATGATACACATGCACAAAAAGACTATGTTATGTAAATTAGGGCAGAGTTTGATTTTCTAGGAAAAGGTGGAATCCTTCAGCTGGAGAAGGAAAAAAGCTATCAGAGAAATTACTAAACACTGCTGATCTCCTGTTAAATCCCTATGCAGCCCTACTAGAACAAATAGCCGATTAATTATATTCTCGTGTACTGAGATCCAGAATACTTCATTTATTGCCTTAAACTGCATCTACTGCCAGACATCTAATGAGCAGTAGCTTTTCCTGGTAATACAGATAATCTCTTCGGAGAGAATTAGTTCTTGGAAAGTAGAAGTGCACCTTTCCTCAAATTCCATTTTATGCTTTCAATTCCTGAGGGAATGCAGGGTGGATCATAAGGAAGGAAGGGAAGACGGAAAGACAGATTAAGGATGTTACAGTAATATTCTTTTGTTCAACATCTGCATGCTAGAGAGATTACACAATCTTCAGCAGATCAGCGAAAGAAGATTTGAAGCAACTAGTGCTAAAGCTTTGAAGCTGCAATGCTCCTCACCACCCACCCAACATCTCCATGTCCACAGCTATAACAAACATTCCAAACCTCACCCAACTTTTAGACTTTTCTTTCAAACCTTCTTTAAAAAAACAAACAAAAAAACCCCAACACACACAAAATATCCTTGGGACAAATTCAGTGATGGTAGTACAGAGCCTCAAGAAGACCCATGTATGCTTTCTTCCTGCAAGATCTCAGGTCAAATTCTCTTGAGGAACGTTAAGCTCTACAAAGCACAGCTAACTTATGATGCTAAGAAAAAAATAAAACAAAATAAAAGCAGAATAGTCAACACAGAAACTTCAACACAGAAATACAAGTTTCCATGCTTCTAATCAGGCTGCTGAGGTGATGCATTAAAGACAGCAAGGCTTCCAGACTGCCACTCAGTGGTACCATCCATCCAATGGCTCAGCTGGAAATCACTGGCTGTGGGTGAAAGGCGATCACCCACTTGACTTTAGCACTTCAGTGAAGTACAGACACACAGACTACATTCCAAACGTCCAGATAAAGAAAAATGTGGGAAAATTACTGTATGATCAGCAGTAAAACCTTTCTCTTGCTTGCAGAGGTGTTGAGAACCTCTAACAGAATTTCTGGTTGAGCTGGGCACAGAGAGGGCTCACCTGCATGCTGAGGTCATAAGGACACCAGTGAAGAAAATCATGTGTTTTAGGAGAAAATTGAGGTTCCAGGGATGATGCTCTTTCTGCCTAACGCAGGACAGAAGTCTCCTGCAACACAGACCCTGCAGGGGGCTGCCCCAGGGATCGCTTTCTCTCCTTTGTAGCTGGTGAATGCTGCAGCTCCAGCAGCAGGAATGCTGTGCAGAGATCTTCATGGATCCAGCTGTGTAGGACAACTCCCAGTAATGCACTGGTGCAGGAACTCAGGCCATAAAGCATCAGCACAGTGACACCGCTGTCCTCAACATACAAAATCCCCAGGCCTTCTAAAAATCCCTCCAGGCTTGCCCTAAACGTGTGCAAGACTGATTTTACTACTTGTCTCAGAATTCATTGATTATATTCTTAAAGTAGATTAATAAATTATTACTCTACTGAGAAGAAATTCCTGAATATCTACCTTGGAAATAGCTTTTCCACTAAATTTCTTGTGATTTTAATATTTGCCACCTAACACTTTGCATCTGATCAGAAAAAAAAATGTGCAACTTTGACCTGATGCATAGTAATGCAGAGTGAAGAACGAGAGTCAATTTGCTGGGCATCGCTGAGACATAATGTTGTGGAATAGAACGCCAATTTGCAGAGTAAATCAAAATGCCTAAGCTTTCTCTTTTGTGATATCTGCAAATCGCTGAATAATGTGGTTCACTGACCAAGTGAATTATTTTTGAGAAGTTTGGCACATCTTTAATTACAAGATATGTAAAGATGTAATGGAAACATGCTGTGCACATTTCTTTATGGTTGCTGAACTTTTCCTATGGAAAAGCACCTGTTTTTATTAAACTGTCTCTAGACAACATAAAATGTACAGGGTTTAGGTTGACAACATATTTCTCAATGCATACTACTCAGCAGCTAAGCAACCCTATACGGTATAGATCACCCGTGTATACAGATTGTACCTACACACACAAAGCTACAGACAGATAAAAACACAAATGTGCAGAAAACAGATTTACTCCTATTATGTTTAAATTTCAGCAGCATATCAACAATATTATAATATTTCTTTTGCAACTGAGGAAGACTCAAAAAAAAAAAAAATGCACATCAGGTCCCCGTCACTAAACATTGACGTGCCCTTTATGCTTCAAAAATCAGGAATTTGCATGCTGACAATGATTATGTAAATGCCTTGTTTTGAGAACCAGGTCCCAGAGGATTCCCCAGCTGAAAGCAATTCTCCTTTAAAGGTTTCATCATGGTCCAAATCAGTGGTTCTTAAAACACCATTTTTAGTAATGCAACAAATACCCTGTTAGATGACTGCCATTTGCTTTCCTTGCAAACTGTGAGCCTTCCTGCTTTGCAGCAGCAGCTCCAGTAGCTTCTCCTTTTCTGCTGATTTTGAGGGGCTGTGGCAGATGGCAGTCACACTTTACAGCTTGCAATCTTTACTCAACTGACCAAAATTCAGAGCTGACGCTGCTTGGAGCACACAGTGAGCCTAGATGATCTCCTGAGGTCTCTTTTAACCTGAATTATCCTATGCTCCTTCAACCCCTCTATAACTGAGTTTCCAGGCTCAGAAAGGCACGCTGCAGAATTCCCTCCCAGCGCAGGGACTGAGCGGGGCTGGAGCATCTAGCTGTAGAGCAGCCATGCTCAGTGTGCAGCCCAGCACACTCATCCCAGGACACAAACAAGATGCACCAGCTCCTGTTGAGCTACGATTTTTCTTCAAAAAACCAACGTGCAGAGGTAGAAAACCACAAGGCACTCCCAGCTATTCTCTGTGTGCTGCAGGGAGGATGAGTGGAGCACCAAGACTGCAGGGCTTAGCAGGGAGCCACCACTCCCCAGCACAGGCACCAGCACATGGACGTGGTGCTATTGCAAGGAATCCTTTTATTCCACCAGCTGCTACTGCTGAGATCTGAAACTGAGACCCAGTATGTGATCCCATGGATGAGTGTAAAGCTCACAAGCTCTCATGACTCAACAGAGGAGAAGAAAGGTTCTGTTTAGTTGTGCCAGAATAAATGAACGGTGAAGGTAGCTTGGATGTGTCTTGAAGCCGTTTAGGGCTGGCAGTCAATTTGAATCACTCTGAAGCAGAGCTTAAGATTTCTTTGGGAAAATACTATGCCTCAATGACTTTAAACTCTCTTTGTTCTTCTGTGATCCTGGGCTGCTCTGTATTATGGGAGCGGGGATGGCTGTGTGTTTCCTCTTGTGTGTTTCCTGCACACCTCAGCTAGAAGACCTTTCCCTGGATGCCTGCAGGGCATTGAAGCTCTCTGCTTTTTCTAGAGCCTATGAGCAGTCTGCAAGGGCAGGAGCGGGGGCTGAGAGGCTCACCCAAGGTATTTTATGGCAGATTTTCAAAAGGATGGTCTGGAAACATCACTCAAACAGTGCTGCAGCTGTGTTCTGTCTTGGGCAAAAAGGAAGGAAAAGCCCAGCAGCCCTGTGGGACAGCGACCTAGTGTCCACACTAATTAAGCAGTTAGGGACTTTATTTGGTCAAAACTGTTGCAACACTTACCTACTCGGAAACCAAAAGCAACTGTTTGGAGAATACAGCTGGCCTATGATTCAAAATTCAGCATCACAACAAACAAACAAGATTCACTAGAATACAAGCTTGTAGCTCTTCATTTAAGAAATTAATCCACATATACTCAAAATAAATAAATAAACAATCATCTGCACGAAACCTCTGCCTTTGGGACCTGCCTGCTACGTGCGAGACTCAAGGAGACTGGGGCACAACCACTTCGAAATAGTATCACACTCTAAAACAAGTAACCATCTCTCCCTCTGCCTTTTTCGGTCTACACACACGACAGGAATTTCCTTAGGAGATGATGCAAAAGCAACTCACGTAGGAGAACACTATGAAATCCTTCATCCAACCTTCCAGGGTGAGCAACAATAACAATAACAGCACATCCTTCCCTCCTCACAAACCAACGGAGGAGTGGGAAAAATAAATTCCCGGGGGAATTGCTGGGGAAAATATATTCCTTCACAGATAGTAATCCATCATCCATGCTTCCTTCTTTCTTTCTTTCTGTAATTTATTTGTAAAATTAACAGCATCACATACGTAACCTCCTAGAGAAATAATTGATCCCACTACCCTGGACAGGAGCCACTTTATTGGATGCTGGCAACGATTACAGTGTCACGTGGATTACTTCTGTGTGCAGAAGGCTGACGCCAGTGCACACGTGCAGCTTATGTGAGAAGTTCCAGTAGGAAAAAAAAGAAAGAAAGAAAGAAAGAAAGAAAACAAACCAGAAAAGCTATCATACAATATAAGGCTCGTTGATTTCCTTGCCACCTTTTGTGCTAAAAAAAATAAACCATTTATTCAGACAACATGTGCTACCAATAAGTTGGTCTAATTAATGACAGACTGCTACGAAACTGAGAAGTTAAGGGAAGAAGCTCAAGTTGGCTCCCGATGTTTAAAGTTACTTGTAGGAAGCTATCATGCCAGGCAGGGCTGCAAACCCTGCGTGCCTCTTGGAAAGAGGAAAAAGTCGATGACAGTAGCTTAACTTCACCTCATGCAGCTATGGAAAGAGCATCTGTGTGCAAGCAGCATGATGCCTCCACTTCTCTGAAACAGGTTTCCTCCCCAGCAATGACTGCTAAAAGAGTAATCAAAAATTAAAAAATAAAAACTGAAACAGAGTTATTCCAAAGGATTAATTATGAGACCAGAAATCTCATAATTTTATATTCAAAAATATAAACAGATATTTTGTAAGGAGATTTTAAGCATTCTGCCAATCACAGTTCCAATGCTGCTTAAAAACTGCGCTTTTGTAGATGAGTCACAGCCATCATGGTACGACACCGATGTGTCACTTGCAGGTTGTGTGCAGGTAGGGTAATCCTGTCCTTATGAGACAGGGCAAACTTCTCGCCAAAAAAAAACAACAAATCAACACTCAGTACAAGAAGTTATTTAACTGATTGTGTCCTATCATCTCAGGTTTGTAAAGAAAGATTAAAGCCAAAATAATGGAGCCTTACAGCTGTTTTGCCTTTGCATTGTTTGTTAGTGCTGCTATTAGACATCTCACCCTGTAAGAAGATGCTTTTTTCCCCATTCCTGCATCTAAATCCCTGATACAGAACACCATGTTATCAGCAATGCATACATCCCTGCTGAAGACCCTCACTGTCATACAAAGATGCTGCAGACATTTATGAACTTCCATAGGACTTTTTTATT
The DNA here is from genome assembly GCA_013399175.1 of Odontophorus gujanensis. Classification (NCBI taxonomy): domain Eukaryota; kingdom Metazoa; phylum Chordata; class Aves; order Galliformes; family Odontophoridae; genus Odontophorus; species Odontophorus gujanensis. The sequence continues at coordinate 84,752 of VXAB01013754.1, forward strand.
TTTATTATTTTGAAGAGGGAGAGCTGCAAGAATTTCAGAAAGAAGTCCATTACCATAGATCAGTCTCCATCAAATCATCAAGCACTGAAGGTTGCTGCTTCCTCTAGCTTTCAGTGGAAATAAAGTATTAACTCCTTGGTTTTGCCTTTCTCTCCTAAAACAGTTGCACTAACAAAACTGGAACTGTCATTCTGGAGTGCAAGGAAGTAAAGTAATATTAAAACCAGCTTTCTCTCCACAAGGCAAGGCATCTGACTTCTTTCAGGGAAGGATTAAATTCTTCATGCACAAAGAAAACTAGGGCAAGCAGAAATGCAAGCATCGAAATCTAAAAATTTTCTCTCAGTTCACAGAAAAATAATTCTATACAGAACCCAGGAGATGAGAATTGGAATGCCTCCAAAATAAACTTTCGCACATCAGACACAATGGAAGAAATATTCCTTTAACAGTGAAGTGTGGCTTGAAACCCACAGCTGCATTACTTTAATATATACTGTTTTGACTGAGTAAAATACTATGCTGAAGGACACTAGATAGCCTTCACACCCTACACATACACTGATGCTGTTGATCGGGGTACGCATCCAATGCTGAACTGAAGCATTCAGATATTTTAAGCTCAAAGTGGAAGGAAGAGCTGGTGAGCACATTTTTTCAGGGGCTGAGGGAAAAGAAGGATATAAAATGACAGACTTCTTTAAAACTTTCAGTGGAATTTTCAGTGGAGATGAGAAGACAAAATTCATAATATTCAAAGACTCAAACACGGATCATTCTAGACAATGATTGGAAAAGAAAAGGATAGTAGATTTCTATCTTTGCAGCTGACTTACTGGTGAAAACCAACTACTCAAGAAAGAGCAGTGTCAGACTGAGCTTCTCATGAGAACCAGTATCTCACGCTGGTAATAACCAGTTTCACACCACATATACGTTCCCATGGGCAGACAGTGTGATGCAGGCTGAAGTGAGGCAGGAGGAATGGTTGTCACCATCACTAGCTCTGATTAACTTGGAGCTTTATGTGACTCAAGACTGAGTTTTGTCACACAGGAAAACAGTGGTCTGGTTTTAATAGCTGCCAAATTTCTAGTTCAACAGTTTTTCCCTTGAAATAACTTTTCAGTAGATTCCTGGAGCAGGTGTTACTTTCCCTCCATAAACCTTGAAATAATGTAACTATAATGATTTTCCAAATAAAAAGTGAAAGGCTATCAGGACAAATATCTCCATTTTTATTCCACTGAGATTTTATTATGGCGATGGTAATAATTTCACAGAGGAATTACTTAGAATACACACTCAGCTCTGACCTGACCCAGCTATAACTCAGATGATACCTTTCCTAAGTTGGAAGAATTTATTTTCATTTTCAACTGAGCTCATCTAATCAAAATGCTTCAATGTGACAAAGAGTTCGTTGTTCCTGTGCAAACTGCAGTTACCAATAAAGCCTTGCTATTAAGAAGCAGGCACTGCTACAGCAAATTCAGCCAATGTGAAGCTCAGGTTGGGAAGAGAATCTTCAAACAAACACAGCAAACAGCATGTTATAGTTTGTTACTAACAGTGCACACATTTAACACCATCTTTTGGTGCAGCTGTGGACATAAAATTTTGAAGTAGGTCAGCATTTACTCCTAAATTCTGCCTGTCATAGATGACAGTAGCCTAGGTGGTGAAGGGACACAAAGCAAGGCTGGTGAAGAGCAGACATGGACATTTTAGATCAATCTTCAGGAGCACAAGGTTTTTTTCTTATTTATTTAGTCTGAAGCTTTGTCTGTATTCTGCAACTATGCAAGCAGATTTAACAAGGCATCACCCCTTCCAATGAACATCTTCCTAGTTAGGTTGCTTCCAGTGCCCAGGAAGTGAACACTGTTCTCATCACAGCCTTGTGTCATTTGGACCATTGGAGGCATTTCATACTGCTCAGGCACCAACAGCCTCTCCACACAGCACATTTCCCTTCAGGAAATGCCATTTAGTAAGTGAGCAGCTATCATCCTAATTAGTTTTATGGAAAAAATCTGGCAATGACAAAAGAAGTTCAAACACCACGTGAGACTAGGGAAAGAATGGCTATTCACAAGAATAAAAGAAAGAAAAAGAAATAAACATTACATACTTTCTTAATTCTTTTTCTGCTCTTAACTGATCAGAACTGACCTACTTGACTGCATCCAAGCAAACACAATTGTGCTTGCCTCTCCAAGGCAACATATATACTTGCCATAGACAAGCCAGCAGAAGCATGTTGCACACATACACAGAAAGAAGTAAAACTAACTCACGAATCATGCAATTCTGGTCAGTGTATCTGAGCCACATTCTCATACTACAGAAATTTGTGCATTAGGTTTTGCAGCACTGAAATTACGACTTGAGCAAAACCGTTTGTTCACCCTACAACCACACAGCTTCTGGCAAATGATGTCGGGCAGTTACACATTTAGAACTTGATTATTTTCCCATCTCTCGAAAGATGAGAATGTTAGCTGCAATAATTGCAGAAAGAAAAAAGGTGAAGTAATATGTCCAAAATTGTAAAACAAGTAAGCAGCACAGAATGTGTTTTGTATTTTCTGCCTATTCAATTTTTGGTATGTAATTGTTTGCTGAGGTCAGAGCTGCCTCGTCCTCATTCCAGAGGAGACAAGAATGTCACTGGACTGAGAACGCTCAGACAAGGTAACTCACTCCTTCAGAGCTGATCAGCCCAAAAGGACTCAGTAAGACAATCAGTTTTTAGATTTTATTTTAGGTCTTCATCATGTTCCCTCCAAACAAAGTCCCAACTCAAACAACGCATGGATAGTTTTCAGCTTTGTGGTTTTTCATTGATTATTTTTAAACAAAATAATGGGAAACGCTCATTTTAGTTCTCCCTTGGCACAGCGAGAAATGGCCTGCATTCTGTCCTGTTGGCCTGCATTAACTAACTGGTATTATGGCAACTCTGAGTGCAGCTCTCCCAGCTTGCAGCTTCCCCTTGTGATGCCCCTGCACAGCCCTGGTCACAGATATGTTATGAAAGACTCCTAGACAAGCTAGATCAGGGCCTAGAGGAACAGTGTTCAGATTCACAACGATTTATGATCCTGCAATTGCTGCCTATTAAATGGATGCTCTGATGAACTGCTGGAGCCTAAAGTTCCTGGTGCCACCTCCTTGGTTCCTGCCAGATAAGGTTTTACAATCATCTGCCACCTGCTGCTTCCAAGCTCTATGCTGTGCCAGCAAAGCAGTCCCAGCTCCTGGGTGGTGATCCCAGGAGCACAAAATACTCTCCAGCCCCAAATTGAGCTCATTTTCTACCCTCTGCTCCAGCAAATACACTTCTAAATGAATGCTGCTGTGTTTGCTGATTGTTTTATGGTTTGTTTATTTCTCAAGTATGTAATATCGTTGGGGAAATGTTGGTTTTAATTAGTTGGAAGAACTATTGTTTCAAAAGACCGAATGCGTTTGCCAGCAAGGGGTCTTTATAAACACAGTGAATGTTGCTGGTTATGTCTCCGTAGATGGGTACTGACAGTTGCCAGCAGGCTCTGTACATGCTTGGGCTGCACGGGCTCCACACCAGCTCCAGTTCAGGACCCATAGGATTTGCATGAACACAGTACAGGGCCCCAGAGCCTCCTGGAGAAATCTCATCTGAAGAAAAGAAGAGTTTCATTTCTTCAAAGTCCCATTTGTTGTAAGTTATTCATCAGCTGTGACCCATATTTTCATCACTGAACCACTGAGAAAAATGTCAGAACTCAGAAAATAGCCATGAAATAAAGGAAGAACCAAAAAATCAAAATGTTAACTTAGTGCTATCTACTAATGAACAAATGCTGTAAGTGGAGCTGGGAAGGGTGGTCACATAGAAAAAACATGATGAGATGAATAGCCCTACTGGGCCCCGTCAGTCAGCAAAGGGACAACCCTTTGGATCCAGGGATGGATGGCCTGGGAAAAACATCGGGATGCTGTCCAGATGTGTTGGGATGGGATCAGGAAAGCTAAGGTAAAGATGAAACTGAACTTGACGAGGGATGTAAAAAACAAGAAGGGTTTCCTTAGATACACTGGGCAGAAGAGACAGAAAAAGGAGAAATACCCCCTCTGATAAATTGAAAGGGAGAGCTGGCTTCCTGAGACATGAAGAAGGCTGAGGTACTTAATGAGATTTTTACCTCAGACTTCAAGGCCAGACAGGCTTCTCATGCCTCTGAAGTCTCTGAACTTCCAAGAAGGTGTCAGGGGAGCAAAACTCCTCCCTGTATAAGAGTGGAACAAGTCCAAGACCACTTCACGTGGCTGAATGTGTACTAGTCTGTGGGACCAGATGACAGGCATCCCAGGGGTTCTGAAGGAACTGGCTGATACTTTTGCCAAGCCACTCTCCACCTTATTTGAAAGACTGGCTGTCAGGTGAAGTTCCCAGCGACTGGAAAAAGGAAAACATCACTCCCATATTCAAGAGAGGGAGAAAAGAAGAGTAGGGGAATTACATGCTGGTGAGCCCCATGTCTGTGCCTAGGAGGGTCATGGAATGGATCCTCTTGGAAGAGATGTTAAGGCACATGCGAGATGAGGAGGTGATCCAAGACAGCCAGCATGGCTTCACCAAGGGCAGATCATGCCTGACCAACCTGGTGGCTTCCTGTGATAGAGCAATAGCATCGATGGACAAAGGAAGGGCAACTGATGTCATCCACCTGGACTTGTGTAAAGCCTTTGACCACGCAGCTCTCCTCCTCCTGCAGGTGGAGCAAGGAAATGTGATGCAATCAGTATTTCCTTCCCCCTGGGTTCATGTTGCACGCTTGCTTATAAATACTGCTTTGATCTATCTCTTGGAGTAGTTGAGCTGAATCTCAGTGCCTGGTGTCATTTTCAGTGTGAAACTAGGCAGCAAGAGGCTGAAGCACATATGTTTTCTTCAGCTCTGAGAGTTGAACCTCTACTTGTTCTGCCCCAGTGTATTTTATATCTACAGAAGTGTAGATTGTTATGAATAAATACAGACCAGGATAAACTGTCCCATGTATGTGTCTACTCGATTCTCTCCCAGTAAGGAAATAACCCACTGCTGGAGTCCAGACTTTCGTGGCAGCTTGGAAGCCATGATAATGCAAATTAAGGCAAACATCTGGTATTTTCATTATACAGGGCTTACACTTTTCTACAAAGAACAGGGAGGCAGAAATATGTCTCCTTGAGGAAAAGGAACTATGAGTGCGCAGCAGCTAACTCTTTGCAGGTCACAGAACAGAACTCCATGCCAGGACCAGTTCTCAGAGAACATGTGTTCAGCCAGCAAGAAAGAGCATAGGCATCAGAAGAAACTATTGACTTTGGAGGAAACAAAGGAAGTGGGTGGAATTCCATTCTTGAAAACAGTGTTACACAGAACAGAGTATATACATCAACAGCATTCACGTGGTATCTGTAGGTCTTCTCTTCCCTCCCGTCATTTTCTGTGCAAGTATAAATTAAAAGGATACCTGGTATTTTTCAAGAAGTCTGCACTATAAGCATCCAGTTTGTGGCATTTACATAATATCTGCTGCCCAGGAAGCATTACACTGCTGTGGATGGTTGCCTGGAACACATTTTTTCCCCTATCTCTGCTAGAATGCTAGTGTGGCTATTAAATTCTTGGCATAGTATTTCCCGAAATCAGAAATGTAAGTGGAGATAACACAAAGGCGAGTTTCATGAACACATTCCTTAAGAAAAGCAGTATCCTGCAAATCCCCCAGCAAGCACTTATTGGCACTTCTACTAATGTAAATAAAATCTACTGGGTTCTCGGAAAAACAATCACTTCAGTCTTGTTATCAGAGGACAGAATCTGGGTCAACAGATGCATTTTGGATATGTACCAATTCTTAAATGATTTAGTATTCTGATCTGTGGATACAAAAAGCAATTTCCTACATCAGCAGTACCCTTTGCACAATGTGCAATTTCATCCTACCACCTACGCTGTTGTAATCATTAAATGTTATAAAACATCTCCGATAAAACGAAAGAAAGATTCTGATATATGACCATAATGTAAATCACTGCTTTGGATTATGGTGTGATACTAGTTCAGTTATTTATATGTGTTTCAACTAAAAACATCCTACTGGATTTCAACTATCACAAGATTAATCTCACTAATACTTTATATATACAGATGGTCAGACAAGAAAAATTAGACAAATATGAAAAATTAATATATTCTTCTTGTATAATATAAAATATGATTTGTCTCCTAGAAGATTATAGCTGGAGCTTCTAGTACCAAGAATAACCAGTCTGACTAACATGGGCTCTCTGCTTTGTGGGAAGTTTTTTGTTCTGTCCCACCTCAAAACTTACTGTAAGACACTGGAGAGCTACAAAGCATGCAAACAGAACACAAAAGCATGAAATATGTTTGACTTCTGCGATGATATATCTTAGCAACTTCTCAGAGTAGCTTATAGCTGGAGACTTACATTCACCCAACAAGTCCCTGTGAAGCAGCAGGACAGTTCCATGAATTACATATTTCAGCACTGTAAGTTGATAGCTGAAAAGACACCGTGTCAGCATACCCCAGTCACTGCATTTAATTAACATTATATGTCCAGAAAAACTCATGGTGCCAAGCAGAGTGTCATCACTGAGCAAAGGCAAAGGACCTGCATTTGGGTTCTACATGGACCACCTACTGCTGTGCTTTACAAATTGATTTACATGTGTAAAAAAACAGGGAGGTCTCTGCAGAAACAGGTGTCTAAGAGATGTACACACTAAAGTTAATCAAACGCAAGACTTTGATTCTCACAACTTGTGGATAAATAGTTGATCTGCTAGGAAAAAAGAAGAACACGGCCAGAGCAAACATTCCTGGCAGCATGAGAATCAAAGGGGTCTCAGATAGCCAGAAAAAACAAAGGATGCTGACATCAAAATATTGGCAGCTTTCATTGTTGCTTTTCTTTCCAAATAAAATGGGCAAAGAAACAGACTAGCTTTCCCATCCAAGCTCAATTCTCCAGTGAGCAGCATTCTGTAGCAGTAATTATAATCCTGTATTTGTGTGCACACTAACTAATTTCCTGGGCAAGTTACATTTCAGCTGGAACATGTTGGCATTTAGACACCAACCTCAATAACAAAAATAGCTGCTGAGTTCAGCAACCTGCAGCTTTTATAGTTGACCTTGCAGTTCTGCACAACAGTGGCTCTGGGCCACTTTGCTGTTTCAAAGCAGAAAGTGTGGCTCTGGGAGTCTCATGGGGACTAATGAGACCCAAAAGATAAGTGGTTTCCTGGCTCAGTTCTTATTGTTTAACTTGGTTGTTCACATTTTAAAAGTATTCTGGTCCTCTTAATATTCTGCATTCCGCCTCTGATTGGTGGAGCTGATCTCGCTTGTGCAGTTTAATGTACTCCTTGGACTTTTCCTTAGTTTATGCAGTTTATGTAGTTGAACTCTCTTCCTTTTTGCACTCCAGCCACAGCAAGCAACTATCAGTGTAATTAATCACAATTCAATACCCCAATTGACTACAGAAATAAAATTACATAGACTAAGAACAATGAATAAATGCTAAGCGGTTTCAAGCCAGTCTGATGCTCTAAGTCTGCTTATCTGCTCAACTGTGTGATTCTGGCTATTAGTGTACCCAGCTGGCTGTGAACGTGCAATGGCAAAGGAGCACAAATGCTTTGGAACAGTTCCTTCTCATTTTCTTTTGAGCAAGAAGAAATTTCAGGAGAACTTTCTACTCGAAGTCTGACTGCAGCCAGAGCTGGAGCTATTTGCTACTGCACTACTCCTTCCCACTAGCAGGAACTTTGGAAAAGGTGACAATCTCCAGGATGCTCACACTCTTGCACGCAGCTGTTTACTCATTTCCACCCCATTTCTTCTGCATTGCTTAAAAAACCCTTCAAAGCAACATAAATTAAATAAATAAATAAATGCTTTCCAGTTGTTGATGGCACGAGAAATCACATTCCCAACCACGTAAATACAGAATTTGACACTCTCCCCAAACATTCACACGACAGCATGCTCATGTTCATAAAAATCCTCAGTTTGGCCACACCAGGCACAGCACAAGGAAAGAGAAAGGAGCAGCAGCTTCGCTGCTTTTTGCAAACATAATAATTGTGAACCCTTGCTGCCACTAACCCCAGACCTGCTGGCAGATTAATGACGGACATACCATACAACACATGCAGAGGGCTAACTTATTGGAAAATAACATAACTGCATGTTTCCTTCAAAGATTACCATTACAGGAGTCCAGCTTGGACTAACGTTTATCCAGTGTGCTCTCTGCCTCCAGAAGAGGGGCTGCCCAGCGAGCAGGGATGTGGAAAAGCATATTGCCATTGTCCAAGCTCACAGTGTTTCATTTGTGCAACACTGAATCCCAACTTAATTAAAAAGCTCCAGAGACCAGGCAAATCTCAATATACATGGGCAAGTGGTCGAACAGCCCCATTTACATGTGTCACAGCTCGGTGGTATTGCTCCAAAAGGCATCTGCTTCAACAGTCTCATCTGATTCTTACAAACAAGCTACACTTTGCATTTTTGAATTTAACAAAGATCACACAGCTGCCAACATACTATCAAAGCCTAAAGACCAAATAAATGTTTGGCTTCCCTCCAACCGTCCTTGCTGTGGTATTATTACTGACAATAGAGTCAGAGCAGCAAAAGCAATGAGATGGCAAATTTACACATGTGCCATGTTTTTATACATTGTCTACATTTGCTGCTACAAGACCATAAGCAGAACACTGGTGAGCATCTTTTGGTTGCAAAACATGACCTATTTTAGGGCTTTATGAAAGCTGCATAATGTTAGTATTAAAAAAAAATACTGCAGATGGGGAAAATTACCTAAGAAAAACAATTCAAAGACATTTTGTTTATTTTCCCATGTGGGTATTAGAAATAGATCACAGTTATTTTCTTAGGGCTGCATTCTGCACTTTTTGAAGAAACAGTGTAACACCCATATAAACTGGAGGCCTGACAGCTGATGCTTCCCTTGGCATCTGCCCATTCCGCTTTAATACACACATTCCCTGGCTGTTGCAACAGCAGCAGCATGAGTATGTGCAAGGGTAGAATCTGTATTTGACGTGGGCAGAGGAGCTCTGCCACATTTATCAGCACACTTAATATCCCAGCTACCCTCTCATCAAAAGCCAATTGCATCTGCAGATAAGGAGACCTTCCCATAGGACAGTAATATAACTTCTTGACTTGTATCAGATGATAAGGACAGTGAAGGAGGACAACTTCTACTTTAGCACCTCCCCCATTTGCTGTGTTTCCACCATACACAGGGCCACAAGAAGCAAACAGCAAGAAAACAAAACCAGAGCTTGAAGGGAACTCATGACATGACCAGCAATGGCATCCAGATGCAGTCATAAAAAATGCACTCCTGAACTGGAGGAATGTGAAGTGTGTAGCACCTTGCTGCTCTGCCCTATGCTACCACAAACTGCTGTCCTGTCTCCTTCCTTTCCTCTGAACAGCCTGTGAAGGAAACAAAGTTGGTATTCCCACTTGACATCTCCTGCTGCCAAAGCAAAACCTAGCAGTGAACTGCACCTGCAATTGTTAGGCTCCCATGGCACAGAGCAAGCCTTTGGTGCTGCCCCTGCATGCCAGCCACTGCAGCTCCAGGGCACACCTGAATCTTCCTTCAGCCTCAGCCCTTGGCCAGGCCACGGCTGGCACCCAGTCTCCAGTTCTGGGATGGAGTGGGTTTCTGTTCACCCCTGCCCTGATTTCCAGACTTGACCAACCTTCCTCAGCTCTCACTTGCACATTCACCACTGATTTAAAGGAAGCTTGCCTTAGGCTTGCAAGACTGCAAGGACATTCTCACCCTGGGGAAAAAAAAAAATCAATAAATCTGGAAAAAAAAAAAAAGCAGGAACAGTGTTCGTACTCATAAGACAGCATTACTCCACACTTCAGTTTGATTTCATTGCACTTTAGGAAAGGCAGTCCTTAGAAAGAAAGGCAAATGGAGCAAGAACTGATAGACATGGATACTGTTGGAAATGTTTGCTTCCAACACCCCATTGTCCCTCAACATTTTCAGTCAGGGGATTTATTTTATTTTATTTTCCTTCAAGGGGTTTTTTTTTTAATGTATTCTTTCTTCAGTGTTTGAGGTATCTGTATAATTTCTGAATTGAGGATTAAAGAGGATTAAGCCCTTGCTAGGCTGCCTCTCCCAGGGAGCGCTGCCTTCAAATGCATGCCTCACACACACTGCCAGTGCAAGTGCTCACACTCATTGCAATAGAGATGAATAGCAGCTTATGTTATATGCTAAAGGATCAAGTCAGGACCTGCCCAATTATATATTTAGCTCCTCCCTGGCCTGTCCTTCACGTCCTTTACCTTTCTTGTGTTGTTCTGCATTAACAGCACTTCATGAAGTAAATGCCTTCCTTCTAGTTACCTCAGACACAAGGGTGATTTCCCTGCAATGCTGAACCCCAGCTGCAGCAAGGTCTCCCTGGCCATCACATTTCTATGCCAGAAGGAAATTCCTCATCTCCTCCAGGTTTGTGGATGCAGCAAGTCTACTTGCTCCTGTTTGGCTCAGGTCATCCTCCTCCTCACATGCATATTCGCAAAGAACAACAGCAATAAAAAAACATTTTGTTTTACCTCTCTATATGCTCTGTTAGTTTTGTGGAAATTTGATTCTGTCCTTAAGCAATACGGAAAAAAAGAGCAAAGAATATTTACCTGGGTAAACTCAACTTCACTTCCATCAGGCCGCACTGCCAGCAAAGTACGGAGCTCTGCTAGCTATGTTCACACTAACTTCAGCCAGCCAAAATAGCTAACAGTATTAGAGACAAAGCAGTCAAAACATCTGATCCAAGCCCACCACAGTTGCTGGAGATATCCTCTAGCTGTAAGTCTGCATGGACATCTGTCCTGATATTCCTGCGTTGTTCTGGTTAGCCATGATGTCTAGATTAAGCCTAATGAATCTGTACCTGCAGATACACTGGCATTCTCCATTTCCCTGTGTATATTTTATATTTCATATCTACCTTAGTCATACTTAGCAGGAAACTGTTCATTAGGTGTAAATAAAACTGCATTTGCTTATTACTGCCTGTCCTGACTAGATGAGTATGTATCATTTTGGGACAGCTCAGCTTTACATAACATGGAAAATCACAACAACAACAAAACAGATGTTTACTGGAAATGACTGTAAATATCAGAGTGGACAAAATTAATTCCACATATTCGTGAAAATATTTGTACTCATTTAGCTATAGAAGAATAGTGCTGATGTGACAGAAAACGACTGGCTTCCTGAGAAAAAATGTATGGACAGTAACAGTGCTAGCAGGAATTGATGGCTGTGTGACTCTTCAAAGCTTCTCTATAAATTAACATAAATATTAATTCAAGAACATGATGTTTTCAATAGTGCAGGAAAAAAAAATACTAGTTTAGATCATAAATGTGGGGGGGTAAGTTGCTCTGGTTATGTGTCCCAGACTTGAATTCCTTTATCATTTGAGATCCTTATTAAGTCACTTGCATGGTATAGATTACAGTTCAATCCTAAAATTCCTCTACATTTATGTTTCTTATGTTTTTTACTTTGATATCCTGCCTGTTTTAATGAAGAACAGGATGTGCAATAGCTTGTTACTTACGGCAGTACTTTGACAAGGAACCTGGATCTTAATAAAAAACAGGAAATAAAATCCTTCATATTAAATCAATTCTTTAAAAAATAAGCATGTGAATGTCATATTTAAGATTAAAGGTATTTCTCTTTCCAGGAAAGGATCATAATAAGGTGGGCATGTGGCTATTTCAGAAACTGCACACATTTGGTAAAGAGCTTATAGAAAACAGTGTCAAATCCCATATTGAACCCAGCTGCTGGTACTTACTTTTTGATGTAAGGCTTACTTCCTGCAGATATACATCAAATTAAATTCTTTACTAAGCTCACAATGGTGTTTTCCCTTTAAGCAGAAAGGCAATACTTACCTGAATGAAATATTATCTCTCTTTAATGGGTTTCTACAGTGAAGCCACATTTTACATTTAAAAAGGTGCACTGACAGTAAGAACGGAGAAGGAAACTTGCTGCCTATTAAATCAGTTTATTTTCCCAAAAATAGCTTTAATGAAGCAAATTGGTTGCTGTTACTATGATGATACACCAGTGTCCTAACAGGAATTTTGGTAAGACTGCAGCGTAACTTGGCCACCACCTCAGAACTAGTGTCACTGAAGATTTTAAGGTGCTTCTCTAAACACAAGTGTGGAGTGTTGTAATAGAAGATGCACCTCAAAAATAAGGGGAATAAATAGTAAGACTGAGGCAAAAGAAACTGATAGATTTATACTGTTACACAGTTTCCCAGGCTTTGTTTTGAGCACTTGAAATATTCAGCATTTTTGACCATAGGAAATAACTTCCTCTAGATATAAAACAGCAAGATTCAGCTTCTAATTTTGATTCAGTGACATCTGAAGAAGTCTGTTTGGAGTGATAATGCAGTGTCTCCGATCAAGAAAACAAATGAGTGAGGCATAATGGAGCAGAGTCAACAAAGAGATGCAATATGTTCTATATTAAGCTCCCTCATATTCTGTCAGCCTCCTTGCCTTTTAGATATATTTAATTGGATACAGGGTTCCTAGTAGAAGTCAAAAAATTGTAAGGCTATTCAAGAGCAAGTTAAAATACTGAACAGCACCCCTTGATCACTGCTTTACTCAATACACACTCTTCCTGTGGTCCTTATTTCAGGTGACAGTCCATTTAAGGCTGCAGATTTTAAGCCAAAATGCTCTACTGGTGATATGGGAGGAAGCACATAAGCAGTACAACAAGGGATAGCTACGAGCTCAACCACTATAACGTCACTTCCCAAAACTCCCAGCTCAGCCTCATAAGTGTGCAGAAGGCACTGGACAGAGGTCCCAGTAACTCCATTTTACAGCAATGTTTGCCTGAACTTTTTCCAGATGTGGTAATTCAGAAAGAAGATGGCTGGCTGGTGCTAAGAGCCTTCAATGCAGCTGAGTAACTATTAGGAGAAAGAAGAAAAGAAAGGACAAAAGGAAGTGAGAAGGACAGTGCTCCCACCAGGTCTCCTTCACGTTGAAAGGTTTTAAAAGTTTTTAGGCATTTTCATTCTTAAAATAGAGCTGATCTTCTACAGAAAGCAAAATAAAGTCCTTTGGGAGATTTCTGCTTCGTAGTTGCTAGTCATTTCTATTTCTAACAGGCAGGTCTGGATGCAACACTGTTAAGCAGGCCCTTCCTACATTGAAACCTGACTTGGAAACTCTCATGAATAACCATTTTTGGGTTCCAAACTAATCGCTTTGGAACAAAACTACCTCATTGCGAAAACACTTCTTTTTTGACATTAAGTATACACATCTGGATATCTTATCAACACATTATCTCTACGCCTAGATGATCATTCACTCGTTAGTGATGTTAACCTTCTGCTAATCCTATCCTGCTCAAGGCCAGCTGACAGGACCATGCTGCATTTGATGGACCCCACAGGACCTTGCCTGGTTTCATGCATAACTCCAAGTCACTGCTCTTAGCCTTTTGAACAGCTCGTTTCAGAAGTAACCATCCTGAAGTGCTCAGGCCAAGGTATCAGTACATATGAATAGCTATGAGTAGTTCATTTTTATCTAGCATTGACAAAAAGTATAGAAGATCAGACCAAAACGGAAATGAATATTCTGCAAAGCTCTTGCTGCTAATACCACTGAAAAGCCAGAGCAAAACACAGTAATGATGATAACTATAAGCAATGACCTCAAGCAAAGAAGCTTTGCTAGACAAACTGGATGGGTAAAACTGAAAACCTCACATAACTAGATTTTTTACTGTGAATTTTCCTACTTTCAATCCAAAGTATCATCATGCATTTGGATCCCAGAATTTGACTTGAACTCCTTAGATCTCAGCAAACAAATGCAGCCCTCCCAGTAGTTTTGAGAATGGACTCCTTTGCAGACTGTGTTACATGCACAGCCTGCACCAGAGTGTACAGTGCAGCCAAGGCTTTCCCCATTACACCCTCAGTAGTTTCAACAACTGAAGCACTAGCTTTTCTGTAGTGCAGTCTACCAGCTGCAGCAGAGATGAATGCTAGCTCGGTATAAGCCTGCATTCGGAGCCAGGTGGATTTATAAGGGCCTGGGGGGCTTTCTGTGGATGAGCAGTCTTACTGTAAGCCAGCATCTCTCCCCTTTCTTCACACAAATTGCTTTGCCCAAGCTGCCGGGTTCAGTTGCATTACTTTACAGTGCTCAGCTGGGGAGGAGGCTGAGATCTGGCAAAACTGAACATTGGCTTCACTGCACTATTTCCTGGGGTTAGTTTGATGGGTACAGCAGACTTCTCTTGGCCCTAGGGGTGTTGGGCTGCTTTGCCTAGAGGATTTCTGATAAGACTTTTCCAGCCATTACTTATCTGCTGCAGCCAGCCATTTTTTACCCTCACAGCTTCTCCTTCTTGTCTATTTTCTTTCAACAGATTGACATGTCTTCTACTATGTCGAAGACACTTGAGCATTTTTTAATGTGTCTGTATATAAACTGCTACGCATGTATATATGGACTATATGTATATAGCAGCCAATGTCTTCTCAAAGTGGTATACACATGGTTCCCCATCTTCATCCTAACTTGGAGCACTTCTACTGCAGCAAGACTCAGTTGCTTCAGCTAACCACATTTCATAGACACCAGATAGGCTGCCTGCCATGCACATGCCCGGGCAATGATGAAACTTAAAGCTTCTTGTTGCTCAGAGGACTGTAGACAAAACCCTAAGCCAGAGCCCCACAGGGCAGAATTAGGCACCATTTCATAGGAAAAGACCAATTAATTCAGTATTGCCAAGAAAAAAAAACCCTGGGGAGGATCTGTGATGAAATTCACCTACTCCCTCCTCCCCCAACCCACTATTGCCCCCTCCCCAGAAAAATAGAAGAAGAGAAAAAAGCATAATCTAGAAGAGAGTTGGGCAAAACAGAGCACAGACAGAAGTGCAAGTCCCTGCAGAACTACAAACACACTTCAGAATACTGGAGGAGACTGAACATCTTTTAGAAGTTTGATTTGATCAAAGTGCTATCAACCAGCTCTGACAATTCTTACTTGTGTTGCCCTTTAAAATCACTAGTTTTGGATGTGCACTTGCAGCTCTTGTGCCTAAGAATACTGTCTAAGCAAGAGAGGCTTTGAACACATTGTAAAAGCTCTCAGCAGAACAGGATGCTTGTACCAGCAGAGTACTCAGAGACCACTGGTTGGAGCATGAGCACAGCACCAGCACATTGACTGCATCTTGCTGGGATAACCAAGCCCCTGGATGAGAGGTTACCCCAGCAGTGAGCAGCTGCAAGCTCCTCAGATCACTTCTCTACCACAGTCCAGGAGGTAGATGAGAAACTGTGTAACCTGATCAGAAATCCCTTACAGTGGGCACTGCAGTATGGATAATGCAATTATCCATTTCAACTGATTTTAGACACGGCAGAAAAGAGAGGAGAGAAATTCACCCATGCACAGATTTAACAGGGCAGATGCTGAGAAAGCAGCCCCTGGTAGAGCACCACACACTCCTCGGTGCCTCCCATCCCATCCCCGGCATAGCTACGTCCACCCACACAACAAGGGCTGCCTGTGGGGCACCACATGTGAAGCTGCTAAGCTCTGAAGTAGAACCGTGTGTGAAGCTGCTTCTGCAACGCAAGGGTTTGCAGAAATGTTTTTCTTCAGTTCCAATGCATTCAATATGGGCTTGACATCCTGACATTTCACGCTGAAATGAATCTAGACACCCAAAGCTGAGCCTTTGAGAGAAGAGCTCAGCACAGAGTCACGCAAAGCAGGAACAGTCATGTAGCTCATGTGAAATGTAATCTTTTCTCTTGGACAACAAAGTACACAAAACAGGTATCACTACACTGTTCACCAGACAGCATGCTGCTCGTGGTGCTCAGGCAACTCTGAACTCCAGCTGACCACATTCAGCAGACTGAATGCTCAACAGCCACTACAGAAACTAAAAATAGAGAGGGTACTTTGGGAGCATTTCAGGAAGGGCCATTTGTGTTTGAAACAAAACCTCTGCTGTCAAGGCAAAATTTAAAGAAACAAGAGGTTCAGTTCACTACAGCCCACTACAAAGTCAGCCCGAGGACACCTCCCATCCACCCCCTCCTGTGAGCACTGGGCACCTCCAGATTCTCACAGCCCCAGGATGGTGAGGAGAACCTGCTACTGACACAACATCTGCAGCAATAGCTTTGGTCAGATCTACCTCCTGTTCCCCCTTCCCACAAACCTATATAGACTCAGAATAGTAGCAACAGCCAGCCCCCATCCCTGTGGGGCATGTAAAAAGGAAGACATAAAGATCTTCATAAAGCAATGAACAACAACAAAAAAATGTAGATCACATAAACTGAACAATTTTTTCATGAAATATTCCATTTTGATACTTTCTTATTAATCTGAATTTCCAATTCAAAGCCAGAAAATACAGAAGTTTTGGTGGTAGGTGGGCAGCTGGACTAGATGATCTTGGAGGTCTTTTCCAACCTTGGTGATTCAATGATTCTGTTCTAGAATTCTATTCATTTATTCTAATTTTATTTTTCCCCCAGAAGCAAGGGTGAAGCACATTGCATTATATGGTCTGAGAGTCCTTCTGTTCCCGGAATACTTTACTAAAAAAAAAAAAAAAAAATGAAACTTTGCTAAGCCAGTGTTCCCTGTACCACTGCACCACGTGTGATGTGTTGTCAAAACAAAGGCCATCTTCTTAAGCCTGCTCGTCCCCACTCCTGCATGAGGCCAGGTATGCTAGGGTGTACTTGCTTCTGATTAAAAGATCTTTTCAGCTAAGGTAGGGACATAGAATGAACTTGATCGATTTTCTTGTGTTAACAACACCAGCTCGTGTCAGATATACAATCTAGCAAAGATGTAAGTAACACTAATTTGATGAAAATTTTCTCTGGATAAATCTTTGATATATACACATTCCTTTAACTATATCCCCAAGTGCTGAAAAGAATAGCACACAGTGTGTGTGGGACAAGAACTAGCACACTGGCTTAAATTCGGTCTTTGCTATTCCTGAAGAGGGAAAAAACCTTTTATATGATCGAGTTCCAACTGTAACCATTGACTTGTTACCCAGACTGGCTCTGAGATACTCTATATTGTGGCAACAGAAATACTTTACGTTGTTTGTCATTTTAGTAACATGCAGAGTACTTGTTTGAGCTTCTTTCAAACTGAGTTCAAGACAGAAATTTACTCAAATACTAAACCAATTCCTTCTGTTTGTCTGTGCTGTCTTTTGGATTATTATTAATTTTTTTCTACTATACAATATATTGAATGTTCAATGCTACTTTTCTAGGAAAGATGCAGACATTGCAGTTAAGAGAAGGCAGCAGAATTACAGAAAGCATAGCAACTGCTTCATTTGAAAAGCAGCTGGTGATCCCTGGAAGAAAGACACAAGCCTGTGCTTCCCCCAAAATCTCTACTTCTACATGATAATATAGGTCAAAATTGTTAACTGTACTTCGATATGTTTGCTAAGCTAAGTGACTTACATGATTGCATTAACTTCATTCTTATCTGTCTGCATATCAGCAGCAGCGAATCACCACACTGCATCAGGAAGTCCAGCCATCATCATAAATAGGCAGATATAATTAAAATGTTTTTCTACTGCTGTCTCATACAAAATCCCATTTGAAGGGAGAATTTGTTTACCACACTGGTATACAGGGTGCTGGTGTTTGGTGTCTCAGAACTCACCATTCCCACAATCAACATTTTGTGGAAAACAATTCATGAATTTCTATTTATCTATTTGCATTTCCTCCTGTTCCTAGCAAACAAGAGGTGATAATTAAGTTAGAGCAGGTGATAGGCAGTTCCAGTATGTGGGTGTATTTGGCCACTAGATGGTGCAATGAAATAAAAATAAGGGCTTGAAACTCCACTGCTTAGTGTTTCATAGCACGGGAAAGCCCGTTGTACTCATTTTAGCTGATAAACATCATAAATATTGCATAATTATGCATTTCCATACTGCAATTGCTGATTTGTTTTCAAAATCCTGCAGTTAAAATAAATTCTAATACTCCTTCAGTGTGGACACTTCAAAGGCTCCTCTTGACCGTATTGAGGATCCCACACAGCGAGCACTTGGGGCCTAAGCTTTCAGTATTAAAAGGCAGTTCTCTGACAGCAAACATACCAGTACTTCTTAAAGTAAGCACTGCATTACCACAATGAGCAGCACGTCACAGAGTGTTTCCATAGCAGAAGCCTGGCACGTGTACTGCCTGCAACTTTCATTCATGACGACATTCAAGTATGGCAAAGGCAGGACACCAGCAATGAGAGGAATGTCAGTAAGTCTGTTACTGGCACGTAGTTCATGCTGCTCAGTGTTACTCTATCTACCTTCCTGAACTGAAAATCATCCACCATATACAATGACATATATGGATGCGTCTTTGCTTTATAAAGTATCCCAGCCACCATGAGTTTTTATTGTGCTACAATTAGTATGTGAGAAAAACAGGCTCTTTGCCATCCCTTTAATGAAAAGTGAGAATACATTTTACTTTCCTGCTCAGAATGGTTTCTCTATCTGTGCATGCATCAGTAGAAGCATGGCACCCACATAAGCAGCCGCCCTAAAGGCACACCTCTGAGAAGAAGTTATTTAAAAAGCAGTACAAACTTCAGAGGGGATAAGAGGAAGCTTACTCTGGCACCATTGCCCACAGTGAGAAATGCAACTCCCCCCCTATGATCCATTCAATTCACTGCTGCCATTTCCTGACAAAATACCTTCACTATACTGTCCTGAAGCCGTAGCTCTCTTAAGCCTATGCAGTAACAATACCCACTCTCAGAGCTGGTCTTACAGCTGTGACTTATTAAAAATGTGCTCTGCTTTTATGTTTACCAGGGGGATGATTCCCTGCAGCAGCATGTGGCTTTACAGGAAGCTGGGAGCTGTTCTCCACTGAGCATAGTGCCACACTGCAGTACCTGCCCCAGTCTGGCATCAAACATCTTATGCAAATCAAAGCAGTATCTTTCCAAACCACACTGGCTGAGAAAGTGACAAATGCAACTTTCACTTGCAGACTCCTTTAATTCAGAATGTGCACGTGGGAAGTAAAGCTTTGGCACCTCTAGTTGCTAAGTTTTGCTTTGGATTGCATCCTTTAGCTGCATCTTTTCAAGTTATCTCCTTACATTCTCAAAATTCAAAAGAATACCCAGTAAATATTTTCTCACCCTGTCATATCTGTGCTACAATACACCAGGGCAAGAGAGACGTTAGTCATTCTTAGAGGGCAATCAAGCTTTGCAGCTGACTTTAAGATGCTTCAACCAAAACACCATTTGTCACTAGAGGGCACTCAAACCAAGCTGTCCTTTGAATTAATACGTAAACATAAACGTAGAGGGTTATACCAGGCCTAGAAAAAAGTTGCTTTGGTACCTAGAAAATATGTTCTGCATATCTAATATAATTTTTCTACCATAAGACAAACATCAGTTTTACTTAAAAGTTTTGTATATTTGGAGAGTCAGTCTGGGTCTGTACTACTTTCTTGCAAGTCTAGAATGAGGATGTAGGTAGTATAAAACAATTGATTTAAAATAATTTTGGGGAAAGCAAAAACCAAACTTTTCTAATCACTGTCACCTAACAGACCCAGTCTTACTACAGTAACGAATGGGCAGTGCTTTGCCCTACCCAAGGGCTGACACAGTCAAGAGCTAAAAAACGGGGAAAGCAAAGATTCCTTTCAAAGTCTGGTTGACATTTGACTTCTTGCAACATAAACAGGCAGTTTATTAGTGAAATGGTGGAGAAGACAGATTACCTGCCAGACCTATAGAAGTGGGAGTGACCAGCTCCCTGTGGTTTAGTAACATAAACAGTAGTTGCCCAGTGGGCTGGAAATATTAAGTAGGCTGGCTCTTATTTCTTAAGGAGGGAGGGAATTTTAAAGCAGGAAAAAGTGTTTTTCTCCTGGAACTTATTTTCAGACTCAGGAAGTAGCTTCAGAATTTCAGCTTGAGTAAAATGAAGAACACTGTAAAATACACTTAAGTAAAACCCTGGTACAAGCATAGTTGAGAAGCTAGCAACCACTTTTGTTACCTACTCGGCTTTCTCTTTGTTTATTCTGTAGGGGGAACCACCACATTTTCTATGGTCTATACACATAACTGGAATGTGTTCAGTTATTGCTGCTTCTCAATACTGCAAATTTTGACATGACACCTTTATAAAAACATGGGGCTGAAAAGGGAACCACTGAAATTGCAGTGACAGTTTTTCTAAAGTGAATTACGACGCCCTTGGGTCCCTCTAAAGTGAGTTATTTTCTGAGTGAGGTGCCTTACCTTGGTAGAGCAAATTTGTTTCTCAACAGTGTATCACTCAAGTGCCAGTGCTGATCCAAATGCAGGTATATGACAAAACTTGTATGTAACTTGAGAATATGCTACGTACTTTCAGGTCTTATCCAGATAATCCCAATCCCTAGAAAGAAAAACACAAATCTTTTAGATGTAAAAAATATGTGAAGCACATATGGTAGCTTTATCTAGAGAAATATTTTATACAAACCATAAATACACTCCAAATGGTCATTAATGTTTACTAAATCAATTTCACTTTAAAAAGCTCAATCAACACAACAGTACAACTACAAAGCATATGGCAAAGAACAAATTGGGTTTCAAAAAGTTATTTGCATTTTAATAATCTGGAATGATAGCAATTTTAACAATGTGTTGTGCTGATCAACCTCAGTGAATTCCAAAATTAGACTGGAGGCCAGTGAGTAAAACTGACCAACATCAGCAAAAGTGGGCTGAGCAAATGAATAATCAGTCCTGACGAAGAATAGTTGATTGAAACTGAAAATTAATTCAAATATTTCATGATTTAGTTTATTTGGCTTGTCATTTGGAGGAAGTCTGCTCATTTAATTGCCAATGTAAAATTTGATTGTCATCATTAAAATGTTGTCACAATATTTCTTCTAATCTATGTGAGGCTCTTTTCTTTTTCAGCTGGTGTTGTTTTCAAGGCAATTAAATGTTAATATTTTCAAGAAGCATGAAAAATGCATTGTGAATGCTTAAACCTGGAAACAAGTTACAAGATGTAAACCTTTATTACTTTCAAATCGCAGTAATTTTAGATGGCCAAGTCACCATCTGTGAATGTTCTGGGTTGGCAATACCTACTCCACCACAATGTTTTGTGCTACTGAGCAATTTGTCCCAGATGCACCCACTGTGGAGATGAGAGATGTGATCCAACTTTGAAGCAGACTTACTTCTTTAAGGATATCTGATTTCTGGAGAAAATCTCTGAATAAACTCACAGTATAGGATCGCCCATAAATGTTTGTTTCCTTGCATTTTTGGTGTGTCCTACCTCACAACAGTGGGCTCTCTGCACTGATGGCAGCCTGGCCCATTGCTGCCAGTTGAAGAGACATTTCATACAGATAGCTAGGAAATTCATGTTTCTTCACCACACATATGGTAATCACAGACTGTCCTGTTAATCAGCAAGGGCATCATAACATACCCCACTTCTTCTATTTCAGCTACAGGTGCTAGACTTGAGTGGAGGCAAGCGCTCTCACATTAGCAAACAACAAACTTGTGGTCTGAAGTGAGCTATGGGTGGCTGCTTGCCAGGACCAACATGGACACCAAAGGCTTCAGCTTCATCACGTGCAGATTTTACCACAGACACTAAAACAACAGTACTGTGCAGCCCTGCAGAAATCTTTACAACAGAAAAAGACACTCAGGGTTGGCAAAAACATTGCTGTGCATGTTTAAATAGACACTGGTTTCTTGGCCAAAGGCCACAAACAAGACAATTGTTGAGCGAGGAAGAAATTGTAATTCTATGAAAGACCTGAGCCAGTTTGTGCTCAGTTAGGTCTGACCAGCTATGAAATCTGAGCAAGAAATAGCAGGATTTGGAACTTAACACTTTTGTCATCTTTCTGAACACAGTGTTTAGCAAAGCTTTCCTGGGCAGCACCAGTTCTCTCCCTTCATTCTCTGCTTCTGCAATTACATATCCAGGCAGTACCTCATTTTTTTTCATGCCTTATTCTATTGTGCAACACAAAACAGTGTGATAATAATTAGCAACAGCATCTTTTCTGACCCTAAGATGATTGCAATGTAACGTCACAGAGTTGATGAATATCCCAGCTTAGAAGGTACTCACAAGAACTGGGTCTAACTCCTGGCTTCAGGACCACTCAAAAACCAAACCACATTTCTAAGAGCAATGTCCAAGCACTTCTTGAACTCCAGCAGCTCTGGGCCATGACCACTGCCCTGGGGAGCTGTTCCATGCCCACCACCCTCTGGTGCGGAATCTTTTCCCACTCAGCTCTACGAATCAGTTCTACCGTGCCCAAGTTTCCTCTTACTTTTCCTAAATTTAGAAGAACATTGTATCAGACACTATATAATCAGCTGACCAGACAGACCTCACCGGATGTGCATCAGGGATGTCCAGATGTCACAGATCTGCGGGTCACTGAGCTCCCTAGATATTTAACAAACATTCCAGCAAGTCATCTGAAGGTAAAATACCTTGTACCTTCTGCTATTAAAATTTCACCTATTTCTAATGCTTCTGGTTTAGTGATCATCAAAGAAGCAGATGACTTTCCTGTTTCATCTACAGCATGAGACTCAAACTACGCCTGAACAGTATAACCAACATCTGCATTTATGTTAATTTTTAAAAGATAAATAAGTAAGGCAGAAACTTTAGGACCCCTACCCATGTTTCTATCATCATGCATACACTGGTAGTAGTGATCCTTCTGTGAAATCTCTAGATAGCACCACAGCCTCTATTCAGGCATATTTACCACTTCAAAGGAAGAAAGTTTATGAAGCTATTTCCTATAATCTCAACAAAAAGAGAAAAAGCAGAAATGAACAGCCAAAAATTTCTATTTGAAGTTGAACCAGACCTTATTGGCAATTTGAAATTGTTTCAATAACTGCACCCTTTAATTTCTCATCCTGGTTGTGGCTAACTCCGTGAGAAAGAATATCACAACTATCCCTGCAAAACTAGCAGAAGATAGAAGATAATGGCACATTTCAAAGGAAAATCCCAAATGCTTATTGCCTGAGAAAAGCTGCTATCTACTTTAGCTGAACTTGTAAATTACTAAGTCCTTCATTTTCAGAAGGATACCAAGGAAGAATCAATTTGATGTAGTGATACAAATATTGGAAGAAATAAAGCCTTCATACAGCCTTCCAACTGTTTATGTTCCTTGAAAATTTATCTTAACACAATTTCCAAGTTACTGGCTTTATTTATTTATTTATCTTTTTGCAATAATGCTATCTTACCCAATGTGGAATACTATATAAAGATAATTTGGAGTCTCATGCAAGGTTGGTTCCATCTTTTGTCTACCACTGAGTCTGCATCATTCTTCTTGACAACATCAGAGAGAGTAAGGTTAGAATTTCCTTGACAAGAAGAAAAAAATAATAATTTGGAAGAAAACAGAGAAGATGGGGAGAGCCTGCTGTCAAAATTCAAGTCAGATGGCATCGGAACAGAAGAAACTGGGAGCTCAAGAATGTCAAGCCAGAAGAGTGAGGACATAGGACCAGTAGCTCTAGGGTTTATTTCCTTTAGATACACAGAACTAGTACTTTTAAATTACCAAGAAAGCCAAAAGCACTACCATCAAG
This sequence comes from Odontophorus gujanensis, assembly GCA_013399175.1. NCBI lineage: Eukaryota > Metazoa > Chordata > Aves > Galliformes > Odontophoridae > Odontophorus > Odontophorus gujanensis. The sequence continues at coordinate 108,636 of VXAB01013754.1, forward strand.
TATAAAAACAGCACTTCCAATGGGGAATTAAGATCAGGAAGAAACTTCCATCCTACAATTCAGTGGAGCACAGTGTGTGAATTCCAAAGCAAGCTGGACACCCACCTCGGTCTCCTGTGCCATCAAATCCCTTTACAAGCCTGCTATGGAACACATTTTCTATGCGCATACAGATGGCAATGCCCTGTCAGGATGAATTTCTGGATAGAAAATTCCCCACAGCTCAGTGAGAGCAGCACTGAGGCCAAACAACTTCCTCCTTCCCAGGTTATTTTGAATTCCAGCTATTTGAGCACTTTCTGCATAAGGATATTATGTCTTTTGTTCCCCCAACTCCACTTAAGAGCCAAATTTCAATTTATTTCAACAAGAACTCTCAAAAGAAAATGTAATTTATCCAAAATAGAAGCAGCAGAAACAATCCTAAAAGAATCTCTTAAAGATTCCCAAATATTTTCTTCTCTTCTGAAGGTGATATAATAAAACTAGAACAGCAGGTATTGCATGCTATTAGATTTCTCTGTAAAGGCTGCCCATAGTTGTCGGTTTGATACTGTGTGTTCTGGGGCTTGTGGAACTCCTAGAGAACATGCAAAGAGGAATATGGATTAATAAAATAAATAAATAAAAAATAAAAAGTGAAACTTGTATGATTAACCTTTGATGAAATGCTGAAAAAGCTCAATCTCATGATACTGTCTGAGGAATTACAGCACTTGACATGTGCATGCATCAAATTTTACTACTTATGTTGAATGACTTTAATATTGAGTTTTACAAACGTTGGGAAGCCAGAGATGTGCCATGCTTTGATGTAGCTCTTTGTTATAATAAATTGCCCGGATTCACTTAGATGACCTTGATTTCTTTCATCTATACTTTCATCTATAAAAAGGGCAAAACATCACCCCCACTTCCAATCCCCTCATCTTTCATCCACAGCACATCACGGTGTTATGTGAGGTCATTTCAGTTAAGAATCCTCAGAATACCAAAAACTTCATTAAACAAATCCAAGATGCCCTGACCAATTGATCCAAGGCAGGATTTAATTAGACAATACTCCGCATACTTTGTAAGTATTTCAGAGAAGAGTTTTCTCCTCTTTTCATCATAATGTCTGGACACACATGATTGAGAACTGATAGGAGGTCACATCCTTCTTCCTTTATTTCATTCTGGATAAAGCAGATTGGTCAAACTGTAATGAAGCTTTCAGTGAAGGTCAGTTAGTTAAGGATAACACATGAACCTAACAAAGAGGAAGGTAAGGCCAAACCTAACATTTGCCCTCAGCTCTCAGACTTTTTCCCACAGTACACAGCAACGTAACAAGAGCTCCACCAGCTCTTTCAGGGAGTGACAAGTGCTGGTGCCAACCACTGACAAAGCAAAATGTCTCACGACACATCTGCACAAACACATGAACCCTGCAGTGCTCTTTGGGCCTTTGAGGTCACTAGCTCTGCACCCTGGCCATACACACCAGAGTATCTCTGTGTCGATGAGCCCAACCATTACAGCTACCCGCTAATTGTGGAAATGATCAAACACCACTTCAAATGCAACATCCAGACCAGGACTTAATATAAAATCCATGGGTACTTCCATCAGCTGTAGCCAGCTGGCAGTCTGAAAGCCACGAGAGCTGCTCATACTGAGTTAATGCAGCCCCAGCACAGGACCACATCACCATCACTGGGATTGCTGATGAACAGGGGTTACCAAGCTCTGTCAAAATCAGCCTTTATTTTCCATGGTCTTTTTGTCAGAATGTTTGTGAAATATCACTGCAGAGTTTACTGCAGGTATTTGACCTTGGAAAGGGCATTTCCGAGTGCTTATGATGTGTTAAATAACACTGTGCAGACCTGACAAGCCGTAGTTCTGCTGTGCTATGCTAGTGGGGAACTCCAAGTCAAACGGCAAAGCACCAGCTCTGCTTCTTTCTCTCCCACCTGCCTGCGACTCTTATCAAGAGGCTTGTGAAGCAGAAAGCAACCATCATGACAAGAGCAAGGGAGAAACCACTGCATTTCAGTATTTCAAACATGATTTTTTAATTTTTTTTTTTTGTTTTTAAACTCAGAACAAATATGCACTGAGGCTTTTTGCTTTTAAAAACAAAATAAACACACACAAAGGCTCTTTGAAGGTCTCAGGAAAAGACCCAAACAGCAAACAGCTTTGGGTCATAAATATTTATTGAAACAACTCTGTGGCTATATAATGTCTTTGAGCTTGATTTTGAAAGTGCTGGTTCCAGCAGTAAGCATATCTACTGAGTTCTTTCTTGCCTAACAACATCCTGTTTTGAGGTTCCCAGCTCACACCAAAAAGTACCTTAAGTTTAAAATGACATCATATCTGCTTTTGGCTGGGTTTGTTTTGTTTTTGCTTTAAAGTAGAAGCATAGAAGTTATCACGACTGCTTCAAGTAGCAAGGTGCACTTGGATACAGAGTCCATTAAATTTTTACTTTCATTGTAACTGTTATGCCAAATCTTTTCCTCTGCATTGTAATAAAATATTTAAAGATGGCCTCTGTTTAAAGTCATGGAAGAGAAGTGTGTAAAATAATCCTGGAGATAAACTAAATGTCTATCCCATGATAGTTTTACAGCAGAAAAAGCCGCATCTGACTTGAGTTGTCTGAAAGACTGAAATTACAAACTCCAGAGGCCTAAATCACACAGCATGGAGTGATGTTAAACAGAGCCAAGGTTTCGGGTGTCTGTTACAGGACACTGAACTGTCAGGCACTGACCTGTATCTCAGAGTAAAAGCTGTGGCTGTACTGGTCAACTACTGAAAATTCACAAGTATTCTAAGAGAGCTCAATTCCTCTGTCTCCTTTGTGTGTGAACAGTTAAGGAAGAGTGCCATTTAATTTCCTTCATGCCTCCTTTTGTTGCTCTTGACAATACAAATTTGTGCCATTTTCCCAGCTTTGCAGAGGTGCATTAAACTGCATTCCAATTTTGGCAAGCATGCCACTATTTATTGCGCTGGACAGTTGCTGCACAGTGCTTGAAGCAGCACACAGCAGGATGCTCCTTCCCAATGAAATACAACCTTATGCCTCACACCCCAGGCAGAGTGTGACTGCACCACGTAACTGCAGCTGGGTAGCACCCAGAGCTGCTCTGCTGACTGCCACAGCTGTCAACTTGCATTGACCCAACAGCAGGTGACCTCCCTGTGTCCTGAACTCACCACGGTTTACATTTCTGGTGAACTGTTTGGGCCAAATTAACGCAGTGCCTCCCTTCTCATTAAGTATGTGAGCAACTATATAGCCTGGCTTTAACTCATGATGAAATACAGATGTTCTTAATAGATATGGTCGCTTGTCAAATCAGCATTTTTTCCCCTTTTTACTTCATTTTGAATACAGATTCTCCTTTTAAAAAAATCAGTCTACAAGACCTGTCCCTCCATATCATGTCCACAAACTCAGCTAGCGTCAAATAAGTAATAAGCTACACTACAATGCACAGCTCAGTGTGGCCTCACACAGAAAAAAAAAAACTAACAAAAAATGGTAAGTCACAATACAGACAACAGAAATCTCAGAGCAACATAATAAAAATCACAGAGTAATAAGAGATGTGGCACCCAAACAACAAGCATTCAGCACAGCAACCATAATATCAGAAGATGCAGAAAATCACAATGATTTTCTCCCAAATGGACCATCTGCTTAACTTCCCAAACTGTACCAGCACTCATCCATATCCCAAAAAGCTATGAAATAGCTTTGAAGAAATAGAAAAGTATTGTAGAAGAGCTGGATTTTCTTTTTTATTTTCCTTTTTGTATGAAAAATGAGTTGCAGCATTATTTCTCATGTGTCCAGTGGACTTCTGATGAACGCTTTCAGAAAATTAATGTAGGGTTTTGGTAGATTTATACTTCTGAGCATGACCACTGTGTTCAAGGAATTGCACTGTAACCTATTTCTAGTATGATAGAACATTGATGCATGCTAGGGAATGTATGTGTTTTGTTAATTGATATCAAATGCCCATACAACAACACTATAAATAGCAGACAGTGGGAAAAGTAATTACCAGCAGTTAGTGAATTTCACATTAAGGTATCTGTAATTCCTCTGTGCTAGAGTGTACCAGATTTGTTAGGTGACCACATGCACATAGTTCCCACAGTTCCCATTCAGTACTGAATGATCACGTAGCATCAAATAAATAAATAAATAAAATAAAAACCACCACAACAAAACCCATCTATTGATTGACTCCATTTCTATAAGGCTGTAATCACTTACTGCCTTGAAAGACCCCAAAAAAATATTTCCTCAGGCTCAGAAAACTCAGTTTACAACTACAAGTTATCATTACTTGGAAACTCCAATTGCCAAATCCTCTCCCTTTCCATCAACTTACTTTCTCAACTTCTAATTTAAGGGAAAACCATTTTCAATGGTAGATGAGCTGTGCATCACCTTCTAGTGCTCCTAATGCATTTTGCATCTGCTATAAAACCACACACAAAATACTCTTCACTCAATTAAACTAAGCAATGTTCTACCCTTGCATAGAAATCTACACCTCAAGTTTAACAGGGACTACTACTTATGCACTGTAAATAGCAAGGGTAGAAGAAGGAACACAACTTTCAAGACAATTCCCAACACACTGCCAGAAGTACTCTCAAAACTTTGTTTTACAATCAGAGCCAACACCAAAACATTTGTTTCAGCTCCATAAGGTAGATATACACTGACAGTAGTTTAGGTGAAGTTATCTCCAGGCATGAGTATGTCTTCCCTTGTGAGGATATTGAAAAACTAGAAATAGAGTCAGGAATTCTCTCAGCTTTGCTCACCAAGCAATGTCCGCTTCCTTTTGCAAATTTACACACTTAGTGCCATTAAGAAACCCACACTAAATTTACGCTTCTCAAAATCTCAAACTAATTTATTACAATTTTATTTCAACAGAGACCTAATTCCAGAAAGCAAAGCTGGTTCCTGGAGACACAATTGCTGAAGGCAGCGGAGTCTAAAATAATGCTTGTAGCAGCATGGTAATAAATGTTAATCACACTTAAGTGGTGCTTCTGTTGCCCACGTAACCAACCTGGTGGTGACACTCCTAGCTAATTAAAGGTAACACAAACAAAAACCATTGAGAAAATAAGCAGTAATTGCTATTCAGAATGCATGGGTTTAGAATCAGCTGCTTTGACTGAAGTCTGGACTTAGCATTAAGACTGATTTCATCAGATCTTGATAGAAGATACCATTTTTAAACAGTAAAAATAAACCAACACTTGAGGCATATTTTGTTAGGAAGCATTCCATTCCACACATTCGCTTTCTTCTCATATGCTGAGAAGCCCAGCTACACCCTCCAGGGTCTCCTAGAAGTGAAGTATATAATTACAATCAGCACAGACTCAACTGTACTTAAAAAGATTGCAAATTTCAATTTTCATCATTACCATGTCATGTTTTTTTCCTTATTTCCTGAGGTTTGTTTCAGGTCACCCAATGCTCAGCTACTTGCCTCTTGCCTCATAGTTTTGTCTAAGATCTGCTAAGTAAGGGAAAGATGCAAGATACCTAAAAACCTAACAACCCACAAAAAAAAGCTTCTTTTTGAAAGAGTGATGATCACTACCAGGTTCCATTAAGTCCCTAACATAGTTTCTAAGTCAATGGCCTTAAAATTAGCTACTACACACTTTAGTTTATAACCTTCATCCATAAAATGTATTACATCTCATTTAAAGAAACATACGTTTACTTCATTTCTGTATCTGTGGCACTTGCTTGAGACTGGATTTTTAATCAGTAGAAACTAGCCACTGCTATTAATGAAGGCATACTAGATGGTTTCATCTTCATAATGATTTTCATTAAATAATCCTAAATATAAAGAAAACATTTTCCCAATGCATTTTCCAACTGAGGAACTAGTTTCTATTTAAAACCAGAGACCTGAGATGAAGATTACTTGTGCTTAAAATGAAATTTTATTTTAGAGATGTGTAGAAGTTTTTTTTGTTCTGTAATGGGAGGAACTTAGAGCAAAATCACACTACAAATAGCTGTTATTGAGTGACATTCCATAGCAGGTTTGTTTGTTTTTTTTCCTCAACAAAGTCTCCAAGGCACTACTACAGCAGCCATAAGAACTAGCTCCACCCAAGCAAAACCAATCTTTCCAGAGTAAAGGAAAAGAAAGTTTAGCTCGGCTAAGCTTATTGCTTATCTGCTAAAACTATCCTTTTTGATTTTCAGCTACTTCAAACATAGGTAGCACAAGTCATTTCAATTTTCTTTTACTTTAATGGAGCTAATTTTGAGTCACACCAAATGAGGCCATCCCTGCAGTTGTCCTTACTCATGAAGGCCAAGTGCGACAAATCATTTAGGGAATGATGGTCTTGTCTGATCAGTTTTGGGTCAGCACAGTACCACTGTAAGTCAGAAGCCTATTAGCTGCCATAGGGATGCTCAGGAACTGAAGTCATTTGTGCAGTTCAGTTCTTGGTCATGTTTGGTTTCTAAGCGTCTCGCGTGCTAAAAAAATCAAAGCTTTGTTGCTTTGTAAGAAAACTGTTTCACTTCTCCAGAGAACCAGGTAGGCATAAGAAGGCGAAGAATTTTTAAATACATCTCACTCCTCACCAATTGCTAAGGATAGGTAGCACAGAACAGTGCTCCCAGAGACATAAAGCCTCTGTACAGCTCTGTGAGGTACTATGATAGAGTTTCATCTGTCTATCCAAAACTCATCGTTAGGAACATAGCTGCCTCAGGCTTTCTATGATTGACATGACTCCAAAAGGGTTGGGGCTGCTTTCCCAAACAGCTCCACTGTCCTTTACTTGGAAAATGGATCTGTTGGTTTTTTTTAAGATACTCAAATAATACCTAGAACATCTAGATGAATTAATGACTACTTGAAAACTAAAAGCTAATAAAGCTATCAGAGAAGACATTGTGTTACATCTCAATGAATAAGAGACACTCAAGGCTGAGCAATAAATTCTGCCTACGATTATCCTGATGTAAATGAAGGAGTGAGGATGTTTGTATGACATGACTAAAGCTAGCCTTGATCTCCTCAGATGTAACTGAGAACACAATTTAGCCTAAAGCTACAAAATGTCCGAGTTAAAAAAAAACAAAAAAACAACTTTATCCTCAGAGCAGTCTGCACTGCACAGTCAAATGCAATAACATGTACATTTGGCAAACAGTGTACTACCAGAGAGGGAAATGTCCCAGAGCTGCCCACAACAACAAATTATCACTGTTCAGACTAATAAGAACAAGCACTCTGCAAAGTTGATGCAGAGAACTGGGGTGATCTTTACATGGTAGCAAGTGACTGCAGCAACAGCATTTATAAAATTTGGAAGAGTACACAGAACAAGGGGACCGCCATCCTCCCACTGTGAGTGCCTTAGGCTGTACACAGAAGCATCAGGCTTTAATCTCCTCTGTATTGCTCAGAACTGAGACCATCAACAGCATTAGACAAAGAGGTGTTTTCATATTTATGTATGTTCTGGATGGCACAGAAATACATGTCATCATTTGAAGCCTCAGAAATCAGATCTACTGGAGGTTTTGTACACATGTCACCAAGCATTAAAGAAAAGGACCGCTCACTAATTTACTAAAGGATACGCTAGGCAGTTATAAAACAATTCATAATCATCTGTTTCTGGTGACTGCTTTGTTTCTCCTTTGATGTTGCAGCCCAGATAGCACCCAAGAGCAGAATACATAGTGAGATCATCATCCTGCTGCTTGTTTGCTTGCTTTACTCTTGCAGTTATTCATAAGCTGTAAGGCAAGTTTTTGTTTCATTCATTTCTTGCCCAGTTGGTGCAAAATGCCACTCTCCAACTATTTTATTATTATTTCTAATCTCTCATATCTGCTTCCAATTTACTGACTGGTACAACAGAAAATGATCTCAATCTGAAAAGATTAAAGTGGTGGATTTCTGCTAAGCTTGAGAAACTGAATCTCCCTCCAAAGTAGTGTCACTCTCAATGAAATTCAACAGGATATATGCAAAAATGTTCCCAAGCTCATGCCAAGAGACATTTCCAGTTTCCCAGCCCTTGTATTCACATCCCTTCTTGGACCTAAAGTTAAGTTTAGTGGGTGCCTTTAGCTTAACAGTATAAGAAATGCTATGATAATTCAAAGAAAAAATCCCATTTATCTCTACTGTGGATCTCTCTGGTGTCAAAAAGATACACATCCAGAAAACAATATTTGAGATGAGAGATGTATAGACTGATTTTTCCTTGCATAAACCTTCCAAGTTTCTTAAAGTCAGAGCTTCTGGGGCTGCCAGAGTTAGAAAATGTATTTAAACTACTTGGACAACAACATCTGATAGATCTGTTTTATATGAATTCAATAAGTTTAGTACTGGTGTTATGATCAGATCTGGCATTATTCATCTTGGCTTTATGTATAATAATTAACAAACATTTCTTACCTTATCTGAGGGCTATGAACGTTTGCAAAGTTCGTTTTCTTCTAAAATGCTTTTCACCCCTTAACTATGTACAGTGCTGCTGAATGGTAAAAAATACAAGATAGAGGTTGTATTTCACAGCTCGATGCAAGTGAATGATACACATTCAGCCAGCTCACCTTGACAATCTGATTTTCAGGTAGTTCATAATCTTGCTCTTAAGAGTTTGCACATAAGAACTGTAGTATAAGAGCTTTCATCACCACATGCACTCTTAATGACTGACTCTGGCACTGGAGAAAACTTAGGCTACTTGATAGCCCTCCACAGCCATCACTTTTTCATCTTCTTCTCATAGTTCAGTGAAGCATTATTTGCATACTCACCATGACACAATCAAAGCAAATAGATTTTTCAGTGCAGTGTTCGGATCACAAGAGAGACCATAAAGCTGAGAGGCAGTACTATGCCACTAGCTGCTCTCTGAATGTGTTCCCTTTTCCATGTACAGCCTACGTATGAGACTGTCATAAGTAGCTTTCTGCCAGTGTAAGTGGAGTACAGGTCTTGTTTGTTTTGGACTCATTTTGAGTTTTTAACAAGGAGAAAAAGTTGCAAATTTCTTCTTTTACCCTTCACAGTTGTGTCACCATCTCAAGTACATTTGTTTACCCAGTCTGATAGCACTACCATGGTTCCTTTCTTCTGACACTTCAGCAAAGGACCTTTTCAGAAAAAAGCCTGACTCGGGTATCTTCTAAGAGTGAAAGCATTCATGCTTTCCCTTTACACAGAGTTCCAGTTGATGTGCAATACACAGGACTTGGCAGAAGAGGTGGTAGGTGACTGAAAGTGACCCACGTTTGGCTGTAACAAACTGTGAGAGATGGCAGTATCACTTCAGACATTTGTGACTCCTTCATTACTTGCTGGCTGCAGAGTGAAAACTATGTTGCGCTGCTCAACACAGAGGACACAAAATAGATCACAACACCAAATCTTTCGGAACATCTCTATTTCTTTTTTTCTGTATAAGGATCTTTGAGTAAATACAAATCTACAAAATATGTACCAACAGTAACTTCAGTAAATTCTGGTAAAAGAATGGAGAAATTTGCTTTTATCTTTTTTACTTGCCAACTAATTTCACCCATGTGTTGGAAGTATTTAGATGAATGTAACATTCTTGAATTATTTGGGCTCCATATTCTTATAAATATTTATACTCAGTATGAATCCAAGACAGTGTCTCCATCTAAAAATAGCACTCTAATTTGTGGCTCTGCAAACATGAGATGAGGAGTCAAAGCATTACAAAACTACATACAGTAAAGTGTATGTGATTTTGCTCATTAAAAATCTTTAAGTGGAAACATTTTCACTACCCTGGGATACAGGAAAAGCAGGGCAGACACCCCCTGGATACTAGTTGCAAGCAACTTTTGCCAAGACCATGTAATCCCTGTTTGCTTGGACATTCAGGGTCTTGCTTCAAGCCCTGAAGCTAGAACCTGGCTACACAAAGCTGGGGCAGATGCACTGCCATTTCCTGACTAAATCCCTGTAGAATTATTCAGTGGGCTTCAGGAAAGCTGATGGGGGAATTCTGGTCTGAACTTGTAAGAGCACAAAAAAAGCTACTGTAAAGCTCCAGGCAGGACATGAGGAGTCCCATTCTTTCAAGACTTGATTGTTTGCAAAGCAACTTACTTGGCTGTAGATGGAGGATTAGTGTCTGAGTATTCAGTGCTGCCACTCCACATATTCTACTTAGAGAAGCAGAAGTATGAACAAAAACTTTACCATCCCATAATTGCTCTCTGTCCGATATTCTATAGCTGTCATTAGAACAGACGTTTTGTTTTCATTCTACTGGTGTCTGGTTTAATTTTAAAAGCATTTTGCCTCACTATACATTTCCTCTCCCACACCTTTAGACTTTCTCTTTTTCCCCTCCAAACACCTTCACAGTCACCCAACGATCCCAGTTTGATTCTGCTCTACAGAACAAGGGGCACCATGAGCCTTTATACTTCTCTAAAGCATAGCAGGCAGAACTCCTGCAGTAATATTTATTCAGCTGTGAAACAGGCTTCCAAAGGAAGTAGCAGAATTGCTAGCACCTGAGTCACTTTTATCACAGGGTGATTCAAAGTATTGCAGAACACATGCTCTCTACCAGAAGGGGCAGAGCTGATCTTGTACAGTCAAAAACACTTTGTGAAACCTGTAAACTCATGCTCACTTGCCTGGAGAATGCAAAATAAGATACAAATCAATAAAAAGAAGTTGTGCATCAATTTTTCTTATCAGTTAACAAATACTTTGTCAAGTTTCTGAGTCTCATTCTTTTCCATGGAAATGCATTCAGTTTAAAGTCTTCCCTCTTGACAGGTGATTGTGCATAGCTAGCAGAAAATGGACACTCTGGGGATCACATATATACAGAATGTCTTAGAATAATACAGTGATTGGAACACTGAATCTAATCCCCCAACATACCCTCCCTCTAAGTGCTTAGTTGTAAACATATTCCTCATAGTAAACCGCTCTCTCTCCCATTTTCCATATCTACACATTTCATAGGCACAAGTAAATACCTAGAGCAAACATGATGTCTACAGTGAAAGTACTCATAGTCCTAGTACATGAGTTAACTATAGTGCTTCTGCTGTATCAAAAGTATAATTCTTTGGCCTGAAACAGAGGCAGAGAGAAAAGATGGCAAATGAGGAGCCAGACGGCTCCATAAGGCCCCTTGCCAAAAAATTTCTCAAGGACTCACTCATTTGCTGTACATGCCTGACAGAGGAGCGTGCACTTACTGACCTGTTAACCTGTAGAAGATGGTCCTACTTGTATCACTGGACTGCTTTACCATAAAACACTTCAGGGAGCAAAATCTTAGGTTTTTTGTGTGTGCTTTTTTTGTTGGGTTTTTTTTTTTGTTTGTTTGTTTGTTTTTAATGTGTTTTATGTTTGTGTAAGCACAGAAACTTCAGATTACAGCTGATTTTTCCAGTTTGAATCTTCAGAGTGAGAAACATCACCAACACTTGCAGAACCAATTCAGGCTCCAAACAGTTAACCCCTTCCAATAAGAAAAAAAACCACCAACCCTCTGGGCTTCCTCACTACAGCAGAAACTGAAAACAGAAGTGCCAGAGTACCACAATAAAGGCTGCTCTTACTGTACTTTTTTAACTCACTAAAACAGACAAGGGGAAAAAAAAATAATCAAGAAACCCTGTGAGAGATAATGAAAGACAAGCACTTGAAAAACTGAATTGTGATGTGGCCACCAGAAATACCACTCTTAGAAGTAAAATTACTTGAAAGTGCATCCCTAGAGACTAGACTGGCAAGCCCTGGTTCAGCAGTTCTGCTCTTTTTTTTTTTTTTTTGAGCTAGATTATGCAAGAATCTACTGCAAGAGTCTGGAAGGAGAAAAGCAGCAGTGGCTTTTGTCAAGGAGCAAGCTATCATGAAAATCTAGGAATTACCATATTAGATTAGGCCATGCCCCCGTCAAGTTCCTCTTAGCAGTCATCAGCACCAGATGCTCCAGAGGAAGCCGAGACAACTCTGGTATATTGTATCCCACAGCAGACATTCCCCTCCCGTTTCCTGTAGTCAGCATTTGGATAAAGCACTGAAGCATCAGGGAAGGACTGCCTCCCTCTGTGCTCAAAAGAGCTCAGAGGAAATGCATATAACTTGGCCCCTGGCTGGTAGGTCTCTGGATCCTTTCTGAGTAATTCAGGGTAAGCTCAAGTCCAAAAACATTTCATTTGTAAATGTTTTTAATAAAGCAATGGAAACCACCCACATTCTGCTGGGACAGTAGGGTTTGTGTTTCAATGCTTCTGAACCATTCCAGTGAGGGGCTTCTCTTGCAGAAAATGGGCGCACACTAGGATCCTTTTAAATGTTGTATCAAGCAGTAAGGGATATCTTGCATAGCAAGCTAATACATTTTTCATAAAAAGGAGCTACGTTTTTGCTACAGAGACACACAACAGTAGCCATAGCTCACATGTTTGTGCAGGGTGAGTACACAGCCCCCTTCACTCCTTATTACCTTTTGAGAGGCAGCAAGACAGCCTCAGGCAGGCCTGTCTCCTTGGGAACGTCACTGGGGAACTGTACCACTTCAGACTTCTTCAAAATGTTTTCTTATTTCAAAACCAACCACATACTTTAATTATTGGCAATTAGAAATTCCTGTTTTTGTGTGTTTACAGCTCAAAAATGTTAATGCGTGCCAGTTGTGTCAAAAAATTTGATTAAGCTTTTCAAATTGAGCTTGAAAAACTTAAAACACTCCAACCATTCTATGATCAGAGTATCTTGGGGGGCTTTCCAAAGTGACTTGTGGAAGTCAGAACCACTTTAATAGTCTCTTCACCACGCCCAGAGGACCACAGCTTCTCTTACAAAGACACACACAACATATTTTGCAGAAGACATTCTTGTCTGGCAGTTTTACAAAGACTGGGCAAAAATTTAATCATGCTTAAGGCCACTTCTGAATGGCAAACTGAAGTTATAACTAAGGTTTAAATGAATATACCTGGTACGAAGTGAGAGATAAGCTACCAGCGAAGATGATAAAGGTGGGCTGTAAGCATTAGTTTCTTCTTTTACTAATCTTAGAAAATCAAAGTTTGAAAGAAATAAGAAACTGATGCTATACTAAGATCGAAAACAAAATACAAAGAGAACACAAGGTACTTTTGCTGGCCTAACAGACGTTATTTCCATAGGTAGGTAAGGCTGATGATGAATGCTTGCTAAAGAGCCCCCTATGTGTCATAAAATATGAGCAATAAAATTAAGTCAAAGAATTGAAAAGACAAATGACAAGCCTCTGTGCATCATTAATGAATGATGAGGGTAGAAAGACAGAAGATAACACTCCATGCATATAATAATGATGTCTCTGACGTGGTGCTTCTCTATGCTTGCACGTTTAATAAGATGTGTTAGAATTTAAAATTTAAAAATCCAGTCCATGTGCTCCATAAAATATCTCTACCCTAAGTTCAGATCTTAGTATTCCACACCTTATTAATGAGTGAGATGTGTTGATTTATGCAAATACTCAGAAGTGAAGCATGGCAGTATTCCATGCTGATAACAAAACAAGTCACACAGTCATTAACCTCACATCTCATTACAGGAAGAATTTTGATACGTAGCAAAGAGTTGATAGTTCACAGGAATCTATCCATTGTCTTATCCACTGACATTTTGCCAGATGCTTTACACCTAAAGCTGCTACAGACACAAGGCTAACTACCAGGGTACCTATTTTTTCCTGCCCACTTGCCTGCATTTTGTCTAGCACAGGGAGGAAACAGCAGTATGTTTGAGTCATACAGCCTTTAAAATTGTGGTTTTAAGGGGATAATTGTAACTCTGTGACACCCAGTTTGAGAGAGATCACCAATAGTGACCATCCCATGCCACAACACTGGAGCTGCTAGCTCCACAACTCACAAAGGGAGTGAAACAATCTCTCTCACATCAAACATACCACAAGTGCACAATATTTTATCAACCAATTAACCACATACTTATTTTTCCCAAATGCTGCCCGTTAGACCAAACCAAACTACACCTGATATTATCCTAATCACATCTGGACCATTCCATGTTGTTTCTGAAAAATCCAACACTACTGTATGTGGGTTTTTTTCCACGTCACTGTTATTATGGGTCTGTTCAAAAATGTTGGGTTTCACATTTTTCCCTGTCTCTGTCTTGTTCGTTTCTGCTCACAGCTGGAGAGTCATCTCCTAACACTGCCTTTGCTGTCTGCCATATTGCTATCCTCCCTGCGTCTTGTTCATTCCAATATTGAAAGTCCAGGCAGGAACAGGCAGCAACCTCCAGTAAAAAATGTAATGTTTCCTGCACTGTAGATATAGGGACACGAATAAGGGTGTCAGTATTGCTCTCCGGCACAGACGGCACCAGCCTTGGCTGCTCTGTCACCATAACCTCAGCTGAACTGGCTGACTAAACAGCACTGACAATTATTTTGCATTATAAGGCAGGAAAAAAAAACAACAAAAAAAAAAACCCTTCAGGCACCAGCTCTGTACTAGCTCCATATATTTAAAGACGTTCTGAACAGCAAAGACATGGCAGATATTTCATGTTCAGAATCTCAGAATGGCTCAGCTCCCCTCACGTTTCATTTGACGCTGTTTTCAGACACAGCATGGTGATTTTGCAAAGCACTGCAGCAGTGCTGACTTCCTGCAGACTGTGCCCTCCAAGTAGTGTATACATTTAAGGAAGAAGAAAGGGAATCTTGGCCATGTCTCATCTGAATGAAACAGTCTGTGCAGGCTTTTTTTAGAAGTCTATGATGTGGCTGAGCCATGGAGTGGGAGGCCCCCGACTCGCCTTAACAACCATTTAGCAAGCATCTTTGGCAACAATCCAGTGGTTAAACCACAGCAGCTCAGGTTTATTGCAGCTGGTGCAGAGCATTCTCACCAAACTCTCTGAAACAGCCGATTACTTTCTGAAAAGTGATGCTAATAGAAGTCTCCTGTATTAACGGAACCGGAAGTGTACACTGTGTGACCATGGTGATGCTCAGAAACATCACTCCATTGAGTTTTACACTGAATGCCAACCATGAGCTGTGCCTCTATACAGTACACTGGAGAGGCAAAAGGAACAGCATCTTTGTGCAGACAGAGGACTGGATGAGGCTGAAGTCCTAGAGAAACACATCACGAAACAGGTAACAAAGTAAGAGCGTGTCATACTTTCTAAAAACAAATGACCCCCAGTCCTCCAAAGTTTCTCTCATACCTTGATGTGTTTTTCTTCAGTCACCAAAGCAAATCTTTTTTTCTTCCCTTCAAACACTGTTTGAACCTCAAAATAATGAAAATGTGCTTCAATGAACCATTAGTCTTCCACAGTGTCTTCCAGGCTAAGTCTACTCACTTTACTGAGTCTACTCAATTGTTTGTTGTTTGTTTTTTCCACCACTCTGCCAGCACTTCAGACACCACCTGGAACCTGAAGTCTTATCCTAAGAGCTCTAAGTATCATCACCAATAATAAAAATCTGGTAACTGAAATTAACCTGACAGTGGTGCTGTTGATGCGCCAGAGCAGAAAACCAAATCACTTTCCCCACAATATCGTCTCTTAATTGTTAGCTACAACAAAAACTCACGACTGTTAGTGACGGAATTCACAGCTACTATTATGTATCAATAAGAAAGAAATGACTCCCAGATTCACATATTTATTTTAGCAATGTACCACCACTGAACAAGTGAACTTGGCCTGCCCTGTTCAACCACAGAATTACTGCAATACAAATTAAATTCACAGCTTGGTGTCGTAGGAGAGGAAAAGGCAAACTTACTGTAAAAACAAAAAAACAACAACAATCAAAACTGGAGAATGATAAGAATTGTACAGAAATCATAGGTAAAATTGTCTTTATCCAGCTGAATGGCAGAGCTTGTCACTTCTATATAGCACAAATGACTGAGTAGTTGGGATGAGCAATAATACCATGGCAGGATGAGCCAAGTCACAATTTGATTCTTAGCTGTACTACCAATCCATGCAGATAAATCATTCAAAGTCTTTGTGCTTTGACTTTCCCATCTGAGAAAGGAGATATTCAACTTAGTTGACAGAGCTGTTGAAATGTTGATCATTTTTATTCATACAGCAGTGTGAACTCACTGGGTGAAAGGTGCTTTGAAGGTATTAAGTATTCGTCTTGCTATTACGCCTGCATTCCTCTTCACACTGTTTATGAGTAGTACTATTCTTCTGACTGAATATCAGCCCATCAGAAGTTGATAGTATAGGATTTACATTATTCGCAGGAATAAGTGCATTTAATTTTCTTCCCCCAAATGCATTCCAATCCACCATTTAAACATACAAATAATCTCTTTAGTTCCATGTCACTTTTGAGTAAAAGCAACTGCTTAAATGCTTTCTCAAACCGAGGCCATAGGAATAAAAAAATAAAAAGATACTTCCAGTCAGTCACAATCTTGATTCTTCCCCTAGAACTGCAATATTCCCTGAGACAGATTGCTCCAACTTAGGAGGTAAGAGAAGCACCGACTGCACTAATAATGCAAGAAAGTGTGAGGCAGTAGACAGACTCTTCCCTTCATTACCTTCACAGGGACTGGGTTTTCTTCCATAGTTATCTAAGATGTAGTGCATTTCGTAGAACTAGGAGAATCAAATACAGCAACAATTTTTTAGCCAACTCTGCTGCCTTCATATAAGAAAGCTAAATACTACTATTGGGTAAAGCAATCAGAAAGTTGATTAAGGGTATTAGGTTTGTGCAGTCACTGAGGTGAAAGCCTGTAAACTCTTCTGGAGCACATGCAATGAAATAAGTTGTATCCATGCATCTTTTATTGATTCATATTAGTTTATTCAAATTAATAACTAAAAATTGAAATGAATCAGTTCTAATTATATATGCAGTAAACCAGAAAGCAACGGAAACAATGCTAAGACTCATTTTCCTGAAACACTGTACTAGGTCAGAGATGCACTGTGATGAGGTCAGGATCTTGTAATCTGCAACACCTCAGGTTATTGGCATTTCGTCTGAACCAATGAAAATAGGTTTCCTTGATTACAGTTAAAATCAGAAGACCATTAATTATTTTCCTTTTTCTTTCTTTTTTCTTTTTTTCTTTTCTTTTTTTTTTTTTTCCTCCATATCAGAACTTAGAAATTCTGAGACATGACAAACCAGGTAAATGCAGCTCCAGCTCCACACCCAGGGCTGGGAAATCTTAAAGAGCATCTTGGGACAATCTCATCAGTTTTGATGAAAAGACAAACTCAACAATCTTAAGTTAAACAAATGTAAATGGAAGTTGCTGTAGATACAAGCTAATGTACCTATGAAATAGCTTAGCACAGATCAGCATAGAGTAAAACATAGTAAGATTGAATTAATGAGCAACATACATGCAAATATTCCTTAAAATGGCAAATTCGGGGAAATTTGGTCTGTTCTCTCAGAAGGAGAAAATTAGAAAAGCTAGTATACAAAAATATCTAATGGACACACAATGCAAAAACTAATTTGTCATTTGAGTCCTCCTTCCTCCAAACTCAAGTATTATAAACTTGGGCAAAAGATAAATTCTATCCTCACAAAAGGTATTGGATCTGTTCTTTAAGGACTATGTTAAAGATCAACTTTGCTGGCAGTAGCAAATGTCAAGTATTACTATGCTCAGAAAGAGATGGTGTTCCAAGAAGAAGGCACGGGTCTTGGACCAAAGTGTAAATAGGAAACCCAGAAATAGAAACAAAGTAAACTTCCATTTAGATTTCAGAGTAAAACCTTAAGCACTTTACATCCATTAAACAGAAAAAAAAATGATGTACATTTTGTGTAGAACAGTAGCAGTAGTATTTAAAACTACCTTAAAATAAAGAACAAATCTGTGCAAATGGTCCAAGAACCAGTCTTCCCGAGTGGAAAATGTATGGCCTATCAAGTTGCCTCTGGAAGCAGTTTAGCCATTTATTTGCCCCCTAATAATAATGGTCAAGCATGAAATAAATGAACCGCCCATAAAGACCATAGAAATAATAATAAAAACGTTGAATGACAAAAAGTTGGAATTTAGGCTCTTTATAGAAACAGTCTCATTGATCACTGACCATTGCACTGCCTTTGTTTTGTTGTTTCTATTAAGAGCCAACAAACCTCTAAAAGACAGGCACATGGTGTTGCTGGTTCAGGCTTTCACTCTAATGGAGATTTCCTTTGCACTCAGTAGCTCCTTTTTAACCATGGAGAGCTGTTAGGCTTTCCTCTCCTCTCCTTTGGGATTCTCACTGTTCTCTTATCTCCTTTGAGGTTGTGGCTCTGTTCATGAGAGCTCTGTGATGGATCAATGATCTCTTTAAATGAAAATAAGCTGACCTTGATATCTAATAATACAAAGAAGGTAAGTTGCTAAATAAAAGCAATGAGACTGACGTACTTAGCACTCTTTTCAAACAGTTCCTTCAACACATGCAGTGCCTGTAACCACCAGAACTACCTTGGTATAGACACTAAACATATTCCTGCACATCTGATCGAACCCACTGACATTCACTGGTGCTTGCTGAATGCTTATGGAGCTAGCAGTGGTGACTATGTTGAAAAATAGTGTTACTGTGCTCTTTGTTGCAGTTTCCATTGGAATAAATAGGAGAGATTACTTCCAAAGCGACAATCAGATTGTCCTCCACATGCAGGATGGGGAAATTCAGTAACCCCAACCAATCAACTATTGCCACAGAAAGACAGACCCACGTCTCAGTAGTCCAGTCAGCATTCTTAAAATACAGCCCACAGCTGTAAAATGCAAGCCACAAGCATCCTCTAAATCTTTACCCTAAGAAGGCAGAGGAGCCAGCAAGACAACAAAGCCCATTCAGAGGACTTCATGGAAGTCAGGGAAATAACAGGACAACAGTACAAGGCTCCATGATAAAAACATACTTGAGAAGAAATGTCGGTGGTTCATGGGATACAGTAAGGCCAAATGGAAACAAATCAAATTGTCCTAATAAAACCACATTCCTCGGTACTACATATTAATCTGTGAGCAATGTAATGTTACATATTTCCCTACGTTCAGCTAACATAACATGGTTGAGAAAAAGATGTAATTGATCACTGCACCAATCTGAATTCTTAAAAAATACATTAATTTCCCCTTCACTGCCTGAAAGCAGTACCTTAGTTTCCCTTTGTGTGAAATAAGAATTTGCCTACTGCCTTGATAGGTCCTTGAGTGAGTCCCTGACACATACACAGCATTTTTACACACCGTCTGTATAAATAATGAGTATATAAGCATCACAAATTCCCAACCTTTTATCTTTTTTCTACTAATACATACATGTAAAATATATGAGCATTTTAGAAGGAGAAAAAGGGAACAGGAGAAAGAATCAAATGACTACAGGCCTTTCTGGCCTTACCATTTTCCAGAGTCTATATCAACAGGGACCTCTCTGTTGTAATGAAATGGAATTTGCATTCAGCATACAGCACTGGTGGTCAGAGGAAATCACTTTCTCTATCAAAGATTGTGCACTTTAAATCCTTTGCTAGTTCAACTGCTATATATTTGATTTTAATTAAAGTTCTGTCATGAATTATAGAAGACCAGATCTTCAAAGTCATTAATCAAGGCCCCTTGGTGTCTGAATATGAACATTATAATGACAAGCGAGATGTACAGTGCCTATCAACAAGCAGCTGCTCAGCAGCAAAGCAAGCAGAACTATTATTCTGACATGTTTGGGACTGCACTAGCTGGTTGTTCCAACAAAGGTATCTCCCATGAAGACAAACAGCAGAGCAGTGGGAATAGCCCAGCTTTGGCATGACCCTGTTTGCAAGTACTATGCATCTTCCCAGTGCTTGATAAATGGGTCACTCAGTGAAGTAATTCTTTCGAAATTCGAAAATCTGAAGTTACATAGCTCTCTACCATGGGTCTTTGGAGCCAATCACATAAACACATTGGCTTAGTTCTTGCTCACATTAATGAGTGCAGTAATATTATGGTTACCTTACCAGCTACTGGCTAGACAACATCATGCTTTCTCCACAAACATCCTTTGCTGTAAGGTGCCTCCTTAAGATCAGCAGGGTCACTGACAAAATATGGTGCAAGCCAACGTCAATATAGATGGCAGGATCCACCCCCAGTGCTACTTATGACCATGCTGATTTTATCAAGCTTAAGCAAATACACCGGCATCAGGACTTCTTTCTTCTGCCAAGCCCACAGTGATGTGGAGTAGAAAGAACTTGCCTTTAAAACATGCTTTATCCATAAGATCCAGTACATTTTCAAATAGAGAAGCCATTGGCCAAAGATCCTTCTCTCTCCCTACATGTAGCCCCACTTATTTTTGAGACACTTCACAAAGTGAAAGACAAACACACAATTGCTAGCTGTTACAAATCATAAACTCACCTTTAAATTATTGTGTAATTGGATGCTTGAGAATAGGGGAAGAGCTAATAGGCAAAAATGGAAAAACAGAAGTATAACATCAGGTCAATAAATTTTTCTTTGAAACACTACAAACTGATGCCCGTTTGTTCTGAGTGAAGCACTTGTGGATACATTGGAAATAACTCAATTTTTCTCTGCACTTCGCAGATGCACTGCCTTCAGAAAATCCTGATAACTCAAAACTAAACCAAAAATATCCTTGCACAGAATGAGCTTGACTCACCAAAAATAAAGGTTTCTTCATATTCCTTTACAACTGAAAACTTGACACTAAAACATTGCTCTTGCCTCACTGCTGAGGGATCAGATGAACTTTCTCTTTACACAGCAGAGGGTGCAGGGACAGGCCAGACCTGCAGGAGCTGGCAAACAAGGCTCTTGAGAAAGCCAGACAACTTTGCACTGGGCTTGGCTTTCCTTGAGCAGCTTATCTTGACCAATCTGATTTTCTTTACATTCAACACCTCTACAAGCTATAAGGGAATTACTTGAACTTGTGCTAAAATCATATCAATACACTGTTTCACAATAAGCCACTCTCTAGACAGACACACCTGAAATTCAGGGGGGATATGCAGGTAATGATCAACTTAGAACAGAAGTCCTTGAAATTGCATAGTTTGCAACCAAATTCATGAAGGCTTTTGAAATTCTGAACTAACTAACTAGCAGAAAGCTCAACAATGGTGCATAATTGTAATGCCTCAAATTCGAGTTCAAGAAAAAAACAGAAACAAACAAACAAAAAAACCCACCAAATGTCAACTGATGCTAGCAAATACTTGAAACAAGCATAGTTTAAGTAGGTCAGAATTGCACTGAGCCAATGTGTAGGGATAAAAGAAATTTATCAAAGAAGTTGGCGTTTTAAACCTGAACATCTGGCAGAGTCAAGTAGGCATAAAGAAGTTCCTAGGGCAACACATGCAAACTTGGGCTGGGGTTTGGGCTGGAGTTGTTCAGCATATTTCTGCTGAACTAATTCACCCAACAGAAGCCCTGCAATGCCTGTTAACACCAGCTGAGGACACACACAGGAATTTCTGGGTCAGACAGAGGCACAGTGAACAAATGCAGTGAAGAATACCCTGCCTAGAGGTAGCAGACTTACTAAAAATTCATTTCTAATTGAGTAGTGAACAAATAAATGAAATCCACGTGTCAAAGGAACTTCAAACCCTCAGAACCTAACTTCCTAAAATGGAAGGGATGAGAGAAACAAAAGGATGAATACAACTGCTACCTTAGAAGCTGAAACTCATACCTGCTACCAACTGCTGACTGCTCATATATTTTTCATCCCTCTCTGCACACGCACATACATGCATGCAGCAATTTCCAAAGTTTAAAGACTCCCTCATGTGGTGGTCTGATATGGTAAGTGGGATCACAGGAATCTGAGGAAGTGTTGAGAAGGCTGAGAGCATATTCAGATAATAAATTATGGGAATATTTAAGGCTTATGGTGTGTTAGGATCAACTCTTCACCACACGTCTTAGATCAGCTCACTTGACTGCAATGCAAGTGAGTTCTTGCTAAAGTTATTAATCCTAAATTCAAATGGACACTGCTATGACTAACTATTGCTTTCTGAAGACAAGTTTACTAAAACAGACAATCCACAAATATTTGCCTTTCTCTGTCCCTACAGAGGCACACACCTCCATCAGTCAACAGCAGCAAACACTACCACTTCTGTTACAGGTGCAGAATGACAGATACCTGGAGCTTAGTGTCTTGCCAGCACAAAACACCAGAAAGCATTGATTCCTCTAGTATATTAATATGATCTCTTGCACAGACAGTCCACCTCAGCAGAGGTGCCATTAGGGAATAGTAGTGAGTACATAATCAAGTCATGTGCCCTCAGCTTCAGTGGAGCTTCAGTCTGGAACCTGTATGGGAAGTTTTCTACTTTCTACTGCAGCACACCACAGGTCACACACGTGGCAAAAAGCAATTTAAAACAAGAAACCCCACTATGAATAATAAAAAAACTCACTTAGAATAAATCCATTATCCTCCTATGGAGAGTGTTCACTGACGATCTGCCTAATATATTTATCTGGAACCACCAGGAAATCATCAGTTTTTGATATAATTTCAGAATTGGCAGTAGGAATGACAGTAGGAATTGCTACATCATATTTTGGGAGGGTTGACTGCTGTGTCAGCGAATCACCCAGGATATCATCTGAAGTCTAATCCAGAAACTGTAGAGTGCTCCTGAATCATTTAAAAATAATTTTCTGAAAATATAAAAATCCTTTGATAAAAACAGTATGTTAATACATACATGTGTCTCTTATCACACTTATCACAGTCAGTCCTATAAAGAAATGTAGCTTATGGCTCAGTAACACAAGTCTACATGATTCCCTTTTTACTGTTACTAGTGAAGTATGTCCCAAAAAGAGGCATTTGCCATCCCAACAGATGTGGTTTCTGCCATACAGTTCTTATGAATGCATGAAAATACACAGTTGAAATGCAAATCTGGCATCAAACTTCTTGAAATAGATGGCTTTAAAGCCTCAGTATGGAGTGATTCTGACCTGAAACTAACATAATAATCAAAAAGCAACTTTCTATGATTCAAGAGAGAAAATTGAGTATGTATATTACATAAATATTTTAAATAATATAGAGTTTATGCGCAACATTGAAATATTTTTTCCACAAATAAATAAAGGATGTAGTTGTGGCTACAACTGCATTTACTTTATGTAGCTAATCCAGAGGTAGCAACTGTTTGCATAGACAAAAGTGTTTTGCAGAGTGTGTGCTAAGGTAAGATGAAGGAGGTCTACATTACACTTTCAGCTGTTCCATGAAGTAGATACATGGCTTTATGTTATTTTCTCAGGGAGTCTGATTCCTCTTCCTCTATTTGTTTTTGTTTTCTCCATTTTTAACTGATATTGAGCTCATCTAATCTGAAGAACAAAACATCACACCATGTTATTTCCAGTTCAGCAGGACCATGATGTGGCTCAGCCTAGCCGTGGGCTCAGAGTAAGGTGGCCCTGAGGCTCAAGAGCAGCGGCACATAACTGCTCCCAGGATTCAGCACCACTGCAGTCCCAGCACCTGCACAGCACGTTGAGTACAGGATGCTCCAACAGAACTCAAAGCCTACGGGAACAAGGAATGTTTTAACCCAAATTTAATATATTATGATAGGACTTCTCTCCACTATGACTGCTACTAACTGCAGTCAATGTAAGGGTTCACCCAGTAAACATCAATCCAATACTCCTTTATATTTCTTAACTGAATATAACTGCTCACCAGCTGAAGTAGCACCAGGAAAGCAGTTTACCAGCGAACTTGCTGTCAAAAGCAAGAAACTATGTTCCACTGCAGGTCTGCATGTTTCTGCTGCTGATTCTTTGAGGAAGCGTATCTAAAAGGCTACCTTCAAGGACTCTAACTGTCAGCAAGGATAAGAAGCAAAATGCAGTGAGATTCTCAAACTAGGACACACAGAAAATGAGCATTCATCAGCTTTCAATGAGGTTCACAAGCACAACAGAAACATGCTAGGACACATTTGGCTTTAAACAGCTTCACGGCAGTACCCATCAAAACAAAAGTGACAAGGCCATCTTACAAGACAGGAAAATTCTTACAGAAAAGAAGCGGCTCATATGCTTTAAGATTTACAGCAACCACCGACCTACTATGAAACAGATACTACTGCAAAATCCTCACATGTAATATCCTCACTTGTTTAACTGAGGATAAGAGTAACTTGAAACATCTAGCAAAGCCTCTCTTAGCTTTTGTTCTCTTACAGTTTTGTGTAGCCAGGCACAAACAGGAGTGGTCACCACAAGGCAGGAGAGCCATTTTCCACAACCAAGTGCAGGCTGTGGGAAAACTTGGTCAGATTTTCAGAACTGCCATTTATTAAAGCAACTCTTGGAAAAGATGACATAATCTCAAAGCTGAACCACGAGGGATATGTTGTTCATTGTAACTCAAGTGCCATTGGAATTGCACGTGGAAGGGTTGGAGAGCTGCTTGCTTGCAAAGAAAGCCCTGCTCACACACAAAACCACTGCAACTCCTTTTTGTTCCTCAAACACTAAGGGTTGCTTCCCATGGCAATTCAGCCAGTGGTTGAGCATAAAGCTGCCACACTTCTCAGCCAAACTGTATGGATAGCAAAAACTCTTGTGAATATCTTTTTCCTGAAGGTCTTGGCCCACAGTTCGCAACCCTTGTCTTTATACAAGGTTCTTCAGTTCACAGGCAGCAGGCTTCAGTTAGCAAAACAACTCAATATTAGTGTAAGTCAGTGAACTGTCAATAACAAATACTTCCAATTAAATACCAAAGTGTTTTTAATAAATACCAAACACCAGCAAAGTATTTACTTTTCATTAACAGCACGAGTAATAGCACGAGTTATATCCAGAAACCCTTTGTTTAGAAACATTCAGTGGAAAGCTGTCACGGTCTCACTGCTGACATACAGCTCAGAGGAACCCTGACGGCTGGACTCACCTTGAATAGAAACTGTTCTGTGACACCTGGCTGGCCAGAACACAGTTTGCATTCATGCAGCATTGCCAGTCTCCTGCCTTAAAAAGTCATGAGCCAAGCCCCTAGATTAAGGCTATTCAGCTAAAATAATATTCAGCTTGCATTAACACCTCAAAACTGGCAGTATTATGAAGGAATAAAAAGGCCAGCCATGATGAAGGTGATATTTGAACCAAAATTTCAGACATACAGCTGCACCAATGGGTCAAACTCATGGTACAAGCAAGCCTGGAATTTTGTATAACATTACCCTAGCAACTGCTGAGCATAGTTACTATTTGCTCGATCTGCCAGATTCTCTCTAACCTCATAGAGAACCAAAAGTGACCCACCATGCCCATTGGTGGCAAAGCTGTTATAAAAGCTGCACCAAACACCCAGGAATCCTCTTCAGAGCTCTGCACAGAGCAGGGCTGGAGCACTGGTGAGCCCCATGCACACAGACACCAATTCATGCAGTCCCAGCACAAGACAGACACGAAGCCTCTGCCACTGCATCAGCCCATGGAGGATCTGCCTCCAACTAGGTCATCAAAATGGTTACCAAGAAGCACTGTGTAGGACTGTAACCACATCTGGCTAAAGCAATCCGTGGCAAGAAAATAGACTAAAGAATAATACAAATACTGAGAAAGGAAAATAATGTTTAGGGGTGGTTGGCTTTTTTGTTGTTTGTTTTAATTTAAGAAGCACAAGAGACACTTCATCTTCAATATTAAGTCAGATCTTGCCCTTTGCTGCTCTCTGGCATAAGTAAATGCTTTAGTATATGCAAATGAGAAGAAAACATGGGTTCTTTCAGCTGTAATGAGTATCTGCTCGTTGCTACCTTAAAATCACAGCAATCACATCTGGTAACTGCCCTTTTCTCATGTTTCCACTAGTTTTCAGACTTCCTCTTGTGGTAGCTTGAGACTGCGCATCTGGATGTTTTAAACATACAAAGGAATTGCTAGAGCAAGCAAAAGAGAAAACGGTGCAGAGAGTTAAGATGTGCAGATGAGCAACTAGTGCACTGTGTAGCTAAAGTAACTGACAGCAAGTAAGAAAAACCTTTTTCCAAAGAGGACTGCAAAAACATAGGCAGAATGAAGACTCACAGCATATTTGGCTTTGTTTTTAAAGTACTATTAATCCAAGTGTATCTTTTCAACAAAACTTTAGCTGCACCGTCACCAATCATTAAGTTCCCTGGAGACAGCACTCCAAAAACAGACAAAGAGCTAGCAGTGGTAAGTGTTGGTTTCATCTTTGCTTTAGATTTGTTTTGTGTTGTTTTTTTTCCATAAGCAGATGTTTCTTTCTTCTTTCAGCAGAGGCTAGGAAATGACTGCAGCATTTTCTCTATAGTCTCTGGAAGTGCTCGCTAGCTAGCAAAGGTATCAGCTTTCAGAAGTAAAAACTGGAGCCCAGTAATGCTTAAAAATTTTAAAGGCAGCAAAATCCTTTTCTTTTTCCTTATTGTCTGAGCATAAAAAATAATTTCATTAAATCATTGCAACTGTAATCAACAGATTCTAATGGTAAGAGAGGAAAAGAGCAAATAGAGATGGCTAATTTTTGACATATCAAATAGAACTGTGGGCTGTCAAGAGTCACTTGCAGAAATTTGGGCTTAATGCATGTATCACACAGCTTGTTTTCCAGATTGTTTACTGTGTGCTGCATAAACACAGCTTTAAGGGACAATTACAGTTGAAAGCTGGCTCGAGTTTGAGAAGCCATCACAACTAGCTCTGACTTCAAAAAAACCTCAGAGTTTTAAAGAAATACTCTTTTCCAACTTTAAAAAAAAAGTTTAGATTTCTGAATGTGACATTAGCAAATTATAGTTATAATTCTACAGCATTTTATTCTAACATCATTTTAGCCCAGTGGACCTTCATGAAAATGACATTCTATAGGCAAGTCTATTTAAGGGGAGATTGAGATGGATCATCCTAATTTTAGCTGTAAACTATAGACATTTCTCTTCTTCAGCAGTAACTCCATTTTAAGGGAGATTGAGATATATTATTTTTATTTTAGAGTACAGAGGGTTGGAAGTTGGTCAATGCCCTTTAGGAGCTGGTGTGCATCTTGGGAAAGCTTGCCAGGTTAACAGTCTGGGGGAGGGTAGAGTGAGAAATTCCAGATGGGAGCTGTGGTGGAAAGTTGAGGAAAAACAGATAAGCTGACCCCAAAAGGGCACTCCTCAGCCTTTAACGAGACAAATTCACCAGAGCTTTTGTCTTGGCAACCCAGCAGCCAGGGGGTGGGGGCATGTGTGGGAAATGAAAGGGGAGTCATCATACATGTCTAATAGTAATTTAGCTATCCTTAATCTATCTTTCTTAGACACAGGCTTTTCCTAAATAGCAGCAATCCACATCTCCCCTCAACTCTGCTTCTTTAGAACAACCTATTTATTATGTGTACTCAGAGGAAAATTACAAGCTGGTTTAACACTGCAGTTCTTCTTTGTCTTTCTGGTAGTATGCTTGGGCAAGGTTAACTGGCTGCTTTTCTCTCACACCCTCTGTCTGCACAGCCCCAACACTCAGAATCAGAACACAAATTGCTATGTTGCAGCTGGACCCTGTTTCATTAATGGGCTGGATCAAAATTCCAGATCACCACAGCTCCCTGCTGACTCTGGGGAAACTGAATTTTGCAGTTTAGGCCAAGATGTGGTTTACACAGACACTGCATTTTCTTCAAGATTCTCTCCTCATAGAACAGCTGGTTATGTTCATTTCTCATCTTCTGTAAAATCTCCATTTTAGGAAAAACGGAGAGGGAGGTCCGCGTTTCATTTAGAAACTTAGCGAATAAAATTGTTTATTGTGCCTCATTTTCTGTTTCTTTTTTTTTTTCCATTGTCTATCATACTTGTAAACCTAAGATGGGAAGAGCAGCATCCTCTTTCCTCAGGAATGTTCAGTTCTGATGTACAGATCTCTTGTTTATGTTCTTAGTGCACTGCACATAAAGCTGCTAGGCCCCATTTCCTCTGAGTAGACAGAAACTTGCTGGTAGCAAAGGTGAAATCATTGTGTGTCCATTACTTGCCAACATTGCATTCTTCTCTGGAGAAATATATCAGAACATGACGTTATAAAAATTATGAAAACTAAGCAGAGTCTGTACTCAGTCAGTAGACAGATGGAGGACTTCCTGAAGGAAATGGTGTAACATCTTGATTAAATTCTTTTCTGATTCAACTCTGAACTATTTTCTATACAGGGTAAAATGAGGTACTCCTGGACTTAATGTTGATAAAGTCCAGGTCCAGACAAACTGCAGTCATCAGATAACATTTCCTATGTTTTGCTGACGTAGAGGTCTTATCCCTCACCTTTTAGTTGAAATTCTGTTAACTGATTAGATACATAAAGTAAGGTTACCCTCAGAAATATTTAATGGCACAAAAACTTAAAGGCACAGTCATTTTGTCAAGCTTCTTAGAATCTTTGGTAAAAAGTAATTCTCTCTGATATTTCTGATACATTTACCTTATTTATTTGGGTTTCTTTCTTACCTTGGATTTGTAATTAATAGTTTGGCTACAACACCTGAAGGACTCCTCTTCCTCTGCTAAAGACAGTTTCACTAGAAAGATCAGTAATCTACAACCTTGCCATCTTCCAGGAGCTCTGGGAGTGGCATTTCTCAGCTCTGTGCCATGCTGAGTATCAGTCCAGATAGCTTACACATCAGTTTGGGAACACTTGCTGTCTGACACGGCGCTAGCACTTCTTCTAGAGCTACATGTAGAATACTGCTAACCCAAACTGCAGCATGGAATTCCTGAAATCTCTGAGCAAGTAGAAGGGAATTGCAAGGTTTGCTATATTGGATAAAGCCTACAAGTCCAGATTGGCTGATTATTAGTCAAACAGTGAATGAATGATAGATAATTGTCATTCAAGATGTTCCCAAGTTAGCATATTCATCAATCCATTTATCTACTCTCCATCGAGAATGTAAACTTAGCAATTGAAAGCTGTACCTACTCTAAAGAGCACAACTGAACCAATCTTTGTAATAGTCCAAGCTAAGGTAGCAGCTTGCAAAACATGTCCCGTTTGGATTCAAACACTGAATCCAAATCTTCAAAATAACCAGCTGTCTTTGTTTAGGATCTCTTGATTTCCAGACAGGAATAGAGTTGATTAAGATCTTACACAGTTCTAAGCAGAACTGAAAATTTTATTTTCTGACTCTTAGGAGAGTTCACACTTTTCTTTTGACAACAATGTTGTCATGACAGGTTTCACTGTGTGTTACAGATTGCCAGACTAACAGACTTTCTCAGAGGGTTGGTGTCTGCCCAAAGGAGTTCAGTTGTTCTGGCACTCAATGCTGAATTTAAAAGGAAAAAAATACTAAATCCTAAACTGCTTGTGCAAGCTTACTTGTGTTCTGCACAGAAGGAGACCATGAACAGATACTTAGGACCACAGTTATTTGTCTAGAGTTTAACATAAGCATACAACTTATTAAGACAATTGAAAGACAAGCTGCTTAACCACAGCAATTGACAGGAACAGGTCATTGGTCCCCTGGGACACAGGGAGCAGGTCACAGCAGGCTCTCACACACACACACCCCACAGTGGTGTGTCCACAAATTTCACCCAGTGGATGAAAGATGTGAACTGATGATGCACGATACGCTCTTTGCATCATTTATTCCTTTATCTTTTTTTCCATTCATCCATACTGTTCAGATACAGTGTCCAGCCAACTGAGATATACCAAAGACTTTTCCTCAGGTTTTCGCAATGGTTGACTCGAACATACATGACATTCAAATAGCTCTTTGTGTTATGAATTAATTATTTTTTTTCTGTGTGATTGCTTTGATACCTTAACTTGACAAGTTTCTCAATAATCCACAGAGTCTTCCAGGAAAAAAAGTACATGCCATACAAGACTGTAAGCACATTTCTACATCATAAAGAAACCAAAAAAGAAACTCATTTTCACTTCGTAGTTCAACACTAAAGTTCTTTGCTCTATTTATTAATGAAGCAATTCCTTAAGCAAAGGTGATAGCTAATAGTGGAAATGATTACTCAGTGAGTAATGCTGCGTTATCAAGGATGGTTTGTGTCAACTGAAGAGATTCTGCTGGTCTCTGAGCTACTAATAATAGTCATTTTGAAAAGAAAACTTGCAAATTTAAGATGGAAAGGTAACATGGAATTACAGCATTTATTTATAATGATTACTTATCTCTTTTTATGAAATCTCAAGTTTTTGTTCTGTGTTCCCCCCCCTCCCCCCAGCAATACCTGAATAAATATTATGGATGTCCAAAAGACAATTGCAATTTATTTGTACTGAAAGATACTTTGAAGAAAATGCAGAAGTTTTTTGGGCTGCCTGAAACAGGAGATTTGGATCAAAACACAATTGAGACAATGAAGAAACCCCGCTGTGGTAACCCAGATGTGGCCAACTACAACTTCTTTCCAAGAAAGCCAAAGTGGGAAAAGAATCATATAACATACAGGTACTGGCTGGGTTTTGCTCATACGTAACCGGAACCCTTTTAACGACCGACCAAACAAGGCACATCAAAGTGGAATAGTAGCTCAGTGGGTTAGACAGTATTTCTTGAATTACAGTCTCTTTGTGTTCAGATGACTACTAGATGTTTAAACATTAGAAATTTTAAATTATAAAGTTTCAGAAATAATTATCAAAATCTCAGTTTTAGGGTTCTGGTTGGGCTCAAAGAGATTTTGGTTTTATTCTTTCTATGCTGTAGGCATCCTATAGGATCTGCTGCAGGAGTGCATTACTTGCCCGGATCCTCAGTGGAAACCAAAGGACTTAGTTACTGCAGAAGACATGCAGGAAGACAAAGTCCTCTGCAGTCAGCAGTCATAAAAACATTGCTCACAAAAAAACAAACAAAAAAAAACAACCATTAATTATTTATCAGCTTATAATCTCCAACAATCAGGAACCCAGTGAAATAAAATTCAGCTTCAGTGGCCAGTCAGTGAGGAAAAAGTTGTAGGTAATAAAGGGAACAAACTGCTAAATAAGGTGTAGGCTGAGCATCTGTCCATGTTAAACAGACAATCTAACAACACAAGAAGAAAACCTAAAAACATATTTAATGTCAATTTGTGTATTGTTTTGAACATTTTAAGAACACTTGTTTATGAGCACAGAACTTTCTAATGGCTAAGATGCAACCAAGTTACCACAGTTTGTCACAGTCCAAGTACATACATAGCAGCTAGCAGCTACAGTCAGGAGAAATGATTTAAAGCAAGACTATTTCAACAGGTTTTGCATTTTCATTTTTTACTCTTACTTTAAAGAGTTATGAATCAATAAAGTGCTTACTAAATTCAATAATTAAAAAATCCCAGCAGCTCAGGTGGTCTGGGACAAAACATACAGCAGCAGCAATAAAAAACAGCAGATTTGTCTGAAGTGCTTGACTCGGTCTGCTGCTCCCTCACTAGTTACAATCATACACACTGCTCATTTTCTGGCTGTCTAATGAATGCTGGAAAGGTGTGTGGCAGTGCACAAAGCCCTGTATTGCTGATATGCTTCCTCTGATAATGTTATCCCTAGGCATAGAGTCATTTTACCTGTTATGGACAGCAACAGCAGCAAAAAACTGGGAATTTTCTTAATGAGGAAGTTAGATGAGTGTATAACAAGGTACTGAGAAATACAATTGGAATATACAAACAAAGCAAAAAACAAAAAACCCAACCACATTCAAGGTCTAGGGCTTTATCCTATATACTTTGTATAGGATATATCCCCACATATCCTATCCTCCTCCCAGTGTAACCAGCACACTGGTGAAGATTTAGTGTTCAATTGGCATAAAACAATATATAACGGACTACCAAAGTGAGAGAGAAGGGCTGCTTTTTTTGTTATTAAAGAGCAAAACAATCCAGTCCTGACAGTTTCAGAATTATATTGAGCTCTTTTTCTGGTAAATCTTATAAAACAGAGATGCATTGGCATTTTCAAGTCTAAAGTGACAACATCACTTGCAGGCTTGTTAAGTAGTTTACAAAAACACAGATCTCTGATGTAATGGAGGGAAAGGACGTAAAGCGTTGCCCTGGCAGCAACCCAGCACTGATGCAAAACTGAGTATCTTGTGCAAGATCCACCACCATGCAAGTTTCACAGCCTCTGGCTATGTAATTAACAATCTGTGTCAATTCCAAAGAAAAAGTAAGCAGTAACTACCACCTCTGAGTGCACTTGAATCACCACAGTCAATATCTCATGTGAAGTAGTATTACCTCTTAACTCATTTCAAAGCCTCAGCATTTTGACCAATAAGCAACAAATACTGGGAGGGAAGGTATGTATTTCTTAATTCTTCTTTTCATGTCTAAGGATTATAGGCTATACCCCGGATTTGGATCCTGAGACAGTAGATGATGCCTTTGCCCGAGCCTTTAAAGTCTGGAGTGATGTCACACCACTGAGATTTAACCGAATAAACGATGGAGAAGCAGACATTATGATTAATTTTGGCCGATGGGGTATATTTTCTACTTTTACATATGTTTTTGGTTTTGTTCCTTTCATTAATCCTTCACGTTGGAATGACTTACCCTCAATAAGTAGAGTCATGAGCCTTTTTGGCAAATCTTGTCCTGGCTTGCACTTGGCTTAGGCATGCTACGATCTAATTTCACTAAGATTTTTTTTTTTCCCTAACATATATTAGAGAATGAAAAAAATAAATATGGAATAAGTCTACTCTCTAAATATCTTTGCAAAAGAGAATTACTAGGAGTAACATTTTATTTTAAAGTTTACTAACCAGAAATAGAAATGGGAAATATTGATACAGATCTACAGATGTAACGTGGCTTCTCACAACAGAAGACTGTGCAGTGCCACCATCATCTCCACATACACCTCAGTGCTTGTCTTTCCAGTGGCAGCAGCAGAGGCCCTAACATATGAAGGGGCTTAAAAATGGATTTCAGACTTTCAGTTTATCTCCACAGTTACTCTCTGTCCTTTAGCATAGCAGACTGGAGGCTTTCAACACATTCTTTGGTCTTGAAGAACTGTTAAGTAAAGCTCTTCAGCTGAATCCTGGTTTCAGTCCTGCTGATGATTAGCAACATGATTCATTTCAGTTGCACATGCCTTCTCAATTAATTTCGGTTTCCCCTAAAACAACACCACTTTCAGTGTATACCTGGAGCATTTTAATTTCTTACAGTCACAGAATTTTTAATACTAATGAAGACATTTCTGAAGCCAGACACTTGGGAGGTAGACTTTGGAAATGAAGCAAACAGTTTAAAGAATAACTGAGCTCTTTGTAAAAGCCTCCATTTCAAGTTGGTTTGCTTTGCTTTAGCTACTGATGAGTTGACTTCAAAAGCTTCAGAGATTCCGTACAGAACCCAAAAGTTCAGATCCTCATCCAGGCTGGCTTGCTTCACAAGGCAAGCCTTACAAAAGCAGAAGTGTTCCTGCTGATTTTAGTACTCACAGATTATACTCAGCTCAAAAATAGTGGGAGAAATTTTCCCAAATTCATTCATTCTCATCACCTTACTGCCTACAGATTCACATGAGTTGGGACATCCACAAAGTTGTTCACTTTTAAGCTTATCATAAGCAAAGAACAGGAGTAAAGCTTCTAAATTCATGTCAAAATCTTGCTCCCTGAAGAACTGACACGGTAGTCTACTAAAATGAATGAACTGAACTAGTATTAAGAGGCTGAGAGCAGCATGAAATCAGTGCAACAGAGCAGAGATTCAAGCCTGTGTATTGAGGGTTTCTGTTAAATGGAAAGACATCAGACCGAAAAGCTTGAAATGATTCAACTGGAGATGCTGGCAGCCAGCTTTGATGCACAGGTCAGTGTGGTGGGAAAGCTATGAATACCAGGGTTATGCCCTTGCCAGCCTGCCTTACCCACACACAGTGTACTTCCAAGAAAAGCCTACAGTGCAATAACAGGAGAGCTACTTAAAGTGCTGCTGCCCTGTGAGCAGCCTGCATCTCAGAGCGGTTGATGTGGAGGAGGGATAGGCTCATTCACAGGGCTCCAGGCATTGAATAAGAGCTAGGTTTCCAGAGATCCTCAATTGAGAAGCGCTCAGATGATTTGCGTTCCCCAGTATTCTATGCAAAGAAAAGAACACAGCAATCTGAGGCACAGCACACAAAAAAAACTCAAAAAAAAGAAATCCACCTTTACTTTCTAATCTGTGTTTGGAACTGATGCAAATTCCCTGCAAAATACCTCCCACTTGCAATGTTTATTTTACAGCTCCTGCTGTCTCCATTGAGAAATAGCAGCATGATTGCAGTCGTACATCCAATGTACATTTCACTGTTCTTCAGTCCGATTCCCTTTCACAACACTTTCTGTATATAAAATAACATGCTGTCAACTGCAAGACTGTCACTTGAAGTGCTTTCTAAGAATTGGCTTTTTCTTTTCCACTTCAGTCTTGCCAGCCCAGCCCAAACCTCTCACTAGAATAGCTGTTGCTGTCTTGAATGGGAAAGTGCATACAATAATCATCATTCGCGTATACATTCTGACAGTTGCTTTTTCTGTCTGATTTCTCCTGCAGAACATGGTGATGGCTATCCGTTTGATGGCAAAGATGGTCTCCTTGCTCACGCCTTTGCACCAGGGCCAGGAATTGGAGGAGACTCCCATTTTGATGATGATGAACTGTGGACTCTTGGAGAAGGGCAAGGTACCAAACTTAATAATGTTTCAGACCATATGGTCTGCTAACTGCTTCAGGATGTCACTTCAGGAACTGCACTAAATGTTTTCAATGACAAGTCAATAAGTTTTGGGGGAAAATATTACTACAGATGAAAATAAGTTCATACGATTTAAATAATTCTCTACAAAATGTTTGTGTAATTCCTAAATGGTTTTTAGAATTGCCATTCCTGTTCCTCTACCATTAGCCCTTGAGAAACTGAACTGCTACCAGGCCTGCTGCCTCACAGCCTTGCTGAAGGGTGGGAGAAATACAAATTCATGACTGATTTTGAATGCTTCAGTTCTCAGGTGCCCAAGATGCAATACTGCTGTTCAAAGCACACTGTCCAGCGCTTTTCTGCTGTCATTCTCTTTTAAGAGTACCTAAGTTATGATTCCAGTCTTTAAGAAAATGAATCATCCACCTGAACTAGAATTTATATACCCACAGTATCTGTCAAAAACAAATGAAACATAACCCCCTCATGCAGCGTGGGTCAAGAACAACTTCAAGAATCTTTCATAGGCAGTAATGTTTATAAGGAAGCAACCAAGGAGGCTATTGAATGACCTTAGACAAACGAGGCCCAGCACTAGTAGTCTGGAACATGTTTTATCTGCTCAAGCTTCACCACAATCATATTACTAATTAGAACTCTTTCACTGTAGAATAAACTGGAAAACTAGGAATAAGAATGCAAACTCATGTTAGCTTTTGACTTCAAAATCTAGTTTTGTCAGCTGTCCTCCCACTCAAAGAAAATGATTAAACTTTAATATCAAAAATACCCCAAACCCTTCCTCTAGGCTTTATTTTATCAGTGCACAAGCACTGACTTGTAGCTGCCTCAAAGCAACAACAACAACAGGAGGAAACTTTTCCACATGAGTAGATATACTACACAAGCATCCAATTCGTCACTGCCATTAAAAGAAATAATACGGATATGCAAGTTGTTTGTACACAAACGTGTCACAACACCAGTACTGTAGACTTAAAAGTGCTTATGTGCAACAAACAGAAATAAAACCCAGGATCTGCGTGCGCCTGCGTTACCACCAAGTCACTCAGTGAAGCAGTAGATCTCATTGAAATCAAATTGCAAATACCAAAATCATTTATGAGGCACGAGGCATGTTGAATCTCACGCTCAACATGAACCTGCTGCCTGGAAACTTTCAAAACATACTGAACATTTTAGATGACATTACCAAAGAAACTCAATTACTAACCACATTAACAGCAACGTATATAAGTTTGCATTGCCAAAGTAACAACAACAAATTTATTTTTCTGGGCTGATATTAAGGACTGTTCATTCTAACACTTCACCATGAGTAATATCTATGTAATTCTTTCAAAATTAGCAGTTATTACTTCAGCTGTGATCACCTTGCCAATAGAGAGACCAACAACATATAGAATTTCAAAGCAGAAATCCACACTACATTTACATCAATGTCCTCCAGTCAGTGACTCATTTTGCCATTGCATCTGTTCTCTTTGCAGTGGTTAGAGTAAAGTATGGAAATGCAGATGGTGAATACTGCAAATTTCCCTTCTGGTTCAATGGTAAGGAATACAACAGCTGCACAGATGCAGGACGTAATGATGGATTCCTCTGGTGTTCCACAACCAAAGACTTTGATGCAGACGGCAAATATGGCTTTTGTCCCCACGAGTGTAAGTAGAAAATGGTTTCTAGCATTCTTCCTCCTTCTAGATCAACCAAATAAGGGAGCAATCTATCTTTTCTCCTTGTACTTTTTCCCCCCACTTCCCTTCCAGTAGATTCAGATTCACTATACTTTAATGTCTCCTCTATAACTGAGCAGAATCCCTCGGTATAGAAAAGTTTGTAACTGATAATGACCCAGGCCAACTCCTCTCTCTAAACACAAGAACATACTGAAAAAATGCCTGAAGCAATGCAGGCCCCATATGTACATCAAAGATACAAAGGTTTAATTTCACAATCCAGGAACAAACTACATTTTAGTATAAAGATAAGGTCAAATTCAGAGTAGGAGTGCACTAAATGACAGAAATCTCCCCCCAGATCGTAGGCCATTCTACCAACAATTGCTACTCTAGAAGGAGATAGATAGTACAACTGCAAAAATCTGTCAGTTAAAGACGAAACTCACTAAAGCAAATTCCAAACCTCACGTATCAGTTGCTGATTTTAGCAACTGGTAACCCAAGTCAGACCAGACAGGGAGCCCTTCTCATGCACCATCACATCATCATCACAGATCATCCTATAAATGCCCTACTACTGCTGTTCAAAATTTAAAATAATTGAATTTCAAGTGGTTATCAATGCTGATAAGTTATTTATATATCAGTACATTACAAATTACTAGCCAAGACAGCACGCACATTTGTGGAGTTTAGCCTACGAGATGCAGAGAAAATAAGGAGCTTTTAACCACTTGCCTTGTTCCAGTATTGCAGTTTCCCACAGTCATTTTTGCCCTTTGTGCATAACTAATGTCAAATTCTGGGAGCACACAGTGTTTCATCATTCCTGTTACCTGACACCTGAGCAATGGGCCCACAGCACCATTATAACTGCTACTGCTATGACATAGCAACTAACATCAGTTATGAATGAGAACAACACAAAATAACTGAACTCTTGTTGGACTCGTGATAATTCTGTTTGGAATGACAGCACTAAGTTCATTTTTAAGTATGTACACTTTGCAATGGAAGACAATATTTCTGTATAAGCAAGCTAGCAGCTGTCAGAAAAAATCTTGTAGAATATAAATAGTCTTTTAGCACTTATACATTAAAAAAAAGTATGCTTTTATTTCCAAAAAGCTAATTGCCCATTATATATCATACCTAGAGCTGGGATCTACCATAGTAACAACTATTTATATGGGCATAGCAAACAAAGAAGGAAGAGTACGAGCTTTTATTAGACTTCAGTTAATGAAAAGAGAAATTGCAATTAGCCACATTTCTTCCAGAACTAACCTCTTTGGTTCAACATTTTACTTCAGTAAATGGCATACACACACATGCACAGAACTGCACAATCATTCTTTCTTCCAACTTTGTCTTCCCTTTTACTCTCTCTCTCCCCCCTCATATGTTAAACTTTCCATCTGGGAAAGCGCAGATTTGGGTTTATTTAAGATACCTGAGATGCTCAGAGACTGTATGAATTAGGCCTATATTACAGGGAGCTGGACAAAGACATCTGCATAGCACAACTGATACCTTTGTAAAATCCTAAAACCGTACAAGACAGAAAATGTGAGCAGTGAAGCTCTTACTGAGAGTTGGTTCTGAAATTTGGTGTTCTGGAAATGCTTGCATCAAGGTTTCTGAAACGGAACAGAACAATTTCAGCCTTTTGTTTCTGATGTAATTGTTTTGCAAGATCCTTGAGCAGTTCTGCACAGATGTTTCTTATTAAATTCAGAGCAGCACTGTTCACTCATTATTCCAAGACTCCATTTGCTAAACCCTGCTAATAAATCCAGATAGAAAAGGATTTACATCATATAGCTCACATTGGAGGCAACATTCCTAGTTGTCAGTGTTTGTTTCCACCTTCTAATTCACCAAAGTTAGGTTCAATTCCCCTCACCATGCCACACTGCTCATTTGGAAACATTTTTCTTAAAGCCGTGGTACTGCACTGGGCCTTTCAAAAGTTCATCTCACCAGGTTCATCTGCACCCTCATTTTGTAGGCTGATTCAGAAATCATTTTTAAAGGAGAATAAGGGAAAGCCAAAAGTTATCTACATACTGAACTAATTTTATTCAGTTGTGCAAAACCTCTCGTTCGCCATATGGGATCAAGGGACACTGAATCACTCTCCCTACCAAATTCAACTTATACTACAGGGAGTTAAGACTCCAAATCTCGGCCTTCCATTACCTAACTATCTATCTTACTACAGAGTTTCCCACATCAAAGAAAAACACACATGCTAACCAGCTGGTCACACGTCACAGTTTGTTGGCTTGGGATTTAACCCAACAGTGTTTTCCCTGTTACACCATCATTAATACCAAGATCTTGATTCAAGGCAGCAGATTGTGTCAGACCAACTCAGAAAACCAGACAACATCCTGAATAGGAGAAACAGGAGGAAAAAAAAAAAAAAAGGGTTTCCTCTGTAAGTCCAACAGGCCAAATACCTCTCCTTGTACCATTCACCAATCCTGAAGGCTGTCACTGCAGCTTGACTGCTCTCCCAGGCCATACCACACCCTCGTCTCCTGTAGCTGCAGCCATCTCCACCTTGGGTCTGAGCCACATGGATTTTAGCAGCCTTCCAGCCTGAGTTTTCCTTACATCTCCAGTGCTGATTTTTCTGGGAAGAAGGAACAGCACAGTGCAGCTCACAGATCAGTTATGTCCAGCCTAAATCCACAGTTGCAACTGTAGAACTTCACAAATTTTCAAGCCATTGAATTTACTAGGATGCAGAACATGAGTCAGGCCCTTTTAAGATCTTACAATCCACTAAGCTTTGTTTGGTTTTCTGGGGGATGGGGGAAGAGGAGAAAACTAGTCTCTTTAATTTTCATTTACATCAAAGCAAAGAGTTTTCTAGTAATTGTTGGGGGGGAGGGAGGGAATCAAACCTCTGATATTACATTCACATGATGTTACCTCAAAATGAAAAACTGTCTTTTGACTGTGACTCAGAAGGCCTCCATGAAAAGCCATACAAGACTGACTTTATATATTTTTTGCAACTAAGACATGTTTTAACCTTTCTTTTTTTTTAAATATTAAATAGAATTTGCCAGATCTAGATTTGGAAGCAGTTCATGTGGTAAATGAGTCATCTCAAAAACTCATCTTAATTTTGCTTTCCAAATCTATCATTTAAAAAAAAAAAGACAAAAAGGATTTCTCCAATCAGTACAGACACAGCCCTAGTTAATGTGTTTCCTATTTTATAGCAGAATATTAAAACAACAGCCTGCTCTCCTGGGAAGGCACAGTGTGTGTTGCCATTACACTGATGAGCACCTTTTGCCTAGAGATAGGAACACTGGCTGCCTCCACAACAAAGACAGAGAAGGACATAGAGAAAAGCTTGGCCAGATCTGAAGTTTAGAATGCTCTCCCACGTGAGCCAGGCCTGCAAGGTCTGAGTCCTCTCTTCAGTGGGATGAGAACTGACTTCAGTAACATAGTGGTTCATACCCTTGATTCTGTGGTCAATTGCTGATTTAAGTGGAAAAAAACAAAATGAATCATTTGTGTCACAATATCCCATCACCAGAACCCTTCTCAGTTGCCCTTCAGCCCCCTAAAAAATCCTGGCTTTTTATTTATTCCTACTCTAAAAGGTAAAGCTTACTCATAAACAATGTTTCCTCCCAGCAACGCATCAGACTAAGCAAAGACATAAACCCTCAAAACCTACACAAAGACACGGGGGCCACAAGAGCTATCTGGTCATTAGAAATGATAAAAGCGAAGTTATAAACAACTTGCTGAACCCTTCTGCATAATGTTTGGGTTTCAGCTTTGGCTTTATAGTGGGGGAGGAGGAAAAAGGCATCCTCCTGAGGATC
This sequence comes from Odontophorus gujanensis, assembly GCA_013399175.1. Taxonomy (NCBI): domain Eukaryota; kingdom Metazoa; phylum Chordata; class Aves; order Galliformes; family Odontophoridae; genus Odontophorus; species Odontophorus gujanensis. The sequence goes on from VXAB01013754.1 coordinate 149,033, forward strand.
TTAAAAAGGCCAAATCATGCGTGCATTCTTTACACTGGGAATCGACACAGTTGTTTCATTTTGAGATGTTGTACTTAAATCTCAAGGAGAAACAGTATATGGTAGTTTGAAGGATGGTTTTGTCTGAGTTCAAGTCTGGCCCAGGCTGTTGCTCTGAGGTTTCCTCCCACCAGCACATGGCACTCATAGGGACAGTTGTACCACTGAGGATTCCTGCCGATAAGAGTGGCCCAGACAGGGAGACTCAAATCTTTTGGATGCTCTGAGCTATCTTTTTTTCATGAAATTCAGTTTGGATACAATTCCAGAAATTTTACTCAAATCCTAAAACAAGTCCCAGAACTCTTGACTCAGTTTAACCTACTCGCCTTCATCTATGTGAGAGACTTGCAGTTGTCATAGATGAGCCATGGGAACCTGTTTGTGTATGTGCACAGACACTCATCAGAAGATCAGCTTGGGAGCACTGCCAAAGCAAAAGGCATGAGGGATCCCAAAGTGTTCAGCTTTGTTGGAGAAGCCTTGCTTGTCTAGGGAGCTGAGCACAGCTGTGTGGATGCTTGGAAATAAGAAGCAAAGCCTGATGGAAATGCCTCCAGGATATACCACATAACTCTACCACAACCTATAGCACCTTAAAGATGTATGGAACTTAGCCATGAGGAAAACTGTCCACAGCTCCGTACAAAGTTGACCACTCTAGCTAACATTTTTGATGAAAGGTAAACTCATCAGAAAAGCACTAGGGAACATAAATGACTTTATCAGATCTCTTTTTCAAAACATTGTTTGAAGAAGACATACTAAACTTTTTATATCATGGAACAAGCTACGAAGGACTCATGCAATCCACATCACATTCCAACAGCCTTGTAGGGTTTTCTTAATTCCCAGTTTTATTTACAGTCATTCCTTTCTGTTCTTCATTCCCCCACTAGTGAGACTGAAACACATCCATGACTCTTTACCAAATTATTTCTGGTGTAAAATAGAGGCTTTGAGTGAACACTGCACAGTGTGTACCTAATCACTGCCAAGACCTCAAACAGCACCACTGCCGCATTATGATTTCTCATGGATTCTGAGCATTGTGTCTTAATATTTTTCTCCTCTGGTTTCTCAACAGCACTTTTCACAATGGGTGGCAATGGTGATGGACAGCCATGCAAGTTCCCCTTTAAATTTCAAGGCCAGTCCTATGACCAGTGTACTACAGAAGGCAGGACAGATGGATACCGATGGTGTGGAACCACTGAAGACTATGACAGAGATAAGAAATATGGATTCTGCCCAGAAACTGGTATGAGGAACACTGTCTGTGTAAAAGTATAATTTGTCATTGTTTTAAATAGCAAAAATACTTTTTACATCTTTACCAGAGTGTATAGAAGTCTACGAGCAGAGTATAATTTCAGTACTGGTGGCCAAGGAAGTAATTAAAATGAGCAATCTGTGTAAAGGATACTATATGTGGCATACAGTACCACACCAAATTTATCCAGGATACACACAAAAGCCATCGAACCATAGGACTAAATGTCTACCTCCACACGATAATTACGAGTGGATTACAATTTGTTAATGACCCTGTAAGAAAAGTCTCATGGCAGAATAAAGCATGAGCAATATTTTAACTTATAACTGTCAAAAAGTAATATTTTAACACTTACATGTGGGGAAAACAAATAAATCCTGTTTAGTATGGTAAACTTGAACTAATGGATCTTCTGAGCAGCTCTGGAGAACTGAGGAAGATGTTCTAGCCAGGATAAAACACCTGCTTTCTTTACAATTTTTCTTATATTTTTTAACTTGGATTTCATAACACAGAACAACGAAAACATTATAGTTTTTTGTAGATTGGCATGTTTCCAGTTTTAGGATACAGGCAACAGATAGCATGATTTAAACTTAACGAGTTAGTAGTTGCAGTTCTAAGATCACAGCCTTCTACTAGAGGCAACGTGAAGCTGTGCTCACACACAGTGGGCCATAAACCTCCATCCACAACTGGTACAACTGCCAGCTGAGAGCACGCAGTGCACCCAGCTTTTCCAGTCTTGAAAATGCCCTTGTCAGCTGAAATACGCACTTGGATCAGTGTTTGGTTTCCTGATACTTCCCTAATCCTTCGATTTTACCTTACAAACGATTTAAAAAGGAAAAAAATAAAAATAAAGGATCCAATTCTTTGTAACATGCTACACAATTAAGAAGATAAAAATCTGCAGCATAGTTTAGCAAGCAAAAGAAGCAATAGAACCCACAGCTTAACAAGTAGAACCTAGAATGTTTATCTCAAAGTTCCTAGATAAAAGTCTCAGTGACCAAAACAATGAAATACATGTATATTAATTTCTTTTTTTCATTTATTACAGATCGTCATATATTTTAGAGCTGAGAAAAGTTTTAGGAGAAATTCTTGCAAGTTTTTGCATCAGTACTGTAAAAATATAGAGAAAGTTTGAAACCATATGCTTTCAGAAGGCATCCAGCTGTCAACATAAAGTCATTCCTCAATTTATCAGATTTGACCTTTTGACTTCTCTACTAGACCCTTCTTTCTTTGCAAGCTTATATTTCAGTGTGACGACCAACAACCAGTTGATGTTCAATAGCCCTTTGAGTTTTCTGACACTAAGCCAACTGTGGATACATTAATCAACAGGAAACACATTATTAAAATGACAACACAAAGATATTTGCTTTGCAGTCCTCTTCCACAAAGCGCTGCTGCCCATTTCTTTCTCAAAGCTGTACACATGTGTCCAGCACCTCTCCTTCCCACCAAAACTAATGACATGGCAATGGCAATAGCTAGACCTTCCACTCTTTTCTGTATCAGAGGATTTTCTTCTTAAATATCACTTTAAAACTTACTCTTGACATTTTTAAGAGTATCTCAGATTTCCAGCTCACTTTGACTTTTTAATGTTTAGCTTCAGAAAAGATGCGCCAGACTAAGCTCATAAATGGGTTCCCTTCTCACTGTGTTTTCCTGTTGATTTTCATAGCCATGTCAACAGTTGGTGGAAATTCAGAGGGAGCTCCTTGTGTATTCCCCTTCATCTTCCTTGGGAATAAATACGACTCCTGTACAAGTGCAGGTCGCAACGATGGCAAGCTGTGGTGTGCTTCTACCAGTAGCTATGATGATGACCGCAAGTGGGGCTTTTGTCCTGATCAAGGTAACACAGAGTCAGAGCCGTACAACAGTAACAACATTCTGAGCTGGTGACACTGATGACATCACACTTGTGAAGACTTCTTTCTCATACCTCACTCCTGTCTGGTTACAGTACTTCTCCCCTACTCTGTACCTGAGCAAAACCCTTACACTGAAATCTGAGAAAAATCTTAGGAAGTTCCAGAGATGGTCAGCCTGAAACACTGATTTTCTAAAATTGCAGTGGAAAAAGATATCTCTAAAGTAGAATAACAACAACAGGAAAAACAAAACAAAAAAAAAAAAAAACCACCAAAGCCTTTCTCCCATGACCAATTTCTCTCTCAAACTCACTACCCACATGTACTGTAGAATTTCTCTTGTTCTATAGGAATCCGATTCTGATGCTACTCAAATCAGGAACAAACATTAAATGTCAAAAATGAACACACGTTGAACATACACTGCCAGAGAGTAAAGGGAAAAAAAGAAAAAAAAAAAGGCCTGGGGAGTTCAAGGACCCTACTAAGACCACATAGTGAATACAAGTATTTAACATTAGTTAAATCCTTGCCCTTATTTGTAACATTGATAGAAATGAATAACATAAAAAGTATTTGACACATCTACAAACAAGTGCTAGATTCAGGTTATTATTTTCTCTTTTTCTTCGAGAAGGAAAAAAAAAGCTGTATTTTAGAGACTGTCTGGACATGGATAAAATGTTCCTATGACAGAAGTTTTTCTAATACAACTATTCAGACCTGTTTAACACACTCTCAATTTTAGATCTAGAACACAAGTTTAATTCTTCTGTGCTTAAAAAAAAACTATTGTATTACACTTCCTTGTTTCACAGAAGTATCAGGACTGCATTCAGAGTTACATGTGAGGCTCCAGCAACAACAGCTGTAGAAGAGGTTTTCAGCTCTCTAATGAAACATCACTCTGGATCTATGTATGTCATATGTAATTGAAGGTTGTAAATACTAATTACTTTGTTTAGGTTTGGGAGACTTGACAAATGGCAAGGAAAATGAAACAGTGACTAACCTGCTTGGTGCCTTTTTATTTAGATACAAGACAGCTGATACTAACATGCTGTTTTATCCAGGATACAGTCTCTTCTTGGTTGCTGCCCATGAATTTGGCCATGCCATGGGATTAGAGCACTCTGAGGACCCAGGAGCTCTCATGGCCCCGATCTACACCTACACCAAGAACTTCCGACTTTCTCAGGATGACATCAAGGGCATCCAGGAGCTATACGGTAAAGTTCTCCCACACCAGCAGAATCCATCAGAAAAATATGTGGCATGGGTTAAGTTTTGGGACTCAGAACTCATCATATGTCATAGTGCACAATAGCACAAATGCCAGAAACATCCTCTTTCTTTCCCTGGTTGCTTCATGTTGCTACCAGCAAACTTACTTTAAACAAATATCACAATTTAAGGATGAAGTCATTGAATTTATTGCAATAACAAGAGCCTCCAAACCCCCCTGACAAATGCCAAAATTTTCCATCAAACTTCCTAGTGCCTTTACTGGGACAACAAAATGTTATGTCTTCCTCTGTCTTGAAGTAGACAACATGCATGTTTTTGTCCACACAACTCCGATCCTCCTAGCTCAAAACTCCCTGCAAAAGGGGAAGGGGTTTGTTTCCTGTCCCAGCTGGAAAAGGGATAACTTCCCACTACTCAAGTTGTGTAGTCACAATAACATTTGCAGATAATGTGTGGGAGATTATAGTTGTGCGTAAACCAATTTGGAAAGCTCATCTTTAAAATTCATTACTTTTTCCACAGACAGTAAAATGCATAGAAATAATTATGATTGAAGGCCCTTCTGTTTACCCATCTTCCACCCTGTTGAGGAAGAAATACCCTGCAGTCAATTAAGCAGTCTAGAAAAATCCATACCATTTATCTTTCTGCACTTTACACATTTCTACTGGGATATCTTCCTAATTTTAAGTGACTACATGCCACAGAATTCAAGAATTGGGAAATGATTACCACATGAAACCTTCTTTCTCAGAAAAGAAATTTAATCTCTTTTCTTTATTCTTAGTTGCTTTAAGACTGGGAATTGAGACATAGCCATGGTTAAGTGAATGTTCTAACCTCGCACAGCATATCATTGTCAGAGCTCAGAATTTAACCCAGCGCTCTCTACTCACACATCAAAAGCCAAGACAAAACTATGATGGTAAATCAGCTTCATGTCTAGGATAAGCCTCATAACAACCAAAAGAATAAAGCAAAATAAACCAGGTCACAAAGATCATGTTTGGAAAAGCACGTTTTGGTTAGTGGTAAAGACACAAGGATCATACACAAATTGCTCAAAAATCATCTTTATAATCTGCAAAATATTAGCAGTTATTAAAAGAAGAAAAATCCATTTTGATGCCTCTCTCAGCTGAGTTGCAGAGAATTCTGAATAGAAGGATTTCAAAGTGCATTTCTCTTCATTCTACAAATCACTAAAGTAAAAACTGTAATGTTAACATTCAAATCCATCATAGTCAACCCTGGATCTTTCACTTAAATAGATATCTAAACAGGACAGATACAACTAGATGCAGTGTCTCAAATGACATCACAGCAGATTCAGGCAGGACTGGAAGCTAGGGCCTTCACAGCTGGACACAGACACCCTTCTTTAGAAGGCTTCATTAGAATTTTTTCCCTCTTTGAGAACTTGCTCAAAGCTATTCCCCTTGTATAAATTATGATCATCCATGCTCTGTTATGTTTGCAGCACTGAATCTCAGTGTAACAGAATACCCAGAACCTCTCTGTTCACTCTTGCAGAAGTATCACCTGATGTGGAACCTGGACCAGGACCAGGGCCAGGACCACGTCCTACCCTTGGACCTGTTACTCCAGAGCTCTGCAAACATGACATCGTATTTGATGGAGTCGCACAAATTCGAGGAGAAATATTTTTCTTCAAAGACAGGTAAGTGAGATAAATTGTTTACTGATGGGGTCTGAAGCATCAAACTTATTCAGAGACTAGGAAGTTCTAATCAAGTACATATTCTTTCTTCTGTGTGCTCAGAGATAGCAACATGTCCTAATCAACTCCTAGGAGAAAGAAACGGCACATCCTCTTGTTATGGCTAGATAATGCAGCCTCCTGCACGTTGCTGGCTCACTGTCAGACCAGTGGTCACCAGGACCTCACCACATCAGCAAGCAGTGGTGTCTGGGGCTGATACACCCTCCAGTGTGTCATACCTCTGATCATTCCCTCTGGAGCCTGCTGTTCAGCCAGTCTTCAGTCCACCTCACTGCTTATCTAGCTCGTGCTTCACCAGCTTCTTTATAAGAAGCTTAATGCCAAAAACCTTCATAGGGTCCTTCTCCCCTCATTCACCAAGCCAGTCATTTCATCACAGAAAGTTATCAGGTCAGTCCATGCTGACTACTTCCAGTCACCTTCGTGTCCAAAAGATCATTTGTAATTACAGGCAAGCGAGGTAGCTCACAAGAGCAATGATTCTGAAATACATTCATTTTCTCTTAGAGCTACTCTCCAACAATTTTGAGATTCTGAAACTTTCGAAGTCAGTTGTTTTAGGCAGCATTATGGTGGTTTTTAACTTTTGGCTTCTGTCTGCACTGGGAATGTTCATGGCAAGATATTATGACAACTGGGCTGGTACTAGTTATAACCAAAATCTAAACAAAATGAAGTAATCTCAAGAGAAAAAAAAAATCATACTCATGGCATCTTCAGCCCAATTTTACAGACTGGAGAGATAAAAATAATCTTGATGTCACTCTGCAGAATTCTACAGCGTTACACAAGGGTTGCAACCAGCTCAAAAGTGTCAAGTAGCTGAGAAATTTATCCCAACTTCTAAATGTTCACACAAGATCTGACCCCCTTCCATATCTTAAGAGATTTACCAATCTGTAATGTTAATCAGAAAATTAGCAATGGAAGAGATGCATTATGCAGTCTATTAACTGCCAAAGAAGGATTCACTCCCTATAAAATATTTCCGAATGTTTCTACAAGGACAGTAACTCAGCACTGGAAAACCCATTAATTTCAGCTGAGTCCAGTTCTGGAGGCAGTATCTTTCCTTATTTCATCCCACATAATCTACACTCCAGAGGAAAGATTCAAATCTGATTGCAGGAAAGTTTCCAATCTGAACCTCTAAAAACACATCTCAACAGAAGTACTCTGTCCAAATCTGGTGACAATTATCTCCAATGCCTCCTCCACCATAGAGACAATGTTTTAGCAAAACTTGAGTGTAGGCATTACAATGGCCTGGCCCAGACGATCTGTTTTTCTCCTACGTGCACAAACACAGTTATGGAAATCTGCCAGCAAATCTGTCCTTGAATGGTTTAATCTAGGTTTAGTCCTAAATCATTAAATAATAGTATTACGTGACACAAATCTGCCGTAATTACACATCAAAGACACTGATGACTTGGACAGGTTGCATGAGTGCAAAGGCTCCAAGGCAGAAGACACGAGAGGCCTTTTTGGTCTAAAAGAGCACATTCCTGATAAAACAAGGCAGCTGCACAGCTGCAGCTTCCACTGCCTTTGCCAGGCCCTGTATTACCCAGCCACTCAGCAATGAAGAACAACTAATAAAGACTACGAGACTCAGTTTCGCCATGCTTGAGGCACTCTAAAGTTCTACTTTCCCTTCTGTAAAACAATACCTGGTTTTAAAATTCTTGATCCTCGGTTGCTGTGAACATTATCCCAAAGCAACTTAAGATATAAAACCAAGTATTTTCAGTGTGCATGTCCAAATCAAACAATCTCCAAGCATTTGTAAATGCACAAGTATCCAGACCTGACACACTGAATTTCACCTCCTCTTTGCTCCTTGACAGACAGTCAAGGAATCAAAAATAATCTGAATGGAATTGCTTTAAGTCTCAGCAATACAGAGGCTATGACTACATTGTTATAACTGGGAATTTGTAATGTTCCCCATTTGTATTGCAACTACGATAAGAAAAAGGATTTGTTCAATATGTCCAGGGGGCCAAGGGCAATACCCCCCTGTAATGGTATAATGGCAATAGGACCAGCACAATCAAGTAGATGTTACAAAAGAAGAGGAAAAGAAAAAAAAAAAAAAAAAAAATAACCAACCTCTCAGGGATGANNNNAAAAAGTACTCACCCATCTCTGAGGATTGAGGCTCGCAAAAGAAAACTCCACTGAGAAAGGATCTCCAACAAGAGACCTTTCTGCCATGGCAGACAGCCCTTAAATGGGGTCTAAGAGGGGTGGAGCCTGGCTCATCCCCTCCTGGTCACACAGGTGAATTACCTTCACCTGTGCCCCAAGGGCTGACCATGTCTTTCCTTCAGGTGCACAATCAGAGGTTCATGCTGTGCCTCAGCAGTTGCCATACATTTCCGTGCTGTTCCTCTACCCAAACAGAAGCAGGCTCAAGCTCCTTACAAGCCAGTGATCTGTAATGGCTAGAGATAGCCCCTGCTTGGCCAATAAACGGTCCCACTCTACTGACAGGCCAGTCTCACAGAAAGCCAGCTCTGGACCCTTCCTGCAGAGCTGGCCTCAGCACCACAGCCTAACAAGTTGGCCAAAAAAAGTGTTCACTCCTGCTAGTATGCTCAGAGAGCTAAATTATTCACCTGATCTCAGTGCTTTCAAAAAGAAAAACACATTCTCAGAGCAGTAAAAATCCTTACAAGTTCCACAGTGTTCACAGCATCCTTACTCTCTGGCTCACCTGTGGGCTTTGGCTTTCAGCCAGTACCTCCACCTCACTTCTGCTTTTGTAAAGCAGTAACCACACAAGGCTTGATTCAGCAAGGAACAATGTTAAATCAATTTCTAAATCATCAGAGTAATTCACTATTCTTTGTAATCTGAACAAAACAGAAGTATTTTGCATTCAGATCCAGTCAGCCAAAGAACTATGCAAATATGAAGACAATCTGTTCATCTGCCTCACTCCTTATCTAACATTCTGCAAAAGCAGACAATCGTTTGATTGTTTTGCTCTGGAACAGATTTGCCTGTCAGTCTTGCAGCTTTCAGAACATCAGGCAAGCAACACTATGACTCACTTATGGAATTCAAAAAACAAAATGTCTATTTTGTCGTGTGACTTCTATGATTCAGGAAACGATCCCAGCATCCAACAGTCACATTACACAGGCAAAAGGAGCAAGTAGCAACAAAGGAGTTCCGATCAGATGAATTCTCTCGAAAAAGAATTTTCCTTCAAATTATCTCAAACCAAAGAAACAAATGGGAATACACAGAGAACCCCTGAGCCTTTTACTGGGACAGTATTTTCAAAGCAACCACAAAGTTTGACTGCAACCCACTAATTTGGTCCCTTTGTATAACTGCATATAATAGTAATATTACAAATAATAATGGCAAATACTGTGTTAAAATAGAATGTAAAATACAGAGCATAAAGAAGAAATTTCTATATATCTAACATTAAAATTTAACCTGAATGAGTTTAAACATTTTAACATTTTCAAAGAGAATTGAGAAAGCCAAATAATTATTTTCACCATTTCCTCAGTAAGAGGAGTAGAAATAAAAATACTTCTTACTCAACCCAAAAGCAAAAGGAAATACGACTTCAACAGATTCTCTTTCCAAGAGAAAACCTCTCCATTCCAACAAGTCTCTCAAAACGTGTGCTTCAATAAGAACCCCTGTGTTCAAGTCTCTATTGGCTCTAGCAAGTTTGGAACTAGTGCAGATAGCAATTATTAGTGCTGACTCAGCCACAAATCAATTCCAAATTTGACTAAGAATCCTATAACCTGCATTTTTAAAGGAGCTACTTTTATGAATGCAGTATTTGGAAGATTTGTTCTAGGAATTTCCACTTTATATCATATTAAATCTACTTTTCTGTCTAAAAAGAGATGCACAAAATACAAGTCATCATCACCTTTTACAGCATTTCACATACACTATAAAACTGTTATGAGTAATTAGCTAAACACCTTATTTTTCACCTCTTCTAAACAGAAAACTATCCAATATGCTGATATATTTTTGTACACATTAAAAATAAATTTGTGCTTGCAAAATGAGAATAAATTAACTTACGTCTACATTAATTATTAGTACCATGTGTCTGAATTAATATATATTTTTAATTAAGAGAGAAAAAACAACGCACTTTGCCAGTTGCACAGTTCCTCATTTCAAACACTGTCTTAATTCAATACATGGCAACTAATTATAATTGCAAATGCATTTCAAAATGATTTATCTGCCCTAGCTAATACTGTTTGTTCACAGCCAAATGTCTGTTAATCAAAACACAGGAATTTATTTGATGAATTTAGGACTGGTCCTCCAAGTTTTGGATTAAAATATAGAAATTACTTTCAGCTCCTAGCTCTCTGAAAGGTTTGATGTTTCTAGTTAGGAGTGGGTAATGACGACCTATTCTCTGCAAAAAAATAATAAGGCTGTAGTATCCTGATCTTCAGCAACACAGTAATGGTGAAAGCTGCTTGACCTGAGAATTTCATAGCAACAATCTTGGTGCAAGAATGTTTCCAACAGCCTGCTGATTTTTCATGGTATGTAAATGGCAAAACTTTTATTCTGCTGAGAAAAAAAGATTATTATTCTGTGGAGGAGGAAACAGCAGTGCCATTTTGACTACCAAAGGCCCTCAGCACAAAGCTTCACCATTTGAATATAATGGCAGCTTTTTAAAGTTTAAGTCAAACAATGATCCTACTTAGACATAAAATATCCAATAAATTATCTAATTTCTCTAATGAGCATTTTTAGAGCTAGCAGATTCTTTTACAGCCAAGCTCACTTCCAAGCAGATTGATATACTGTTGTTAAATCTGAACCTCTAGTCACTATAATAGTAATTGCAAAAGCAATCCATGGAATCCAGATCTCTGCTTTTGTCAAACACTCATCCATCTGCTCAACACACAGCAACAGGAGAATCTAATAGTTTAAATGCTCTGCAAATGAGTTTTTTGTATAATCAAAGCACAGAATACATTTTGTTCTGCTGCAAAAAGCAACATGAACTCCAAAGCAATCAGCATAAGCAATTTAATCCGCAGTCCAGCATGCAACTTATTATGCAACTGTTTTAGCAATACATTTCTAAATTATTTGGTTTTGCAATCTCTGTTGGAAAACAATTGTGTGTGTTGCTGCTAATGTGTGTGCATGCACGTGTATACATGCACATGTGGCCCTTGCCAGAGATGATGAGAAACAGATGTGCTGGTGAATTAGTTCATTGTAAACCTCATAGTATTTTGTGTTCTGCTCAGATTCATGTGGAGGACTGTAAACCCTCGAGGAAAACCCACAGGTCCCCTACTTGTTGCTACATTCTGGCCTGATCTGCCAGAGAAAATTGATGCTGTCTACGAGTCCCCTCAGGACGAGAAGGCTGTATTTTTTGCAGGTACTGTTTTTAGCTTTAAAATGTCATTAGGCATTTGCATAAATGCTGCATTCAAGCTCAGGTTCCTCTGAGTTGTAACTGGGCCAGGGAACAGCCTGCCTGAGAGTGAGCATAGCCAGTGGGTATGGGTGGCAGATATCAAACATCCCATGCTGAGGACATTGCAACAAAGGTGGGATCTGAAAGGCCCTGAACAGCACGTATCTCCCATTACAGCAAAGGGGAGCCAGCAGCACCTGGAAAGATGCATTCAACAATAAGCAGGACTAAGCAAGAGTTATTACAAAGCAACCCAACATCCATTCCAGCACTATTTCTTTCCGCCTCCTCTCATGATAAGCTATTGTCTCTGTGCATGTTGCTTGGGAATATTATGTCTTTTGTTCCCATGCCTCTCCTAATCTTCTCCTTTGCCAAAGACTGACTTCTACTCTGGCATCCAAGGATCTGCCTTGGTGGTTTACCAGTAATGGACGAAGGGGCCGTGCTCACTTCCTCGCACTGGAGGGAGGAGATTAGGCAGTGCTGTTCTGGCCATCCAAAGTCACACATATGGTTCAGCTGTACCAGCCAAGTTAGCAGAGCTGGGAAGCTGTTTTCAACATGAAAAACTGAGCCAGCAAAAACTAGGCTCCAGTATCTACCAAAAACATGACTAAACATCTCCAAGCATATAAAAACCACATGACCCATGCTCCTGTATGTTTTCTGTACAGGATGGAAAAGAGTAATGGTAATCTATTCCATATGTCTCAAAAGCTATTTCCTTTAGTTTACATGGGAGAAAAAAAAGCGTTAAGATGTTTTATTTCAGCCAAGTCCAAGCACTTGAAAAGTTGCATACGCTAAACATAATCCTATTACATGTGCACCTCTCTCCCTTTCTTTGTATTTTCCAGAAACATACTTATATATATATATAACCTTCTTTAAATAAGAACCATTCAGACCAAAGCCTGGGTTGAAAGTTGCATGTAACCTAGCTATCTCAAAGTACTTGCAAGTGAGAACCACTCTGTGCTTCTGGATGGTGAAGTGACAACTTCTCAGGAGCTCAAGTGCTACACTTTATAGTTCTCTCATACTAAATAACTCCTTCCCACTATCTGCATCACAGAATCCAGGAAATATCCTTTCATAAACGAGACTTTCCATAGCTTTCAGTAAATCTAATTAAGTGTTTACCAAGTAAGTCACAAATCCATTTAAGGAATGCAGAAACAGACCTCTTGCACCACAACATATTTAGAGAGAAATTAGAAAATGTCATACGAGAAAAAAGACAACACCAATATGAACTCTGGGCAAAAGCTTCCTGGTGACAGCTCAATAAAGTTGCTGAAGAAAGCAAACCGAGGAAGCAATCTGATGAATAAAACAAACAGAGGGTGAAAATGAGTTTCTGCATTTGACCCATACCTGGTTTCAGGCCACCTTTATCATACCAAAAATTACCAAATATTAACTACTTGTTTTACAATACCCAAACTATAGCTTTTTTTTAAAGAGCTGTACTTCAGGCAATCTCTTTGGCTCAGAGTTCAGAAAAATGAAACAGACAAGAAATAGAAAGCAAAAGCACATTGCAATGATACATTTTACTGAGAGGCAAAAATAGAGATTGTGATCTCAGTACATCTGCACTCTAATTTAGCATGTCACAGACAAAAAAAAATACAAGAAAGACTAGTATTACAATGAGTACAATAAAAACTGCCACATCCAAGTATAAAAGAAGAAATATCCCTCTGTACCTGATTAATAAGCAGTTCATTTTTTTCCTTGTCTTAGGAAATGAGTACTGGGTTTATACAGCCAGCAACTTGGATAGGGGCTATCCAAAGAAACTTACCAGCCTGGGACTACCCCCTGACGTGCAACGCGTCGATGCAGTTTTCAACTGGGGCAGAAACAAGAAGACATACATTTTTTCTGGAGACAGATACTGGAAGTAAGAGACATGGAAGAGGTGGTATGCTGTTAGACAAGTTCGTACCGCTAGTGCTGAATGCACGTTCAGGTTTGGGAGGCAAGAATCAAGCTCAGGGTTTTCATCCCTGGCCAACTCAAAATGAGGGCTGCTGGGACAGCACTGAGAGTGGTGCTGAGCAAGGGTGGTGAGAGAGGATCCCAATATCAGGGATATACCCAAGAGAGCTTCCATACACAGCAGGAGATTAGCATGTAATTGAGGTAACAGCTTCCAAGAGAAGAGGAGATCTGGGTGTCCACATCAGACTGCCCACCACTAACAACAATTCATCCCACTTAAGCCCTGAATCTGAGCAACCATCCCATGTCAGTCCCAGGCTCTTAAGAGGTGCATGTTGTCCCTATTGTCAGCTCAAAACTGCTGCAAGAAAGCTCTGAAAGGACTTCCTAAACACTGTGGTGATCACCAGTCATCTGAAGCTAAAAACTGGATTGCCTTTGAAATTCTTGCACTAAGCCAACAGGTTCGAAGGTCCTGCATGCAAAAGAAACAACAACCTGTGACTAATATAACACACTGCAGATGACTGCAATCCTGTTGGCAGCTGATGTACCAGTTGCTAACACATTTGTTTACTAATTGAGTTGGCACTGAGGAGATCTGAACAAACCATAAAAAAGTCTGTTAGGATTTCGGGAACAATCTAGGCTTCCATTTGCTTTGAAAATCTTTGCAATCTTTTTCATGTTTCCAGTACCTCTCAAGAATGTTTTGTTGCAAACAAGACCACAAATATTCACAAAAGTCTGTACACGCATATTTGGGGTAGGGCTCCTATGATGTCTAAGATGCAAAATATGATGTAACAATCAACTAAACTCATACACCATTTTAGTATCTAAAGAATTCTTAGGTTGTGATGGAGACTACACACCCTGTATTGGATCTAATTGTGTAAGTATAAGCATCAACAATTTCATCAAAGGCTTTATGTTTTAGATAAGTAAGGCTAGCAAGGGTCTATTTCTAAGCAGGGAAATAAGATGTATGAACTTGCGTAAGGTTATACAGCAACCTGTGGCAAAGTTGGGTACTGAACTACAAAGTTAATTTCAGGGCATTCAGATTGCAATTGAGCTGGGCAGTAACCTGCTGCAAAAACACTGCGCAGGAAAGATATCAGACAGAGATGAGGAAAGAAATGTCTTCAAAATGTGTGAAGACTAATGTGTTTGAAATAAACAGCTTACATGGTGCCTGACAAAGTGTGTACTAAATGCATTTAATAGAATTTCACTAGGAAGGTGTGGCACAAAAGATCATTTTAAAGAGCAGACACTTTGGTGCCTTGAGGAACTGGATGCTGCCTATCAGAACAGGGTGAGACCAGAACTGAAACACAAACTCCGGCTTTCACTGTCAGAGATCTCTTCCAGGAACAGGACTTCAAGAATGCAGCCATTAAGCAATGGGCTGAAAGTTGAACCACTCATAAACTGACAGTGCAGAGAAAATTTAAAAATCAGTAACATCAACCACAAAAAGATTCTCCAAGTTGTAAGAGTCCCTTCTGAGACACAGTCTGCATGAAAATATAAAAGAGAGTATAACTGAGTCCATTCTACATGAACATTAGTTTCATGTTATTAACAAATTTGATTAGTGTCTTTTTTATACCCTAATGGCTGGGGGTTCCTGTAAGTAAATAACACATCATTTCACAATTGCCCTTAATCATAACTCTTACTGTTATGACAGAGCTCTGGAACAGGTAGCCCAGACAGACTGCAGAATCTCTTTCTACAGAGATATTCAAGACCCACCTGGATATCTACCTGCACAACCCATTGAGGGGAAAAATGAAAACTGGGAAAAATGAAAACTAGGAAAAATGAAAACTTAAAAGCTAAAGAGCTTTACTTGCTTTAAAATGTCACAGGGATCATCTTGTTAAATGAACTCAAGGAGTTCTCACAGTCATTTGCAATAGTTGTGATTCCTACCAAAAGCTACTGACTACGAGTTAGCAAAACCACCAGTCTGTACCAAACACTGTTTTGATTAACTGCACTCCACGGCCCCTGGGGAATTCATCATTCTAGCCACACACTGTACTCCTACCAAAGTACCTTATCAACTGCAGTCACTGCAGAATGCATAATTTATTAAGAACTAAGAATAATCTGAAGTGATTTTTATCTGTTTAAAGATGAAATCAAAAGATCTGAGGAAAAGATACATCTAACACAGACACAATAACACTTGAGTCTGTTTTATTTTATACAAGGACTCTGCCACAGAATCCTATTAGTTACATATCATAATACTCTCCTTGCTATTATCACACTTGGTTTAAATGGATTTTCTGTAAGCCTTCTTCTCTTCCTTCCTCCAGCTCCAAGCTATTTTAGTATTACTATAACAATATTATTGAGCAAACTGAAGTTATGTGAGGGAGAGGAAGAGGATCTAACTCATATTTCTCATCTGAAGTTTTAAAGCTACATAGCAAGAAAATAGATTTTCTTTAAATATCCGAAGAAAACTTAGGAAGCAATTTAAATTAATTCTATAAATTGTTTTTAACCAACATGCTGTTCATTCGAACCAGTGCACCTTAGGATACAATGCAAGTACTTTCATATAGTAATGAGGGAAAGGTGACCAAAAACAGAAAGAAAGAAAGACCATGAACACTTCCCCCCCACCAGTGTTGGTCACAGAAGACCTCTCTGAAATCTGCTGGGTTTGAATAGACTGCTAGAGTGACTGAGGCTTCATATACACTGGAAGCCAGACTGCAGTCTCTGTCACTGCTCCTTGGGCAATCTCCACTTTCCAACTCAGTACTGACTTCAAACTTCACGTCAGGAAAAGGGGGAAGCATCTTCCACAGAGCCACTGACCATCTGGAGCTGCAGATACATGCAGGTCCGCTCACTTTTGAAGGACACTGCAAAGTAGCTACAGATTTCTTAAAGCTATATGGATTTGGTTCAGATGAGGTTTTATCTTCAAAGTATAGCATGAAAACCATTGTTTTTAAAGAAATGAATATATATTTTTAGCGTGGCCTTTATCTTTTGACTGTCACAAAGAGAAAAAGAATGGCGTGAAAATCACAGAGTTTTTAAAGGAAAAGTTAAGGAAAGTAACTTGTAATTTAGTAACTATCATCAATTGAGTGGTCTCCAAGCATAAAACTTCCAGTTAGATTTTTTTAATAGTCACTCCACATTAAAATCTAACATAAAATCTATGTTGGTTGCTGCTTGAAAACAGTCACCTTTCCCAGAATTTGGAATTCTGAAACCACACTGTGAAAAACGTTTTGCTTGGCAAAGTCTCAGTTCAGTGAGAACTGCATTTCCAGAAGAGATTGCACAGGGTATAAAATTTATCAGGAACGAGAATAATGAAATGGAAACAATCTCAGGTATCTTTCCTATTTGACTGCTTTGCACAATCACACGAGGACTCCCTGAAAAATTAAGTTAAATTTTTACATTAAATACAGATTTGTAATGTTTGGATATATTTCACTTCAGGTACAATGAAGAAAAGAAAAAAATGGAGCTTGCATCCCCCAAATTCATTGCGGATTCTTGGAACGGAGTTCCAGATAACCTCGATGCTGTCCTGGGTCTCACTGACAGTGGTAAGCTATAATCTGATTTAAGTCACTAACTCTTTTACTTGTCTCCTGTCACACTTACTGGATGCTTTAATTTCTTGTGGTCAATAAATAAGAGCCAAATTGCCATTCAGATTTGCAAGCTACTAGTTCAAATAAACTTTGTCTATATTTTTCCACTGAGCATCAGTTGATAACTACACCCTGCTGCTCACAGCTGAAGCTTTTTGAAATGAAACACTTACAGAACACAACCTCTCCCGCAATATCTTTATCCAAACAAACAACAATAGTTTCCCTCATACCTCTTTTCACAAAGCTTATTTCAATTTCAGTTTGCTACTCTTTTGTGTCAGTCACTTCTGTGATACTGAACACTTTGCAAACATTAACAAGGCAACAAACAGTCTTTAGTAGAATTTTACCCCCTTTCTTTCCTGCTACTTTCTTAAAAAACAGTGACTGCAATAAGGCCATATATGCCTTGTTAAAGCAACTTAATGCATCTCAGTGCTTTCCACCGCTATGCTGTACTGATCTAGAAACCTGATAGACAAATGTCAGGTTGTTACATAAATGAAGAAGAGTTACCCATGACACAGTCACTTTGTAAAACTAAAGAAAACCTGCATCTCAATCTGTGACAACTTGACATCAGTCTTGGCATGGGGAAAATCAGCTTGCTGGAGAACTATCTCACATAGCTTGAGAGAGCAAATAAGTGGCCTCTCATATGACACCTAAGACACAGGATGCCTTTATGCCAAAGGGCATGATCAGGCCAGACCCTATTGCTTGAAAATTTCCCAACTTCTTGACTGTCCTTCAGGCATGCAGACACAGCACCACTTCTGCATTATGCTCTTCTCGCACAGCCAGAACTAGATACCAGATATTCCCTTGATCACAGGCACAAACAGGTGGTATTTTCCTCCCTCTCTTCCCCTTCTATTTATTTATTTATTTATTTTATCCTAGCAACTGCAGCTGAGAGCTTGACCCAAGGTTTCACACGGCCTCTTATGTTGCACAGATAAGTGTAAATATCTGGAAGCATCGCTAACGTCACATGAGTCCCAACTTGATTACTGCTTCAACATCAATTTTGCCAGCAAATATTTCTGCCCAGAAAGTTTTGGCTCACAAAATGGTTTCAAAAAATAAAAAAATCATAACATATTTTTAATGTGTGTAAATATTTCAGAAATAACTCTCGTAGTCCATTGTGATTTGTGAAATCAAACAAAAAAGCTTTGATCAAAGATTTTGTGCTCTATAAGTGATTGAGTACGTCGTTCTGTTTACCTTCACAGGGTACACCTACTTTTTCAAAGACCAGTACTATCTACAAATGGAAGACAAGAGTTTGAAGATTGTTAAAATCGGCAAGATAAGTTCTGACTGGTTGGGTTGCTGAACTGTAGAATATATTAATAACCAAATATTTACTTTTTTGTTATATACCTTATCTGTAATTAGAAATAGATCTGAATGTCAATTACTGGACCAGTCTGGTACTGGCACCAAAACATTAAGTACCAGTACTGTACACATCTGATAATTTAAAAGCGTTTGCCTCCTCAGCATACAAAAGATGTTTACGTATATATTCTGGTACAATTTTTCAGTTTTTGTGCTAGTCAGAGTAATGCCAGTGACAGAACACGCACGGTTCTTTATTTCCCTGGTGCTTGAAGAAAGCATTGAAACCATTGGAGACTGGATCAGGCCCCTGTGTTATATACATCTCAAATAGCCTCAAGTAAGATGTACCAGCAGTGCACTTTGATTTTTTTTTTTTAATATTTGTTTTTAAATACAGCTCTTTTATAAATAGATGGTTTGTCTTAATGTTTTTAACCCTCTTGCGAGTTTGATCATTACTTCCATTTATTTACATAATGATACAGAAAGACTGTCAAAGGCACAGGTTGCCTCGGGATTTGATTTGTATTGATGCATGATGGAATCATGGCAAGAAACTGTATTAAAGTATTGTTTTAAAGTACTTTTTATTTTAATACCTTAGTTCAACTTAGCAATTTGCTTCCTGCACTTTGTTACTACTCTATAACTTGTCTATACAGACAGAACGACTCAGATTTTTTAAGTCAATGCATTATACACAGAAGTCAAGTATTACTGTTTAACTTGTTTTATTTTTCAGTTCTTTATAACATTGAGTTTTTGTTTGGTTAGGCTCTCTGCTATACATTGGGCAACAGAAGGTGTTCTTTTCACATTTGATGGAATGTTTCTCTTTAAAAAAAAAAAAAAAAGGAAAAAAAAATCCAGAAAACAATGTCCCAGATCTGAAATGGCAATGATACAAATAAAATTAAATTACACTGACACTTCTCATGGCCATGCATCCTTTTATGATTTGGAATTAGAAATTCGGTAGTACATTACAGTGAAAGACCTGTCATGGGATGGACAACATTACTCCAGGATATAATGTTGTACTGGATTTATTTGGAAACCTAGGTTAATTTTTCTATGATAGAACTGAGCAACTTATATTTAAAGAGATGTCATGGCCCCACGTTCCTACAAAGCCCTTAGCCTTTTCAGAACAGTTTACAGCGCGAAGTGCTACAAGTATTTCAAGGTAGCAAATTGTAGTAAGGACAGCAATACTGAATTGAAATAATCTTCCCAAAGCAAGAAAAAACAATGATGCTGAGATTTTCAGAAATATAAGGCAGGGTCAAGCAGAGCCAGAAACATCTCAAAAGCAGCCAAGAAAGTTCCCGCAATAGCAGAGCTTGCCTCATATGCTGTTACTTACAATATATCTCCCTTTGGCACTGCCACTTAAAACAGAAGTGAGAGCAAAACCAGCATAACAATCTGAAGGTGGGAAAAAAAAAACAAAAAACTGAAAGCTAATCAACCTTAGTAACCTTAGCACGTAACAAGTTTTAACTCTTCTTCATAAAATACACCATATTCTGTACAGAGGAAAATGTACTCATAAAATCACAAGTATTTGGTCTTCCTTGCTAGCACTGGTGGAGATAACAACCAAGAATTTGTGATTTCAGGTCTCGGTTGTCTGTTTGTCCATAGCTGCAATAGCTGAGTGTGCAACCACTCAACAGGTCATAGCAGCTTCTACATCAGCCTAACAAACACTAGGAAAGCTTTATCCTCATTGCCCGCTTGTGGAACCTCTGGATCATCCTTTCACCTCTTTTTGCAAATCCCCATTCTAAGGCTTCAGCCAGCCTGCCCATGCCCAGATTGACAACCAACAAGCCACTCTGAAAAAGAAAGACAAGAATGAAAGGCTGCACGTCACTGCAGTTCCACATTTCCCTTGCTAACACGGCTGCAGACTGTCCGCACAATAAATTGGAGGATGACAGAACAGAAATCTCATGAGCTTTCTGCTCTCTATTACTGGCCAGTGCTTTCCTCCAGGACTTCTCAGAACTACTCCTGAGTGACTAACTCACTTGGCAGCTAAAAACCTCAGAGTATTGCCAAAACAAACTTAAAAAATTAAGAGGATAATTGTTTTAATCTGTATTAGCCTGGAGCTTGGCAGCATGTCCCTGGAGTTATCTGGAGGTGGTCTCCCCTTCTACCAGACAGGAATTCACAATATTAAGCTATCTGATTGGGCTTATTTGGGGGGTTCGTAAACACTGCTTTAACCATGGACTGCCCCACAGCCTTATTCTGTTTTCCCCATGCCCATTACAACCACCATAACTCTGCTGCCAAAAGGACTGAAGCTAGAAAGCAGCTCTGCACTTCTGTATTTGGAGACTAGACAAAAATAAAGAGTGGGCATCTCTACTACAATGAGCTTCTGATCAACACTAGCCAAGGAATTAGGAAATTCAACCACAGTTCTTCCACCCAGTGTCACATTACAGTCAGTTAAGTCATGGAGACATTATTTCCCCTGAGGTTGCATTTATAATAGGTGATTCTGGCCACTGTCTCTCACCACTGTTCTCCTTTTTAACTCCCACACTGAATCTCACCACAGTAGAGCCCACTGCCCCAGGACAGCAGCAAACTATTGCTTTAGGCAAGCCAAGCCAAAGTAATTTAGCCTGGCAAGCCTTGAGTACAGAAGAAAGAAACTCAGTCTGCCTTCTCTCTGTGGCCAATCTGTTGAACTCAATCTTCTAAGGAAAGAGGGTGATGACTTCTCCCTATTTGAGGACTAGACAAGGCTCATTAAATTCTCCCATCTTGCATTTTCATGATTTTTTTCTTTTTTCCATTACAAAACATGCCCTTTTCAAGGCCACTGACAATTCTCTACAACAGCTCGAAAGTATGAAACGGGACAGCCTACCTCCTGTTGATTCCCCTATGGTCAAAGTGGTTTGTTTTCACACCTTTTTAAAATCCTCACTGCTACTCTGTATCACCCTTTTTTTTCCTTGTATAATTATTCAGGAAATATAATAATAATAATTTCATCCATTTTTACAATTATAATCCTCCCTCTCTTACATCACTGATTATGAACATATGATTTTGACTTACTTCTATGGTCAGATAAGTAAGGTTCAGTTCCTCTCCCTTTCATGCAGCATTTTTTAATTTAGGAACAAACTGAAGCTGAAAAAGTATGATCCAAACCCAAAGACAAGACACCAACACAGTTCCTCAGCTCCCAGGTGTTGCTTTGGCTCTTGTTTTAAACAAACCCTCTGAGGAAATGCATAATATATCAAAGCACCCCTTGCCTTTACAGATTTTGTTTCGGTTTCACCGCACTTTTATTTCCTCTTTACTCTTCTGCTCTTTCAGCTTTGTTTCTCAAGTAAACAACTAAACAGTCATCCAAAAAGAGAAGCTGGCAGAGAGAAGTTAGCCACTACCTGCAACTTATAAGTTCAAACTCACTCTAGAAACAATACCATGTCACTATACAGAACAAGGCACATCTCTCTCAAGAATTGCTTTCATATACTCTATATATTCTGTATTATGGACAGAAAAAATGGGAAATTAGGAGCACGATGGCAGAGTCTGTGCTTGATTTGCTGTATTCCTATCTTAAGTGAAATCACAACATTATTGAATACAGTTTTTTCATTTAAATCTCAGTATCTTGGCTATCAATAAACACTACACAGCCTCTTCTACCTTCCAGTATAAGGGAGTTTTACCTAGAAGTATTTGAGCTGGAAAGCCATGTAATCATTTTAATTATAATTGCATTTATTATATAATCTCTTTCAGTAAATATATAGAGGCATTTATATAAATCTTTATTGAATATAGCCAGTATGAATTTAAAAATTGTGTCATTGAATTAAGCAGAAATTCAAAATTGTAAGTGGACACACATTGACTGGTAAACAACCAGCAAGAAATGCCAGTATGTCAGAAATATTAGTATCTATAAATAACCAAGATAGTGTTGCAGAAAACAAAGAAATTAGGTATCTAGGGCTTAGACACTTATTTTCTCTAAATCTCACAGAAAATCTGCTACAAGCATAGGAAATCAGCAGTACATCCGGATTTGTGTCACATGTTCTAAAATGTTTTGGAGCCAAAAACCTGCAGATTAGCCTAAACTGGACCACATAATCATTTCCTGCTTGACCCCATAAAGCATTTTATGAAACACCCAGCAGGTATCTATCCACGTTATTTTGCCAAATTATGTTTGGCCAGTTTTACATATCATCACGCACACTGATGTGGTTATATTAAACTGAAGACTTCAAATCAAGTCTACTTTCTACCCTTTTTTAAACCACTTACTCTTCAGCCTACACTGATGCTTTTCACCATCAAGCCATGCTCCCAGGAGGTACTCATCACTTTACCTACGATCAACACAGCACATCATACGAATGATCTTGAGGCAAGCATGCTTTTCTAAAACATAACCAAGTATTAAAAAGACTCAAGAAAAATTTAAACCCTGAAATCTACAAAATCATCATATGAAATCACGAATTAAGTCATCAAGGAACTGACAACTTCAGAGCTTCTGAAATCCCTTTCAAGATCTGAATCTACATTTCTTCTTCACATTCTGATCCGAACTGACTTTTAAAGGTGACAATGGAATGAAGGGCTGTTCTCACCGTTCCTCATGCTTGGGATCTGAAGAGGTATGGATGCTTCCAAGCAAAGACGCCAGCAGTAGGTACAGAGCCAATTTTAGCAGGTAAGTACAAAGCTAAAACTCTTTTCCTAGTAAATAATTTCAAATTTGGAGCAATATGAACATTTCATCATAAATCTTTTATTTGGCATCTCTGCAATCATAGCTAATAACTATGCACCAGTCTCATAGACACTTGCAGATGGCACTCCTATCAGATTGCCTTCAGTATAATAAACACAACTGATTTTTCTACAGTGTTAGCAAACCTTTGCATTACATTATTGAAAGCCCCACTCACCAATACATCCAGAAAGCTAGTAAATATGGACTGGTGATCATACTATCAGATCTTTATTCTCCCATGAAATAAACACTGCAGTGGATTTTAATCTGCTGAAGGCTTCGTCAATCTAGGGCTGAAAATGCAAAAGCATTTCATCAGTATTCACAACAGATTAAAATAGGAAACAGAACTGGATGTGCAGGGTAAAACTCTGCGGGCAAACTCCTGTCCACAGCGGGAAGCTTGCCTGGCAAATCTGACATCACTTTGCACACTTGCCTATACCATCAATTTTGCAACCGATATCTCCTTACCTAACACCTTTAGTGAAGGCAACACCACCAGTTCTGAGCACAGACAGTTTCACAGTTGTGCAGTGCTAACCTCCCACAACATAAAAGAAACAGGTTTTTTCCCCTCCTTGAGAAGAGTTTTTCCATCAAGTCAGGCTTGGGATTGCACATATGAAGTCCACTTTTCTTAAAACAGGAGGAAACGAAACAAACAAAATGAAACAACACACTGGTAGCTGTGAAGTTGGCCCAGAGAACTGGCCAAGGAACCCTGTATGGAATGATGATGCCAAACAACACAAGCAACCACAGCTTCCCCAAGCTGCACATGCACAAGAATCTTATCATGCTACAAAGAAACACATCCTTTTGGAGAAAAAGACTCCGTGTAATTTATTCTCAACCTCTCAGAAGAGAACACATCCCCAAGATATCCTTCCAAACCACAGAGATCTCTGGAGAGCAGGCCCCAAGTTACAGAACGTGTAGAGGACTGCACAGATCCAGCCACAGCTTCTACCAGCACTGCACAGTCTACTGGGAGCCACGCAATGGAACGCCAAGAAAGAAAATGCACACAAATAATTCTGTTGCTAAACCACCATTCAAAGAGCAACCTGAAAAGGAGTGAAGTAGAACTGCTGATTGATACTTTGCAATTAACACAGGAGTACTTCTTGGAAACGTGACTTTCTTGGAAAACAGAAACATGAAAGGCCCAGCACCCTTTGCTTGAGTATGACAAAACACACTGGAGACACAGCACCACAGACAGTGCTAAATAAACCTATTTGCACTCACTAAATAACTTCAGAGAACTTATTTGCACTAACTGACAGAATACATAACTTCAGAGTTAAGTCTGGATTCAATTAGGAGGAAAATCCCGTAACTGGATTCAGGAATGTGAAAAGTTCCTGCAAACACAGGAAAGAATACTCCCAAAATTGAAAGGTTTGTGGATTTTGTAACCTCATGGGGCCTCTGTGTGTGAAAAATGAAAACATTTCTTTTTAAATAATTCTAGTCCTTGAAAAGTTCTGCTCCAGAAATTCCAGCCATGCAAAACTGGATATGGAGTCTGGAAATTAAACCTGCAATCGTAACAAATATTGCTAAAATATATTATATTTCTGAGGCACACTGGCAGCTTTCAGCGTTCATGAGAAAACTCTGTGCCTATTCAAAGGCTGTTGCACACAGGCAGTGATATTCTGAATTCATGGGGATTTTTTCTTTTCTTTTATGAAGCTGAAGTGGTCAAGAGAACAGATCCTTTCTCACCTTTTTAAACCTTACAAGTAAACACTAAGACTAATTCATCTTCCTCATCTCTCTTTGAAATATATAATTCTTCCTCATTAGTATTTTAATCACTGATGGAAAAGGCTATGCTTTACAGAACCCGAAGGGTTTAAGAACATACATATTACAACATCAAATTAGTTCTTCATTTTTGAAATCAACCAGGTTTTTTTTTTCAAACGCTGAATTGGTCCCGATTTCTCTACTTCAGAAATTAAATATAATGATTAATACCTTCTCTATGAGCATATACTGAATCCTAACTAAATGCTTTGCTATCTACGTGCATAGGTCTCTCACGGCAGTAAAAGAATCCAGGCTGCATGCTCCATATTCCTTCCTCAGCACAATACAGCCTCATAGGAAAACCACCTTCCCACATTTCCTAATCAAAATTTTATGAGAAAAAGGACCCTCCTGAGTTTCACACTCTTTGTGGGAATAAATGTTAGTATTGCAAAAATGAAAATTGCCCCAAACAGACCAACAAAAACATGTACTGCTGTTTTCAGGTATACACAGAATGTGCTGTATCCCATACATGATTAGCAAACTATTTGAAATTTCTATTCAGTTTTCTCTTTGAGAAGATACAGCAGCAGTGGGTAAAGAAGTAGCCCCCAGAAACAACCACAGTGATCTAATATCTGTATCCTTACACAAGACATAGCTCCCTTGCTTGCCAATGCTAGAATTCTTAAGAATCATAGAGTATGACCAGAATAACTGTGGCAGGAGCTGACCTTAACGTAGCACCACATGGCCCACTGTGAAAATACCACGGCGACTTCTGCAAAAGTTGTTGAGAAGCAAATACAACTTCATTCAACTTAACGAGCCTTACTTTTTCTTCAGTTTGGAAATAGGCAGCATCGTCCCAGACCCCTACATGCAACCCCAAGGCAGGCAGCTCATTCAGAAGGGCACTTATGAGATGTATACTGGATTCAAATGCAAAATGTAAAATGCATTCACAAAGACATCGCTCTAAAGCTTCCATGACTCCCCCATACTCCCCCGCTACTCACTGCATCCCCATACTGGGGAAGCGTTTCCCCCGAGGTGCTCTTGCCCCCTCCCCCCCCCATGTCAGCGACCGCCTCCTCACGCCAAAGGGGGAATGGCATCCAGAGCCGCGCAGCCTCCGGACTGGAGAGGGCGGGAGGGGCTGAGGCGGTGGGCGGCATTTCCTCCGGGAAGGAGGTGAGCCCCGCTGGGCCGGGGGGCAGCGCGGTGTGCTGCGCGTGGAGCTGTGTGCTGGCCACGTCTCAGCCGTGCACTATTTATATTCCAGCCCATTATCTCTACTTGTTCTTCCAAACGTGTGCGTTGTTGAGCTGCGGACGCCACCTAAACGTAATCTTAACTGGTCATCTTCCCTAGCATAATTCAACGTATGAAAATGATTATTTCACTCTAGAATTTGCCTTCCAGAGCTTGTTGGAGTTTGGGTTTTTTTGTTTGTTTGTTTGTTTTAATAGAGATTTGGGCACGTTACTAGCATGACAAACTCTCAGCCTGGAGAAGAGGGATTTAAGCAGGCCGTGCCTTGGATTGGAGCTGCAGTGATGTGATGACTGGTGTGCATTCACTCACCCCTACACACCTCTTGGAGGACAGAGGATGAGGACAGATAGTGCCAGTACCTTATAAATAATAAAAATAAATTATTAAATTACTGACAGGATAACATTAATAATCAAACAGCTCAAAACTTCAAGATGAATGCCCTTACTATTTGAGAGGAAAAGCAAAGTCATCTTTCTGCTGTTATTTGCAAGAGAAGAAAATCACCAGAAGGAACAGACAAGGCCACAGGTAACGTACTACGGACTGAACTACTGCATTCTGTGCCAGCACATTCCAGCATGTTTCACACTGCTATGGAAAGTTATCGAGATAGGTAGTCCATTCAAAACATGCTCCTGGGCAGTGAACAGAAGTTTAACTGTGCCTCTAAGGCATTTCATTATTTGGAGCTGAAGAATACCACTGAATAGTTCCCTTCCATAAGGATTAATCTGTTCTCTCATAGTTTCTAGTATCTGTCATGACCTAATCTACATCATCAAGACTCCTTCATTTCCAGACAAAATGGGCACATTCTGTTCACATGAAGAAGTTTTATCAGTATCTCAGTCCTGGTGGCTATTTGCAAACATACAGTTTATCTACGTGCAAGGTTCTCTTCTTTATTTGGGGAAAAAACTCTGACTTAGAATTAAACACCACAGCCTTACATCACAGAGAAAGGTCAGATGTTCTTCCTTTTCACTTGCATGGCATTTTAAAACAACTCAGTCTTCATGGTGACTTTGGGGAAGGAAGCATTAAAGTGAAGGTGTTCCCCCTACCAAGTCCTTCAAATAGCACATACTCATTTCGACATAAATGTGCTTCATGAAATTCTAATTGTACTTAAACTGAGTATTGGTTTTGTAGCTTTTGCTCATGAAGGAACGTTGAGATAATTTAGCTTGAACTCCTTAACTGACTCCTCAAATTTCAGTCACTGATTACTACATTGTTGTCACTTTCAGATAAGGGATAACTCTTGATTTAAAGCCTATAAAATGTCGAGAATTTACCACATCCCATGACTGTTCTTTTAAGTAGCTCTGTTTTCACAATGCCACGAACAACAGCTTATTTTTTTATCCAACATAAAGGATATGAAGAAACCACAGGACATGACTGGGTTCCAAATCATGCTGTTTACAGAGTATGTGTAAACATACAAACCCTGGTAGCTCAGCATCTGTCCAAAGCCCTGTATCAGATCTCATCAGCTTAACAGTTATACCACTTATACAGAATTTCATTTCCAATATAGACTTTGCTTTCAATGAATTCCTCTATAACACTCTTTTTACCCTTCCGTTAATTGACAGCAGATGCATCTCAAAGCTCGCTTCACATTAGTTGTTGGCATCCTTGCTTCATAGTATTGGCTAACTCAGGTTTTCAGTGGTGCCTTAAGCAGAAGCTACGTCTTCCTGGAAGCAAAGACTGAACAAAGCTAAGTTCACATTCTCAGTGCAGGGAGTGGAGGGAGGGAAGGGAGAGAGGGGGTGAAAAAAAGAAAAGAATGCTTCTACAAATCATCACCATAATTAGCAAACTACAGTGCTTCTTTCTCCCCTTTACGTGCAGCTTGACTTCTGGCAGCTGAGCTGTGCTCTCAGACCACAAAGTAATTGTGATTTGGTGCATCATGTACACGTTAGATCGGCTACAGCATACCATTAAGCTTTATGGCATCATGCTCTCTGTTATTCAGATTTAATTTATGCTAACTTAGCAATACTACCATGGACAGTTAAAAAGGGGAAAAATGCACTTCCACAAGATCACTGTGTCTGGCTTTTCAGGTAAAGGCACATATGAGGTCTAGACTTGCCAGCCTTCAGTGAGACAAGTGAAACAAGTCCTCATTAGAGGAAGAAACAAAAGGCAGCTCTGCTTTCATCAGCAGTCAGTATGGCATATGATCAACAGAGAGCAAAATAAATAATTCCATATCTGATGGATTGTCAAATACTCTATATTAGTCCCTATTCTTTTTATCAGTTACATAATGTGTCTACAGTGAAGCCTACGTCTAATCCTTACAAGGCCTCCAATTCAAAGCAGTAGAACAAGTCAGAAACAATTATTTGGAGAAATGTGAATTTAAAGGCTGGACGATTTGGTAGATAAAGAATAGGTTGGATGGGTGCAGCCAGAGGGTTGTGGTCAACAATTCTGTGTCCAGATGGCCAGTGATGAGTGGTGCTCCCCAGAGGTCTGTCAGGACTAGTACTCTTCAACGTCTTTATCAGCAACAGTGAGATTGAGTGCACCCTCAGCAAGTTTGCTGATGACAACAAGCTGAGTGGTGCAGATGACACAATAGAAGGGAGGGATGCCATCCAGAGGGACCTGGACACACTTGAAAAGTGAACCCACATGAATCTAGTGAGGCCAACTGTGAGGCACTGCATTTCAGTCAGGGTAATCCCAGATATGTGTACAGACTGGGAGAACTCTGAAAGCAGCCCAGAGAAGGACCTGGGGGTCCTGATGGATTAAAAGCTGGACATGAGATAGCAGTGTGCTCTTGCAGCCTGGAGAGCCAAAGGTATCCTGAGCTGCATCAAAAGAGGAGTGGTCAGCAGGGTAAGGGAGGTGACTGTCCCCTTCTGCTCTGCACTTTTGAGGCACCATCTGCGTTACTGATCCAGGCCTGGGCCCCCAGCACAGGAAGGATGGTGAGCTGCTGGTGCAGATTCAGAGGAGAGCTACAAATATTAGAGGGCTGGGGCATCTCTCTTATGAAGAAAAGTTGAGGGAGCTGGGCTTGTTTATCTTGGAGAAGGCTCCATGGAGATCTCATTTCAGTTTTTCAGAACTTGAGGGGAGCTTATAAAAGAGAATGGGAAACTGACTTTTTACACAGACAATGACAGGACAAGGGGAAATGGCTTTAAACTTAAAGAGGGGAGATTCAGGCTTGATAAGAAGAAGAAATTCTGCCCAGAGATGTTGGGGATGCCCCGCTTGTAGAAGCATTCAGGGCCAAGCTGAATGGGGCCCTGGGCAGCTCTGTCTAGTAGCTGGCAACCCTATCCACAGCAAGGGGTTGAAACTGCATGATCTTTAAGGTTCCTTCCAATCCAAGCCATTCTGTGACATACAAATTCTCCTCTTTACATTTTTTTCTTAGTATTTCAGTAGTCAGTGGCATTGTCTCCTTTTGCCAAATAAACAAAAAAAAGGCTATTTTCATTAAGTGCATTTTGGTCAAGAAACAGTTACAATTTCCTGAAGACCTGAGTGCAGATATAGATATGGTCTACAGACATGGATTTCACCAGTCTAAATATTTTCAAGCAGCTCTGAATGCAATTAAAACCAGGATAAATACAAGCACTTTAACATCAAGCAATATCCATTCATAAATTAAAAAAGAAGTGTACATTTTTAGGAATCATCTGGATGGCAACAGGAAACCATGATGAGAAACAAACTGAAATTCAGATAATGGCATTATGTTTCTCAGCATCCACAGTTTTTGTAATTAAAACTTATTAGTCTTGCATCTTGATACCAAGGAGTAGTTCAAGAGCTTTAAGTAATAGCAACAAGACCTATTTTAAGGCACATTATAAACATGAACTAATTAATCCTCAGGACATATCTGGGGAGCTTGTGTGGAGCTGAGGAGTCGGAGGCATCTGCTAATCTTGAAGACTTGTGTGGCAAGCCATGGGCAGGGCTTTGTAGGAGGGGTTGCAATCATCATCTGTCCAGAAAATGATGGCAACTTCAGCATCTGTGGCAGTATGTTCTAGCTATGTTAACAATCAATCCAGCATGCAACAGCTCAAAATAGCAGTCAGCTTCTTAATTTCAGCAAGAATTCTATCCATTCTGTACCACAGAAATACTTAGTCGCATTTGATTAAGTCGCTGTGCCACAGGACATCAATTCACACTGCTTTTTTTTAAATGAAGCACAATAAGCTGGAATGTTATTTCATGACTGCATGCTAAGATCCCTGACTTTTCTTGGAGAAGTTCCTTAAGCATGATTATTTTCCCCTCTTGGTGTCTTAAACTTGCTCAGAAGCCTCATGCTCAGCTCTGCTATGACACAGGAATCTCCTTATACTTGGGAGAAGCTCTTCAGCTCAGGCTATCCAAGCATATTTAGAGGTCCTGACATACACTCCAATTTATACATGCAAAGACAGAATGTTTGCTTTGAAATAGAGAACAAGCCAAAATCTCAAAAAATAAACTAAGACTTCTCCAGTGTTTCCATTCCTCCTTCACTCAACTTCTTTCTTCTACAATTATATCCAATCTGCCTTAGGTCTGTATAAGAAACAAGCCACTTTGCTTTCATGGATAAGCACTGCACAGTGAAATGGATTTGCTAAACCAGTTTGGGATTCAATCCAACCTCCTCAAAAAAAAAGAACAAAAAAAACAACCATCACATTTTAGAAAATGATAACTCCAGACTTTTTTAGTTCCTGAATAACTAAGCCATCAACACAACACTGAACATTACACAGGTAGAAATGTTATTATTATACTAGCTTGGTGTTTTTCTTTGGAAAGAGTAAGAAGGGGAAAAGAGCTCTGCTTAACAGATAATGGTTATCTCACCTGCAAAATTACACAAAAGCTCTCAGATGCTATGCAGAGGAAGGTAGTACAAAAGCACAAGCTGAATGTAAAACTGAAATTGAGACTGTGTCCTTCATTCTGAAAGTAATATTCAAGTGCTATTTCTGCAAAGG
Source organism: Odontophorus gujanensis (assembly GCA_013399175.1). Classification (NCBI taxonomy): domain Eukaryota; kingdom Metazoa; phylum Chordata; class Aves; order Galliformes; family Odontophoridae; genus Odontophorus; species Odontophorus gujanensis. The sequence continues at coordinate 180,486 of VXAB01013754.1, forward strand.
AAGGAGTCACAAATTAGTCCTGTTAAACTCTGTCCTCTTTACTTGTCATCCCACTTGCTCCCTCAGTTGACCCTTATGAGATCTAAGCGAAGCAAATTGAGATGACTGCCAGAGAAAACTAGTTGTATTTGCAAACATTTAAAATATGTCTGCAACTGTCCTACAAACGTTCCAGGGCTGTAAGCCCAATTCCTTGGGAAAGTTCAGTAGAGATATAGAGGGAGATTTCAGTCAAGGACAGCACTGGCCTTGCATTTACAAAAGGAAGTCCTTTGACACCAGAGATACCTAGCACTGAAACACAACTGGCAGCAAAGCATTAACACCTCCAGCATCCAACTTGAGTGCATTAATGATCACACTAACCCCTGCCAACCTCTGAGCTGCGTTCTAAGTGATACTTCACATAAAGCAAGTGGATAAAAATGCTATCAAGGAGAACGTGAATAGAAAGCATTCTAATGGAAAAACTTAAATGCCTTTTAGTAAGGTGTGATAAGCACTCAGACATAAATCTTGTGCTGTACCACATCTGCTAAAAGCGAAGCTATAAAATCTAGAGTAAGACATAAAAAAAAAAAAGGAGGCAGCTAAATGAGCTTATTAGTGTCCTTCAGAAGGTTTTGGTTTCCTCCCTTCTCTCATTGTCAAACCTTGAAGGTACATAAAAACTTACAGAAGATAATTCTCTGTGGCATTTTTGCTCTGTGGCCATGACTGGCAATCCAACAAGCACAGAGAGAGGTTTCAGGTATTTAATTCCATATCTCACAGCCTAAACTGTGTTTTAGTCTGCTTGTAGGGATTTACCACTGTGGTAAGATGAATTTTTATTTTTTTTTTTAAGAAAAGGCAAACATTGCTATTTACATAGAAAACACAATTCCCTGCCTACTGAAATGCAAGCTCTTAAGAAAAGTGTTCACTGACATTTAAATATAAGAAGGCAGGGGTTCAGTAGATTCCTGATATTCGTGGCTGCATGTTTTCCTTGAGAGGTTCTTTGTTTTGCTTTATCATTTCTGACCTTTCATATAACAATTTATGAGCTTTAGCAGAAGAACAGCACTTTTACCAGAGCAGCACGAATCACAGGGGTTGATGCTAAACATTATTACAAGATCTTCCTTTCCAAAATAAGAAATGAATGCAAAGGTATAAAACCATCTGGAAACACAAAGCCTTTAAAAACATCACAAATGAGGGATACTCTGATGCTTAATAAGAAAGCCACCTGAACACCAGTCTGAGTTCTAATTATTATGTGGATCTTCAATGGTCAGATGAGACACTGCACCCTGATTTAACAGGACAGTACACAGAGTTTTTCTAAACTTTCTGGATTTCTGTCAGTCATTTGTATATCAGAGGAATCCAGCTGACACTGTTAAAGTACAACTTTGCAGGTCCAGTTCCAGGGAGTCAGAAGCCCCCATACCAAAATCAGATTTTAAATATTTACATTAATATTCACTTTCATAGCAACACTGAGATTAACATTACTTTTAAATCATGATAAAGGCAGTTTCTGGAAATGATTTGTTGCTCTGCCTCTCCAGCCCATTTGGTGACTGCTTTGATATATAAATTGTTCACAGATCTACATACCCTGAAATTCTTTAGAGCAAAAGCCATGCTCTTGTTTGACTTAACTGTCAGAGACATACTCCAAATATCAATACATATTAAACTAAACTTATGTTGGGATAAATTCCTACAGATTGTTTTCTTGTTGTTGTTTCTTCTCCTTTACTTTTCTTTCTTTCTGTTGGGTTTCTCCCCATCTACCATTGCTTTCAATTTCCACATCAGTGGTGTATTTGTAACTCTTTTCATGGATCATATGATCTATTTTAACTGCATTCATCCTTTTAAATTACCTTTTCCTTTGCTCAATTAGCATACTTTTATCTTACTGCCAAAATCTCTATAGGCTGTTCAAGTGTTCTTCACTTTTCATGTTTCCATTTGTAAACAGCACTAGAGATAGCAGTTTCCTTAAAATTCTGACTTAATAAAACCCAGAGTAACTCACTGACACATTGAGTTATCCTGCACTATTGGACTCTGCAGTAAGGACTGGTACTGCATCACGTAGCTTTTCAGAAATCCCAGATCTCCTGTTTTGGAAACTCTTTCATTTACCTAAAGCTTCCTGATGAATGGCTGGATCACCTTCAAGCTGCAATCAGTGACAGAATTGCCTCTCACTGCACTAAGAACAAGGTTCCAACACCACCAACCCAAGGCTTTACAGTTTTCAATGGTTTCTGTACAAATCACAGACATTAAGAAATGTGTCTCCACCTCAGAATTAAATCCTTTGGGTGTGCAGCAGTAGATAAAACCACTTTGCACTGAGATAGCACTTTCTATTTCAATGCATTTTACAATTGATTATGCCTTTGAATCCCTTCTGCAAGATAGCCACATCATACTGGAAAACCAGCACAGAGATGCTGTCATTTACCCAGTGAAGCATGGGTGAAATTCCAACACCCAGCCCCTGTGGGTCCGTGCCCCTCTGCTGTTGGGAGGAAGCAAGCTCACAAGTCTCTGTAACTAATCGCCATTTTTCTTAATGACAGCAGAGCTACAGCTCCATAATCCTTTGTTAACATCCACATTTGTGAACTGATTCTACTGGAGAAAAGGAGGTTGTTGCTTTATTGTTCAAGACCCAATCCCAGGCTGTTGAACCTGCCTCATATCTCAGCTTCCAAAAGCTTTTCCAAGCAATCTGGAGAGTTTAAGCAGCGTTTCTAATCCTAAAGTGTATTTTCAAGCTGAAGCCTCATTTGAAATAAGAAACACCAATGCAAAGCACCTGCAATCAGTATCTAATTTCTCTGACACCTGCACACTTTTCCTTGGAGCTTCTTCTGGCTTTTGGCATGCCACAAGCTTCAGTTACATTCAACAGGAAGCAAAATTCTTGTTGTTAACCTACCAACAGGTTCCTGTTCTGTCACACTCTTTCCCTTGTCTTCACCCCTTCTTTCTTGAAAGAAGTACCCCAGTGTTAACAATACCCCTCTATTACATGTTCTACAGCAAAATTCTAGCCTGGACCTTACGTAACATATCTTCCTTTCCCCCCTTAACTATAGTTACAGTATCTTATCTTTCTAGATACCTCAAATGAGTTGCTTGGAAATAGCTGTTCTTGCTTTTTCCTCTCTCAACTACTACATTTCTGTCAAATATACAAAAACAAAAACAAAAAAACCCTGGCCTACTTGCATACTTGATCCCCTAAGATCACAGTGCACTTAGAACTTTAAATATGACAAAAATATGTGTCTTTCTGACATATGCATAAAGTTCTGGAGGGCATACAGTTGTGGTAAGAGGGGTTTGTTTTCCTGAGCTGCATAGAAACAAACTATACATTACAGTGAGGCACATTACAGTTACAACTGAACTTGCCTTATTTGGACTTCCATATCCTCAGATGCAGAGCAGAATTGTGACTGCATCCGCCAACAAGTTATGGTATGGTGATGAATCACACAGAACTCTGCTGCTGTCTGGAGGAAAGCTGCTGGTAAACCAACAGGCATTAGCATGTTTCTGTTGTATAATTTTGGTTTTAACTAAAATGGCCAAAATGCCTGACTGTACCAATGGAATCTCTGTGAAGCAGCTCATGTTTCAAGTGGAGTTTATGAACTTCTGTCTGTGACAAAGCAGCCATTAAAACCCTTTGGCTCTGGAGTTGAGAAAGCAGTGAAAAGGCCATATCCCTTGTCTGGTGATTAGGAAAGGAAAAGGGATGACCAATTTCACTTAAGCAAGCGAGGCCAGGGTTATCTCCCCAAAACTCCTCTCTGCTTCTCTTCCAAGCACTGCTCCTTGTGTAGGCACTTACCTTTTGCATTGCAGTTATCACTAGTGCAGATTGGTGCTCTGCTCAAGGACAGCTCTGCCCTTGCAGCAGTGCAGCCCCTGTAGAATCTAGGGGTGAGGACGGGGAAGACAGTCAACAGAGGTTTGTACAGACAGGATAATAGAAGAAATAAGCTAAGAATTAGCTCCGCTTTCTAGCAGCTTCCTCCTGCCACAGTCCTGAAGTAATCAGACTGGGCAATGGACCAGACAAGCCTCTGGATTCCTGCAACCAAAGACTGCTAAAAGCCGTTGAAAGACAATAGAAAGGTGTCTTAGTTTCAGCCATCTGAGGCAGGCCTAGAACTCCATTCAGATTATAGTCGCAAGAGCCATGGATTCATTTTATCATTTAAAGGATATATTGGAAGTCACATCATCTGAGACACTGAAGCTCAGTTGCACACTACTGACACCTCAAGCAAACGCCTCTGTGTGTTGCTTGAGACTTCGGGCATTTATTTATTTTACACATTAGGACACAGTGAAAGTACTCTTCAGAGATCACACTGTACCATAAATTATTAAGAATCGTTCTAATACTGACAGCTTAAAAATTGCATGAGCTGGGTTGCTGGAACTGAAATCCAGCTCCTTCAAATAAAAGAGCTGGAGGAAACACTCCACTAACATCAACAAAGTAATTTAGTATACTGAACCAATTCTCCACTATTATTTATTTTCCCATTATTCCTTATTCTACATAAAACTCACGAATCTGTTCTACTATACAGCACAGAACAGAAACTACTACAGGGAGGCAAAGTGAATAAATCTACATATTTAGAAGGATAATAATGTGTTAATAACATTCTCTACATAAAAAGAGAAATCACAGTGCTTATGGCAGTTGCCCGCACCGATATTTTCAACACGTTAAGGCCTAAAGTTGTGGTCCCTGCATTTAGGTGAAATATCATTTCATTTAAGTGAGAGTTTTAGCAGAAGAGATACTTTGATTGAGGAAAAGAAAAACAAAACAGAAAATTCTGATTTCCACTGTTACACTGTGAGGAAGAAACAAGCAAACAACAAGGTGTAGGACACAGGAAACTCCCAGAGTATACTGAAAATCATGTTATTTGAGGCATGACATTAATCTGAGTGTAATCCTTGTAAGTATACCATGAAGAAAACATTTGTAGTAGAGGCAATCCTCTAAATAACCTTTCCACATCTAGTTTGTACAGCCAATAGGATCTGCAGTGACAGGAAATGAACTGAGCCTAGCCTGGGCTTCCCATAAAACAAAAGAAAAGGTGTCACAGTATTTATACGTCTCTATATATCAGTTATCAGACAGCAAGTTGCTTTTCACGACACCTTGCAGCAATCACCGGTCACTTAATACAGAGGCTGAGTAACGATGACTGGGGATTTATCGCCCTCTTGCGACTAAGAAAAAATCTGCAGTTCTTAGTACTAATGAATACTGCGGTAAAAATATATCTGCACACTAAAGATAAAGTTGGGTAGACCAGAGGACCTACGTTTAGCAATTTAAAGAAGTTTATAAGAAAAGGATACGTTAAAAAATTAAAGATCAAATTTAGATCAGACAAAAACAGGTTTGTTTGTATTTTCATTTCAGTAGGAAGACAACAATTTAATTTCCCAAAATCTCTGCCCACAGCACTGATCTGAAAACGTACAGCTAACCCAAAGGTGCATTAACCCTCCCTGATTGCAGCTACAAAATGTCCTTTGGTTTCAAAGGAAACAGGAGGAAGAAAAAAACCATCTATTTTGCCATGTGCAAGGAGTCTTTTAGCTGCAACAAATGATCATGGGTCTGAGCGCAACTTTACTTGCAGCCCCCACTGAGGTCTCCAGGTTCAGGACTCAGTGTGTCTTGGCCCAGTGCCCCACAGCAGCTCCTGGAGAAAAAAGGCTAACTCCACACTGGGAAGTCATCATACCGCTGCTGAGCAATTTTTAAGGATCTTCATCTTCTGGCACTTCTTTATTCTCTGCCACGGTGCATCCACCCAAGGTACTGCTATTCCTTTCCTTCTGCTGCCTCCATATCCTTCTCCTTTCTAAGGAGAACATTGAAATGATGGGAAAAGCCACAACATATTCAGGCTGTCCCTAATTCTCCAAAACTCTAAGACAAGAGGAGGCAATAGCCAGCGTCAGCTGTCAGACACCAGAGCTTCCATTTCTCACCTTGCCCTAAAGCTCTGGCCAGCTGCATCTTGACTGCCCTCTGATTTGCTGTTGTTCACACACCCTTCATCATATGGAGGACTGGACTAAATGACCTCAAGAGATCCCTTCCAACTGAAACTATTTATGATTTCATCACCCCATGTGCTTCTCTATGTTCCTTTGTAAAATTAAATGGCTGCTACCAGTTTCCTCTTAAACTTGGTCTGTAATGTAACTGTAAGCTTTACCAGGCAGGCACAGGCTCTTCATCAGTGCATGCACAGCACACCCACTGTGTTAATACAAATTTCCTATCACCACACCTAATAATAAGATGGCCTTTTCCTGTAGTTCTTCAACAAAGAAATGTTACCAAAACTTTCTCCTGAGATTATTATCAAGCTCTGGTATCAATAAGCCAACTGCCATTTGACTATGAACAACAGAGGTCTCTCTTTATACAGATGCAGGAATTACACAATAATCTGAGAACTTCTGTCTTGGTAATGCTTCCTTCCTTAATTTATATTAAACAAAGCATAAATCCTATCCAAGTGAGGGCATCCCCAAGTCCTAGCACAAAGTATTAACTACTTCCCCAGAAAGCTCTGTATTACCACCACTTAGCATAATAACAATTTAAAGCAATACTGCAGTAAAGAATACAAATTCACCTATGGCTTTCCTGTTCTTCATATTGACACTTAACAAACACAGCTTTATAGCTACTATATTTAAATGCAATTAGTTCCATACGTTTCCAGCTTAATAAGAAATAATACATATTCATTTCTGCTCATTAACAGTCAGTATATAATTCTTTGCTAATGAACATTCAATTATGTTCCCTGAATACATTGTGGGATAAATTCTCTTTTTGTTGCTCATATCAGTTCAATTCAGATGCTTCTAATTAAAATTCTTTTGCCTCATGTAGACAAAACTGGATTTTTTTTAGTCCCTGGAGACTTCTTTAAGAGTTGTTTTATCTTTATGTACAGTCAGCTCCCTAATTAATGCTTTAAATAGGGTAAACTTTACTGAGGCTCCTGGGTTCAGTTCAAAGGGAAAATAACAGTTAATTTTATATCTCATTCTCACGCAATTCCCTGGAGTCTCTCTTTTTCTTGTAAATCTACTTTTTTCTTTTGTTTTCAAGTGAATTCAATAATCAGGGAAGGTACAAGTTTGAGAGCACTGGGAGTTGGAGATCCCTCATCATTAGTCTGGAGCTTTCCTTACCCAAAGAAGAAAAATTCTTGTCAAGTTGTCCAGTTTTGCAGCCACCACAGGTGAGGAAATTTTACAGGATTCTCCAAGGGGACAGCCCCCAGTGGATTCCCTGAGATAAATACTACCTTTATTTTCAGACAGCATCAGCAAGGTGTGATGTTAATGTATTTTTTCCTGAACTTGTTAACTGAGCTAGCTCAGCAATCTATCTGTCAGTCTAGGACCTAACACAAGTCCTACTTACTCCACCAGGATGAACAACGAACAAGTTGAGCATTTATTCAAGTGCCTGCCTTTGTGCAAGACATTCTCAAGTATGACATGCAAACTGAAGTGGCTATAGGTTCTTGCATCTCATGTTACTCATCTTTCACCAGTTAAGTGATGCAAAAAGAAAACAATTCAGTAGAAGCAGCTTCAGGGAACTCTTAGCATGAAGTTTCTCTCAGTGTAGCACACCAGGACATACTCTTGGATTATTTTACGTATAAGGACTGGGAATGGACTGGACTCCCATACTTAAGACTGGGGACAGCAACTTCCCTTTAATAAAAACAGCTATAAACAACTCTCAAATGTAATGAATCATTTGAAAACTTAACAGACAAACATTGTATGAACTCTACATGCACCAGTATAAGGGATATAACACTAGCACACACAGTCTAACATTTAAGAACAAGGAGAAGTGAAAGTAATTCCTGTAGGAGAATACATCAAGTGATATCCAGGAGTCACTTTAGCTTTAGAGGTGTTTCAGTTAAATTTAACGTTAAACAAAAACCCAAAGATACATGCATCTCTGCAACTGACTTGAAAAGAGAAAAACAAAGCACGGGGTGGTTGTGTATACATGCATGCACATGCAGGTGTTTGCTTGGATGGATTACACATGCCTGTCAGTACATCCTCTGCTCCACAATTACTCGAGTGGAGGAACAGGCCAGAACTGCTTCCACTGTTTACAGCGACACAGAAACAATAAATTCTACTGAGAGACATGCAGAGCTAGATTCTCAGCAGTCTGAAATTGATTGATGGAGCCCTAACAAATGACACCATCTGTTATCTGGCCCACTGAATGTTCCTATGTACAGCATTTTTTACTGAGTGTTGAATAGATATTGGTTAAAGAGACTGTTAAGAAATGTTTGTTTCAGTTCCCTTCTACAATCAGATCTTATTTTCACTGCAGTATACCATTTAATTAGTCCTTTATCAGTACAGAACTTGAAAGAGTGATCTTGATTCTGATTCCATGATAAGTATGTTGTTCACTATTGCAGCTGGTATTGACTGCGTGACAGACCACATTTATCCCTGGAGATATCACTGGGGAGACAAGTCTGTCCACAATGCTTAGCACTGTTTGAGTCTCCTTGGAGACTCACGCTGGCTTTCTGATTCTGGGATACAGTTATCAAAAAAGTCTGTGGCTTTTTAGTTTAAAATATCTGTGGCAGCCTGCCACAGTGCTGTTAACATTAGCACATTACAGAGGTGGTGTGACTAAGATGAGAAGACCTCTGAGGACCTATGACTTACCAGGATAACACTGGAACCTTGTCCCAGGTAAGAAAGACAAACTTGATGCCACTTGTCATTCATGCTGCTTGGTTTCTCTGGACACTGGAGAAAACGTCTGCCATCTGCACCCAGATTTTCTCTTGGAAGCAAGCAGTACACACTGCACCATCAGGGAAGTGAAGAATGAACTGGCAGTAGTGGATCACGACCTGAAAAGAAAGAAAAGTTAAACTGACAATGAAAATACCTAGGAATCTATTTCTGATTTCATAACCGCTATTTAAAAGTAGCTCAAAATCAATACCACAGAAAATAAAGCAGTAATCAGGACAATATTTTGCATGAAGTAGTTTTGTAGCTATTCCTCGATCCTCCCTCAATTTTCTGTGCAGCGGCAATACACGACTGCGGCCACAAGAGGGGGGAATGTTTGTCTAAAGGAAGCAGGGAGCAACTCGAGGACAAGGCGGGATTTCGATTTCTATGTCAAAAAATGCCCTCGTGAGTGTTTCATAACATAAGGACAACAAGCCCAATCGAAGAATTGTACATGAAAATGCTATAAGGAGAAACTTTTTAGTTTCTGGTTTTATTTGGGGTTGGTATCACAAGATTTAAGTAGTTCTCAAAGAATTCATTATTCTGCAGTGGGTGACTTCGTTTAACTCACGTTGTATCAAACCTACAAATACTAAAGTTACTTATACTGTCGTTTTTATTAAAATAATTATGATAACAAGATATGTTGGAGTTTGTTTTTGCAAATGGCAGGAAGAGAGAGTAGACTGTCCCAAAGGCAGCCACGATGAAGTAAGGATCTTAGTGCAATTTAAATTGTATATGTAATTTGTACTAAAACATTCTTGCCAGTCTGTAGTATCAGGTGCACATTCTGTTAAAGCAGTGATACTGAAATGATTATAGAAATCAATCCCATAATATTGTTAGTTGTGTTTTCTATTAGAGGAACATGAACCAAGTTCATTCTACCATAGACTGGCAGATCAAAAAGGAGTCACTGATGTCGGTTTAACCACAGGATCACACCTTCACACATTCTGAACATTAAAACATTTTTCTTGCACTGTCTGTACCTCACCATGGTGAATTTAAGCCTTTTTGATGACACTATGAGTAATCAGCCTTAGATAAGTAAATATTAATAATTGGTACCATTGTTTTTTAACAAATGTACGATTACCAGAAAGAGATTCTCCCACATACTAAAAGCATCATGTCTTTACAGACAGTAGGTGTTTTAGTATCCCCAGGTTGTACAGGTAAGATGGTTACCATCATTTAATAAAGTCAAACGCAGTGAAAAATGCATTCTTAGACCTTCACGTTTTAAATGAGCAGTAACTGCTCAGAAATTTATCTAAGTGTTATCATGAATCACAGTGTGAGTCACAGCCAGGGTGGTGAGATAAAAGCAGATACTACATGGGGATACATAAACAGGTCAGAAAGTAATCCTCCCTACCCAGCCACTAGCACTGGTCAGTCCTCCTGGGGAGAAGCACTTCCAGTTTAGGCACTGAAAGGTTTGGAGAAAAGCCAGGGAAAAGCTTTAGGAACAGTCAGATCTTTAGAAGCTGTAACCTGGGACAGCACAGTGAAGACTTGAGAGAATCACGAAAGCCCTGTAAGGGTGTGCAAAAATTGGATGCAAAGAAGAAAGGGAATGGTTTGCATCCACCAAGAATGAACATAAATCACAAAGAGAGAGGCTTTGCTCAGAGAACATGTTTTATACGTATGGGAACATATTGGCCAGGAAAGCTGTGGGATTTGAGGAAGAGCTAGAAAGGTACAAGGGTCTGTGGGGAACTGAGCTTCCTTCCGCGGGGTTCCCCCAGCCTGACTTCCCACTCAGCACTGGGTCCCAGGGCCGGCGGTCACAGGGTCACCATGGAAACTGCCAAGGGAAATCCTGCACTCACCGCGTTTCTGTGACACACAGGCTCCAGTCAACCCAAGGATATCATTAGGACTACCCCTTCAGCACACGCAGTTCAAACCACACAGAATTTTGAGCATTTACTAATTGTGTGAAAGCAGCCATACCGAACTGGGAACTGAGACTTCTGCGATATTTTTACAGCAGTACCAACACGGTTCAGCCACAGATTGAAGCGGGAGAAGGCGTCAACGTTTTCACTGAAGATGAGAACCTCGAGCAGAGGAAGCAGAAGCGGCGTAGGGTGCAAAGACACACGATGGGAAGGAAGGCTCCGGGCAACAGGGCTCCTCCACAGCACGTGAGCCCCGAGCAGCCCCGTGCCAGCCGTGAAACGTGAACCTGCTTCTTATCAAACGAGGACCGAGGGGAAAGCGGCTGCCGGGCCGAAGCCCCCCGCCCGTCCCGACCCCAGGAGACGCGCGGCAGGGCGGGACGGCGCGCGTGCCCGACAGCTCCCAGGGCGCGAGCTGGGCGGGGCAGGGCCGGGCTGCAGCGGAGCCCCCCGCCCCTCCCGCAGGCGGCTCATGCGCAATCGCCCGGGGTGGCGGCGCGAGCATGGCGCGGCGGACGTTGCCGCTGCCCAGGCAGCAATCCTTCTTGCCGCCCGTCGTCCCCAACCCCTTCGTCCACCCGGGCCGCCCGAGCGCAGGGGACAAGCTGCGGGTAAGGCTGGCGGCACGGAGCCGGGACCCGGACCGCCCGGCGCCGCGAACCCGCGGCCGGGACGCTGTCTCCGGGCGGCGCGCTGCGGCTCAGAGCCCGGGGATCGCGGGCTGGGCCGAGCCCGGACACCGCTCGGCGAGGACGTCCCGACGTGTAGCCGTGCCGTGCCGTGCCGTGCCTTTGCGGGCCGGGTCCTGCGCGGGTCCGCGCGTGTCCGCCGCGGGGATGCGGAGTGTGCTCGGCGCGGGAATGCCGCCGCTGTGCCGTTAGCGCGTGTGCCGCGGGGTGAACTAACAGCGCGAGACCTGCAGCAAACTTGGGCGAATTTGTGCTGATCGTTGCGCATAACGCGCTACTTAAAGATAATACACAACCGTGGCGCAGGAACCTCTGCACTAAAGCGGCGATGGTACAGCTTCTCTCTATAATGACAAGCTGAAAATGCTTGCGTATTTTTTCTCGGTCCCAGTGCAGCGCTGGAACACACGAGGCTTTGAGGGTACTAATACAGTTAAGAAAGCAAACTGCTTCTGGGCATTGATTTTTAAACAAATTCACTCCAAAAACTGTGCTGATGAACCGAATACCAGCTGACATCTCAGTGAGGACGATGTGCACATCAGTGTGCAGGGAACTTTATCCTGTTGGTCTGAGACACAACTCAGATGCATCCGAAGCAGTAGCTGCAGCCATGCCCCCCAGGGTACACATAGCAGTTTCCTATTGAGGTTCCAGACACGGTCAGTTTTGTCTGCTGGCTCCTCTTTGCAGGGGTTGCACTGACTACTTGCAGTTTTAAGCTCTGATTACCATTTTAGCTATAACAAATATATCTATCTTTTCCTTCAGGAGGAAGGGATGAAAAGATGGTATGTTTTAGAGCAGAGTACACTCCATATGTAACTCCACAGTGCACCAGGAAGGAGAAGCACTCTGCTGGGGCTGGGACTGGAACTAGGGAGCTGTGAAGCAAAACTGCAGTCATTGCAGCTGAGTGCAGCAGTGAAAGGTCACGTGTTTACAGACACCTTAGGTAGAAAGCACCTAGGTGATTCCTCATTTGGGAAATAGCTCTTCAGGTGACTCAGGATGGTTCTTTGTGACTATGCATACAGAAATGCGTGAAAGACTCAGATCCTATTTAACAGCCACTGAACTTTGCACATGTATTCTGTACGTTTTTCTCTAGCACTTTTCCAGCCTACCTTGACCTTTCTCTTTTCCATCCTTTTTTTTTACCCTACTCTTCAGTTGGTGGAGCAGAAATCAACTCTGCCTCATTATACAGTGACCTAGAAAGCCAATAGTCTGCATCAGCACATCAGCACCACCTGTGCATGTGCCTAAAATAGACTAATGAATTTACTAAAGATTTGAGGGAGGAACTGTTTTGCTTTTGCTACCACATCCTTGTTTGTCATTGTAGGTCAGTGCACATTCAGGCCTTTTTTTTTTTTTTCATAAAGGAAAAATATCTTTTTTAGTGAAAACACACTAATTCATGCTTACACCTCCTATTTCACTTTACAGAATACAACTGAACTGTTGAACTGGGTTCACAGATCTCATTACAAGTGGATGCATATGACAGGAAAGATCAAATTTTGGGAGACTCACTACCTGAATTCACTGTGTCTGGCACCAAAGGGCATAGGAGCAATAAATCCCCAGGGCCGAATCTCTCACGCCCAGCTCCTGAATCTAGTCCTTTTGTTTTACTATTAAACTTCCTTGACTACTTATACACAACTTTAATGTTAGAATGATTGTGTGCTTCACGAAGGAAATAATCGTCCCTTCAAGTCCATCTGCCCTGGGAGCACATTATGCGGCAGAGCTTACAGCTCTTAAGCTGCAACACTTGCTTCTTATCCTAATTTACACTGTATCCACTGCCGAGTTTGATATATTGTTACTGTGCCTTTTGCAACAGGTAAGAGAGCCGCAAAGGCGCAGAATTCCTCTTAGTCCCTGTCATTACCATTGGGTTTAGGAGACCGAGGCCAAAAGCTCTTACAGATATTGACAAGAGAAGAGTAGGAGAACACGAGAATGGAATTGTAAGGGAGCTGGGGGAAGAACTGTGTTGATGAAAGGAAAATTAGATCCAAGCTACTATATTCAAGAATTGGATTAATAACACTCAAAGATGCTTATATTGGAAACATACTAAAATAATTTGTTGCTTTTGAAAGAAAAGAGATAAATTAAAATCCACAGTATTATTTAATAATTGTAATTCAGATATTTAAGTTGCAAACTGTTTTGTAAAGCTTACTATTCAAAACCTTGCTTTTCCTGCACAGTAAGTAGTCATTGCAGAAAAGCTGATTTTGAAAGAGGAGTGCTGCTGTTCCGTTATGGTAAAGCTCGCAGATGAATTATCTGATCTGGTATGACATACAGAAACCCATGTGTTCCTTCACCATGTTGAAATCCACTGGCCAAGTGTTGGCAGTTTGTGACTATGAATCATTCAGATTTTAAAAAGGGAACGTAACAGATCACTCACAATAGTTATTTGAGTAGAACCAGTGTAAAACTTAAAGGTAAAAGTAACGAATCAAATTCTTTTTGTAGTTTTATGTAGGCTGATACCTCACCCAAAAACAGTTGAATACCAGTGCAGCCTTCTTGGATGAATTCACAAAGTATGTTACAGCATCAGAAGTTCTGCAGAACAGCGGATGTTACTGCAGAATTGCGAGCTAAGTGCTCGCCAAAATCTGTAAGCTGAAACTTGCATACTGTATAACTTCCACCATGTTTGAATTGATGGAGCTGTCAGCCACATACAAAGTTTTGAGGAACGCAGCACAAATGAAAAAAAAAACAAAACATTCCAACAGTTCTGTGTAGGTATGTATTGTTTTGTGCCACATACACACACAGAGCAGCTCCTCAGCACTAAGCGTGGCAGATCTGGTTGGCTGCCAGGAACAAAGCACTCACCAGCCTGCCAGGAATGCTGCTCTGACTTCCCCAGGCTAAGGCAGCTCACCTTTCATGCCCAGGTTGCTCTTGCTCAATCTGCATAGTGCTGCTGTTGTGCCACAATGGACCGCCTTCAGGATATGGTTTCTGAAGTAATTTATTGGGATACAAGAATAAAGAATTTCTTCCTGCCCTGCCCAGAACTACAACAGGCTGTTAAAAACCTTGTGCCAATACACCTGCTTCCTGGAGCTGTGCATGGACAAAGATGCAAGCTAAAAAGTTCTTCCTGGAGGCTGGGGCTAATATCTGAGGATTATTTGCAACCAGGGCATGTAAGTGGCTCTCATGACCCCAACTCCCCCATATAATTGCATTTGGAGAACTGACTAGCAGTGTCAGCCTTGGTCTTTCTAGGCTGGCTTTGGTACCTAGATTGGCAAGCTACAACAGTAAAACTCTCCCAAAAATTAGATTCTAGTTAGAAACAGTCTCGTGATTGAAGGGAGGAAAGGGAACTATAATTTTTCAGATTATTCTGAAAGATTCAAGAAGTGCTAGTGCAGAGGTTAACAGCCAGGATGCTTCATGTGGACAGGAGACTTCATAATAGCAGGGTTCTACCATCCGTGCAGTGCAAGCTGTGAGCAAACCACTTCCAAAAGCAATCAGCCTAGAGCTGCTGCTGCAGCTCCTACAGCACTGCAAGGACCGAACCCATGCCTTAAAACATGGGTGTGGTTTTACTGAAAACTCCTTTTTGCCTAATGGGAAATGGAGTTGCATTGCCTCTGTGCTGCTGCAAGCAATAGTAGTGAGAGTCACTCACAGCAGTACTGTGGCTCAGCACAAGATTATTTTAACAAGGTTGAAGTACACTGTGATCATCTTAGCAGTCCCACTTGGCTCGTAGACAGATGGTGGTCGCTGATAGAAGCTCTGTAGTGGAGATACACAGCAGCTGGTCAGACTCATCTGGCCTTGTTGTATGCTGCAGACCAACTCTAAGTATAAACTACGGCAAGCAAACTCTGATTACCCTCTCTGTCTAATGACATCCGAGCCAAAAACCCAAATAGTCAGATGTTCCTCCTCCAACTGAAATGGTAACCCAAAAATGTATTTTGAAATGCTATGAGTGACTAAGTTCCCTGTGTAAAAACTGAGCTCATTAGTGCTGTAGTAATATAAGTGTCTTAAAATTCATAAAATGTACCTGCATAGATATTGGTTATTTGTTTTGATGCAATTTCTTTAGGATTTCCTCTCTCTTTTTCCAGCTTGTTCTTCTGGGGATTATTTTGCTACCTCTTCGTGCCATATTTATGGTAGTCCTTTTACTACTGTCCTGGCTATCTGCATCAGCTGCAACTTTCTGTCACACTGGAGGAGTATCAGTGCCACTTAAAGGATGGAGAAGGTAACAAATGACCAATATTTGTTCAACTCTGTTTGTGGGTTTTTTTAATAACATAAAGCCAGTGCCTGAAGTATTTTTTTTCCTCCCACTCTTTTCCTCCTTTGGATTAAAGAGGAGTCTTCTGTTCTTAATTTTACTATTGCAGGTGAAGCAATTTTTTGGTGAGAGTATTTTACAGCAATAGTGAAGCTTTTGAATAAGTGACTTCTGAAGTTTCTTGAGTGTGAGATACATCTTTATAGAAATCATTATAAAAAGACTGTTGGTAAGCCAGGACTTGTTTTAGTAATGATGCAAGTGGGAATATTGGAGAAAGGAAGCTATTTTAGAAAGCATTTGGTTATGTTACTTAGCTGAACAAAGTTTTGCTAAGTTAGCATTTGTGACTAAATTAGCTTTGACAGCTTCTCTCTTAGCTGTGATGCTCCTGGAAGAGTATTCTGAAGCTGCCTTTGTGCATTCTTGTTTTAGTCACTGCTTCTGTGTCTCTTCTCGTTGCGATACTGTGCGGCTGTGTGCAGGAAGAGGAGACACATGAAGTGAACAGTAACAAGGCCAAGGGATGATAGTCCCACTGAGGGGACTTGTCCCATTTATGTTAAATTGTTATTTAATCTTATATGATTAAAAATGATAGAAAAAGAACAGTATTGCAGTTGTATATGTTCTTACAAAAAATGGTGTGGAATCTGCTAAGCACTTACCCTGCCTTCCCAACAGCTTCATACTAAAGTGCTATGAAATATGGCAAGAGGAAAAGCATACCTGGGGAGCAGGGGGAACAGCGTACCAGAGAAGGTGCTTTACATTGCCTTATCTTTAACATTGTGAATGGCAACGTAACAAAAAAAAAAAATAAAGCCTGCAGCACTCCCCTTATGAGTAATATCACTGTCCTGTGTCTGAGCACAGTGCTGGTGAGAGCATGGTGTTTGCTCAGAATACTAGCTGTAACATGGATGATGTTTTTGTGTTTCTGTTCACAAGGAGGATGATCCAAACAACCCTTTCATGCCTAACTCGTACCTTGTTCTTCGTAATGGGTTTCCGAGTTAAAGTAAAAGGGAAAGCGGCAAGTCTTCAGGAAGCCCCGATCTTTGTTGCTGCTCCTCATTCAAGCTTTTTTGATGCCATTGTTTCTGCCTTAACTGGAATGCCATCCATAGTATCTAGAGCAGAGAACCTTTCAACTCCGGTATTTGGCAGTAAGTATTTATGAAAAATTAAAATGCTGTAAGTTTTCTCTCTGAAACGGATTAAGGGGCAGGCTTCTTTAATCCTTATGTTCCAAAGGTACTGACAGATTATTTTCAGTGAAATCACTGGGACACATTGTCTTTCTGAGTTGGTCAAACCATGTGGGAGTATGCTGTTTCCTTCCAGGCATGGAATATAGTTCCATTTTAAATTCACTTTACATTGAAAACTTGTTTCATAGCATCTCAGACTAGAAACTTTCTCTGAAAGTCTCCCAGTAGCTAACTTGAATAATCTGTCTGGCTGCTGTTTGGCCCACAAATGTAGAGTATGAATTGGTAAAAATTGTTTCAAAACAGACTGGAAATACACCAGTCTGGAAAATATCATACTCATAACCTTAAACTTACAGGCACTGTTATGTTGGCTTTTTTGTTTGTTTAACGGTAGTCAAACAAGAGAGGAACAAAAGAGAAGTTACTCAAAAAGGAAATGCAGAAAATGGAAAAGATCAGATGAATCATGCTTCTGTTATTTTCTCCTCCTGGAACACAAAGGAATCCCAGTTTGCATTATTACTAGAATCAGCATCAGACTTTCTGCTGGCTGTATCTCTCTTAGGGCTTCTGAAATAATAAGCCAACAAGAACTCCAAACTGAACTCAGTAGGCAGCATAGACAAGTGTCTTGGTAGGAGATGAACTGATCATATATTTATCTTTCTTTAAAAGCACAGGAGTAGGACACAGAAGTTAATACTTTCCCAACTTTCTCATCGCATCTCAATACGTCCACATTTTCTGATATAGGCCTGATTAAATTAGTTGTGTTGATCTGGTTGGTTTTTTTTCCATCTACTCACAAGTTGTGTATGCTTTGTAACTGCAAACGGACTTGCTAGTTCATCAGAGTGGGCTCAGACTGCTTCTTTGTTGCAGTCTGGATGATGTAGGCCCAAGTGTGGCCCATGAGCAGATGCCTGGTCAGGTCTGTTGCTTAGACCTGTGGGAAAATGCTTTGTGAAAGACAACAGTCATGTTAGTAGAATGTGCTTCAGTGAATTTGGCATGTTTACACCTACTGCCAAGCTCCTCAGCTTACAGTGTACATCTTGTGTCTTGCTCTTTTGCAGAATAAGGACAATAAAACTTTTCTTATCTATTTAGTCTGAAAGCTGTTTGTGCAGTCTATCCCGTACTATGAAAATAACAATTTTTTGTTACAAGGGTCCCTCGAGCATGTTTTCTTGGCACTATTACAAAACAAATAAAAATGTGGATCTCTTTCACAGCGATTTTAAGTTCCCTTCAGCCTGTAGCAGTTTCTCGTCAAGACCCCGATTCACGGAAGAATACAGTCACTGAGATAACTAGTCGGGCGTTATCAAGAGGCCAGTGGCCACAGGTAACAAATATACTGCTGCTCTTCTGTAATACATCCATATGCACTGTGCACCATAGAATCAGGCAGTGCCTAGCTGAATAGCATCTTAGCATCTCAGATCAGCTCTCAGATCTATGACAGGTTTAGGGAAGGAAGAAGAGTCTGATGCCCAGGAAGTTTTGTCATGATGTATGAATGATTTAAATCCAGCCAATAAAAAATTCTGTTCTAGAATGCAAATGCTCTTGAATTTCTTTTCCCAATTTTAATTCTTAACAGACTGTCTTCAGAGCAGTATATGAGAATCACTATTCTCAGGATAACATGTGTGAGGAGCTGTGTTGCAGAGCTGTGCTTGTAACAGCTGATGAGTAACCCAGGTTGTGCAAGCTCCGTTATGAACAGTACTCAAGCTTAACACATCCGTTTCACATGTGGTAAACAGCTGAGCTGAAGGTCACTTTACTCTTTAGGTTAATAATGCAGTACAAGCAAGGCTTTTGGATTGGTCTGAATTGGGGAAAGATTGTAATGTGGAAGCAGCACACTGTTTGCCATGGTCACTCCTCAGCTGCAAGCTGTCGTTGTGCTTCTGGGCCTTGGATGGCATTCCATCGTGAAGACCTAAAGAGTTAATGAGACAGGGGTCACACTGAAGTAGAAAACAGCTGAGGCAGAAATTATGCTACTCTGATAGCCAGAAGGCTGGGATGGAGATCTGCATCCCTTGCCAGAAGAAAGACTTGGAAGAGCTATAAACTTACTGACATCTCATCTAGCAGTGCTTTTCTGCACTCTTGTATTGCATTGACTGTGGTCTTACGCTGCCTCCATTACTTTTTTTCCATTTGTCAGCTGTACGAAGGGCTATAAATCTGTGTGAAAGCTTGCAAAGCTTTTCTTATTTTTTTTTTTTAATACTATTCTTAGAAACTACATTTGTGCTTACAATTTGCTGAACTGTTGTAGATAAAATGATTCCAGCAAATACCTAATCTCTGCTGAAAGCAGCATGGGAAGGAAAGGGGAACTGCCTTTACACTAATTCTGCCTCTGTGTTAGAGCATGAACAGCATATGAGTCAGTGTCCAAGGCTGTGGGTTTTTTTGAGTAACTTGATCACAAAATGATGTCTGTTATCCTCCTCAGAGTGACTGGTCTGCATTCTCTTAGCACAATAGAACAGGAGTAGCTGGGTTCCCAATTCCTTTCTCCTAAAACCAAAACACAACAGGCTAGGCAACACTTGTGCTTATTAATAGTTTCAAGTCCTGAGTACTGCTTCTCCCAGTGCTGTACCAAAACAAAAGGGGAAGCAGAGTATGTTTGTTCAGTCCCTACTTTGTTTTCTGGGGTTTATGATATATGCTGAACAGAAACATACCCATTTTTTGTCCATAGCACCAGCAAACAATTTCTGATTGTGGAACAAGCAGTGAAGGACTGACTGTAAAACAGTTTGTGCAGCTGTGTCTATTGTACCTTCGAACAGCCAGTGTCTCTTGAGTAATGATGCTCTCTTCCATTCAGCCATGACCTGTTCGTTCATTCTGAAGTGGGAATAGACCTTGAGCAGTTTTGATCCAGACCAGTTCCTGTGTTGAGATTTTTTAGAATGCTGCTTATGATCGATCCTCTGCTGAAATATAAAGCTTCTTTGTATTCCATAGGGAGGTGAATTCAGTGAGTCACACTGCTGCTCACTACACATTTAATCTAGTATCTTTCTGAATCTAATTTAGAGTCCTTCTGGGTGTTTAGTGTGTCTGAGTCATTCAGAGGCCATGCAGGGTGTGATGCTATAATAGTTCTGCTTAAAAGATACAGCTGTGCTCTGCCTTTTGCTGCTACCCCTTAAGCAGTGATCTTCTCATCACAGCTGGCATTCTCACTGATGTTGATAGCATCTGTGCCTGTAAATGCTCATGTCAGCCCAGGCCCTCGATGTTTTCTATGGTAAAAAATTGCTGGCAGAGAAACAATTCTCATATTATTAGCAACACTAAATGTTTCAACTCAAACACTGGGAGCTTTTTTGTACCATAATTCTGAACTGATGAAGACCTTTCCCCAAAATTTCTCTCTTTAAAAAAAGCATTTGTTTCTACATCAAGTTAAATCGGGTTGTTATTACTGTGGGCATCCTTCACTAATTCATTCTGTTCATATTAAAACAGTAATAGTAATTTTGTGATGCTATGTAACATGTCACAGAGCCTCTGTAAAAATCCAGCCTTCCCATAGCTGATGCTGAAGTATAATCCTTTCATGATGTGTATTTTTTGTTTGCTTTCTTTCTGTAAATGCAAGATACTGATTTTCCCAGAAGGCACCTGCACAAATCGATCCTGTCTGATCACCTTTAAACAAGGTGAGAGATTTTATCTTATCTCTGTTGGAAAATAATATACGAAATACTAATCTAGTAGCTCTAGTAAGGCCTATGCTTCAGCAGATACATCACAACAGCTCTTTACTAATGTCTTACACTGTTACAGCTTCAATACTATAGTAATGTCTTACATCATTGATATTTCAGTGGTACTAAGCCCACTATTTTGTACTGGCATTTTACTTTTCTCCTTTTTGCTATTTTATGGGATGCAAAATATCTGTGATGCATTCTAACAATGAAAGATGTTTGATAGCATCACTGACCATTGCCATCACTGATAGTTGTGTTGCACTTCAGTTAAACCCACAGTGCTCTTTCTTACTGTTGTAGTTTCTTTGGTAGCAAAGTTACAAAACCAGTGCTACATGCTCAGGTCCGCATCATTTACCAGGAAACGCTCAACAGCCTTGTGAGAATCTTATCTTTTTAAACAAATGATGATCAGTGGGGAGAAATACATAGAAATTCAGTTTGAACACTCCAGGAATCTGAGGCAGTTTTGTCCTTGAAATGGGGAGTAGCTGTTTTCTGTTTTGACATCTTGCTAATTGCAGTGATGATGTTACAGGGAAGAAAGACAATATTTTGTAATGGAAAAAAACCTCCTTCCATTCTTCTGGCCATTTAAAAAAATTCTCCTTCCAGATATTGTCTTATGTGAATCTGTTATATCTTCTAATGGCTGTATGAAGCTCAGTCTTAACAAACAGTATTAATTTATGGTTGCAGGTGCATTCATTCCAGGAGTTCCTGTGCAACCTGTTTTGCTCCGATACCCCAACAAGCTGGTATGCAGCACATCTTTGTACCACTAATCTGGAGGTCAAAATACTGACTTAAAAAGTATCTAAGTAAATTTTGCTTTGGGACTGAATAATGTGACACCTGAGCTTTAAAACTGGAGGATTTCAGGCTTCCCAAGAATCAGCATGGTGTACTTGCTATTCTGATTGTGGAAAAACTTCTAGGCTTCTCAGCTATAGTAAAAATAAGAGGAAGTGTGGAGAAGTATTGCAGCAGAAGTTAGAGACTTCCTACAAAGCCACAGAGCCTGCACTTTGAAGTCTGAAATGCATGCAGCTTCCTTACCAGTCATCCTTTTTTGGGTTAAGCTTAAAATACTCTTACTGCAAATGAATTTTCTGAACAAAAGCAAAGCTGAACCATGCAGTACTTCCCCCCCCACCTCCCTCCCTCAGGCAGCTGAGGAGGGCAGCTTTGCAGATGGTTTTCTTCGTGCAGCTTTCTCTTGTTTTGCTGATTACATGTTTACAGTCTCTGCCAAGCACAGGAGTTGAGCCATATGGCTCTGTTTCACTGGCAGGTGTAATACAAGGACATGAGTCTAGCACACTGCTAGTATGTGTTTTTATTTCTTCTTCATCCAAAAAAACTTGACCTGACCAGAAGAACAAAAAGACCAAGGTTTTCATTCCTAGTGTTCTTTAAAACGAAAAACAAGGGACTATTTTTATCTACGTTGACTCTTTTGTAAAATCCTTTTGCAGTTCTGTTTCTAAACAATGAACTGCTAAAGGGGATTGATGCATTTCCTTGATAGGATTTAAGGATCTGCAGTATACATTGTAATAATAATATCTAGGAAGTAATAAGCATAGAAGAAGAAAAAAGCCAAAGAAGAGCAAAGAAAAAGCATGATAGATTACCTGTACAAAGATAACCCTGAAAACTATATCCAACATATTTAGGAGGGTGCCTTTGGAAGTGGACTGGTGAAGTTTTCTGAAGAAGTCTTGTTAGATACTCTTTTTCTACTTTTCTGCTGTTTTGATTAGAATGAACAATTTAAAAAGTCTAAATAACCACTTAATGCTTCTTCCCAATTGTTGATAGATCAACAGTCTACCATTCTTTTTTCCAAATTTTTAAGGCAAGGACATATTTACACCTTTATTTTCCCTACAGGACTATAAAACCATCATCTGCTTTTACTAAGCTCATGCTTGTTTATGCTGTAACCTATCTGCTTTCTAACTTTCATCTGTTTTGTCAGACGTTTCTGTTCTATTTTTTTCCTTAGGATACTGTGACCTGGACATGGCAAGGCTATTCACTGTAAGTTTCTTAATCCTGAAAATTGCATGGATTATTTTTTCCCCATTGCTAAACAGTCTGCCTGGCAGATTGGGCTAAGTCAAGTCACGTGATCTTCTAGATCTCTTTTTATGAGGGGAAAATACTTGGGGTAATGCTGTAGGTATCATATCTGAATGGACAGAGAAAGTGTTTGCAAATGGGAAAGTATTATTTCTAGTTCTGACACTGTTTTGTTCAAATCTCTCTTATGTTTTGCACATTACAACAGGAAAAATATGAAATGATTTTTCTTTTGGGAACAATCAATAGTCATCAGAACCCACAGATAACAGTTTACTATGTGGTATACAAGCAAGAAAAAAATAAACGTTATTTTATACCCTCCATTCATTCCTTTCTCCTCCTTATTTGAAGAGTTACACAATAGTAGGTGACTATGGGCAAAACAATTATTATATTGCCCCATCTTTCTATTCTGATGCCTGGGACTCTTCAGATTTTTATTTTTGCTTGACTCAATGAAAGCAATTCCTCTGTTAGTATCTGACATGGAAACAAATAAACCATTCAGGCTGTGTATCTGTGCAGGTTTTTTTTCCCCAACACAGTGGCCTTCTAATATATTTTATTTTAAAAAAACCTCTATAAACTGTACAGAAAATATTAAAACTACTGCCTGGGAAACACTTCTCAGCTTACAAACACTAAAGCATTATGTGGATTTTCAGAATTAGTACACTGTGTTTTCCTGTGGAATATGTAGTGTATCTAAGTGCAGTAATACTCATTTATCATGTGAGCAAGCAGCAGGTATATGCACAAACCTTATAGAAAAGAACATCAAATGCAATATTTCAGGAAACTCCTGTGTACTTAAAATCCTTGACCAATACTAGCTGATGTGCAGATACTTTTTAAGAAAACAATTTGAAATTCTCTTTTATTCTTCCTCTCCTGCAGAAAAGAGCTGTGCATAATGACACTGTGTCAGCTCTTCACAAGAGTGGAGGTTGAGGTAAGAATCTGAAATATCTTTCTACTAAGATTCAGTAGCCACAGAGTTTATACTTTAATATAAATATGTAATTCACATTATTAATCGCTGTTTGTGAACAACTCTCTCAGAAACAAGAAGAGTATCACAGAAAATTTTAGGTTTGTTGTCTATATCTATGTATCACTTAACCTGATAAGTTCCTAAATGAGAGCT
Organism: Odontophorus gujanensis; assembly: GCA_013399175.1. Lineage (NCBI taxonomy): Eukaryota > Metazoa > Chordata > Aves > Galliformes > Odontophoridae > Odontophorus > Odontophorus gujanensis. The sequence goes on from VXAB01013754.1 coordinate 204,508, forward strand.
GTCAGAAATACCTTTGTTTTTAAAGCACTGTAAAATCATTGCCAACTCACTATTACAAATTTATAAACTAACAATTATAGTTCATTCTATTAAAAGTAACTTCACATTTTTTACCCTACCTTCTCATTTCCCCGCTCTCTTGAAAGTATCCTTGTCTTACTCACCACCTTCCCAGACAGAACTCTAAAAGGCTGCTGCAAGAAAGAGCTTACTTAAGGATTCCAGTGTTTGTACTGGGGAGAAAGCTGACTCTTGTATGACAAACTATTTCCTTGATCATTCAAATCAGCTGCAGAGCGCAAACAGATGAATGACAACTGACACAACATATGCACGTCATATATCAGTACACACAGGGCTTGCTTCCTGTCAGAGAGGCAGCATTCAAAGCACAGTAGTGAGGAGAGAGATAACCAAGGTATGATCAGTTTGTTTACTTCACATTCCTTAGCAGACCACAAAGATTATCAGTGTGGATTATGTCAATTTAGGGACCTGAGTAATGGGGAGACATTCAGACAGGTTTTGCTGTTTATTTGCAGAACATGGAGTTCAGTAGAGTTGTGCCCCATGAGCACGAGCCATGTTACTGCTACTAACAATTAGCAGTAAAAGTCTTTGTTGTGAAATAATGGCATTCTTTCCAAGGGAGCATCTTGTGTTCTATAATACACACATTAGACACAGTAACAGAATGTGTACTAAAGATATAATTCTCTGTATGATTTTGTACAGAAGGACACATCTATGTCATTCAGACAAGTGAGCAAGAAACAGTGGAGTGCTTCTGTTAGAATGGTTATTTCCCTCTGCTTCAGAATGGAACTCAAACTTGTCTGTTAGAAAATTGTGTTCCCAAAGTGAAACTAAAACATGAAGAAAGATGCAGCTTTCACAGCAGCATGTGTCACCAGAATGGAAATAATTGCTTAGCATCAATACAGATGTTTCCAGAAAGCCCCAAAAAGGAAGGACATATTTACCCAGAGAGGGAGGAAATCAGACTATTAGTAGTCACAAGATATTTCACTTTTTAGCAGTGAACACTTCTGTTACTACCACATACTGTAAAAAAGCAGTCCCTCTTCCCCTTGGTGTTGCTCTGCCTCTACCTACGATGCATGGACAGTGATGCTGCTGTAATCCAGGGAGGAACTGTGTGTGTTTCTAGACGTAGTCTGAAAAATGGTGTATATTGATGATTAAATGGTAAAACTGGCAGTGAGTTGTATGTCTGCAAACGGTATTGCATTTGGCAGATTCCACATCAACACAGACTAAGCCAAAAGCAGATCAGGGAAGTGTTTCGGCTACTCAAAGTACTGGGAAGAGTTGTTCTTACAGGACTGCACTTTGACAGCAAAGGTATACTTACTAGTCATCAGCAGATAAGCAGCTGGGTGTGTGTGAGATCATGCATACCACTCAGGAGGACAGCAAACCAAATTCGTCACCTCCTGCTGTACTTTCTGGCAAGCTGGTTTTATCATTAATGTTAAGCAGGTTTCTTGAAAGAGGAGATGTCATTTCAGCTACCAAAAATCTGAACTGTGGTCTGAGGAAGACCTCGGCCTCTCCTGACATAATGACCACCTTCAAGGCCAGGAACCATGTTTGCATAGATAAACTTCTCAGAGTTATGATTTCATCTCAGCCAATGATAACACAGTTCTCTATGTTTGTACAGAGTGCCTGTGCTTCCTCAACCTAAGAGATACATGATTTTTGCAGGGAAGTTGCAACAAGCAGGGAAATGTGATAGATGTGAACAGGCCTGATAGCAGCTTGCAGAAGGAAAATCAAAACTTCAAAACTCAAAACTTCATGTGAGCAGCTGAGCTCCTGCTGTCCTTACCAGAGAGAGAACTCCCAACTATAAGCAGAAAATTGTTATGGCTATTTGACAGATAACTTATTCCATATACTTCTGGATTTGGTCATAAAGAGGCAGCATTCCTTGAAATCAAAGGCAAAGGCAAAGGCAATTCAGGCCGGACTGTATTTATATAGGACATAGTTACCAATATATTAATGCATCACCAACAACTAAAATATAACTGAATAAACATGTTGACACATAGTAATGTGTCTTCCACTGAACATTATGCAACATCTTAATGATTCTAGAATAGCTGTATCCTAGGATTTAAGAGCAAGATTGCAGAATTGAAATTCAGAATTGAAATAAACATAGCTCAGAAGAGGAATGGGAAACGGAGCTGCAGGCAAACACTATGTTGACTGAAGTAAAAGAAAGAACAGAATACACATCCACACAATGCTTTGCAAACAGATGCCATTTGTGTCATGACAGAGAATAATTCACCCTCAGTACACTTTAGTGTAATGCTACTCCAACTTCTTACCTAACAATGTCGAATACATCCTTAACCGTAAATGTGTTATGTAGATATCTGGGTAGATATCTTGGTTTGTTAGGCTTGTAAAATTCTGTAGGACCTGTACCAATTCAGTGTTCTTATAACTCAGAACTAAAATTTCTTAACATTTTCACCACAGCCTAGAAACTTACAGGCACATCCTGACAGATACAATTACAATGTACCATGTGTCACTGCAGTGTATATGGAAAACAAACAACCAAACTACACATTATAAATCTTACATTTTTCTACTGTATAGCATCAATTATAAAGAATCTTTGAAAAGAATGTCAAACTCTCATACTTACGGACATAGCATTTAAGCTCCTATTATATATGCATTTACTTACTTTGTTTGGAGTTTTGATCTTTATTTTTTATAGCTACTTCTATCAACCTTTAGGAGACAGTTTGGGCTAAAATCTCATTTATGTGGTTAGCGTGGAGGAGCTTGAGTTGTTCCTAAGGCTGCTGAGACCTCTAGTGTCCAGCTCCATCATTGCATGGCAGATTTTTTTCTCCTGTTTTTCTCGTTGAAAAACTAACAAGAAATTGTCCATTTTATTAACAAAGTGGTGACTGCTGATTGGATTGATTGCATTACTCATCTCTTTCAGTTTCTGCCTGTTCATGTTCCTACTGAGGAAGAAAGAAATGATCCCATTCTTTTTGCCAATAGAGTCCGACAAACCATGGCAACGTATGTAATGTCATGAATAAAATCTTAGAGAACTTCCCTCTCATACGTATCCACCTATCCTGATATAGATATCCATACATCCCAGCCATAAAGTACGCCAAGTACCCTGCCCCTCAGTTCAATCAGGTCCTAGGTACTGTACACAGTGTCAGATTCTTGCACCAAAACACCCTTTGATTGGTCTTATGTGGAGCACAAAGCAAAAAGAAGGCTGCCTTAATTGGAATATAGTATGTTTGACACTTGGAATGCTGGAATAAAATCCTCCCTTACTTGCTTGACAAGAGTAAGTAGGTGGTTTGTTCTCTGAGGCTACTGGATTGCATTTACAAAACTTTAAATCTTAAAACATCATGAAACTACTATGATGTCATTTCACAGTATTGCTTCGCAGAATGCATTCTCTATCCTACCTGCATCAGAAAAAGAACAGATCATTACTTGTTTTGCATATTAGCATTAAGGCAAGTTGAGGTGGTAAAAACAGAAACAGTCAACCAGAAGTTATTTTAATGTAAAATAGTGATAGCCTTTTTCCTTAATTTCCTTAATTTTGTTTCAGTGCTTTGAAGGTGCCAGTCACTGATCATACTTTTGAAGACTGCAGACTGATGATCTCAGCAGGACAGCTGACTTTACCCATGGAAGCAGGGCTGGTGGAGTTCACCAAAATCAGCAAGAAGCTCAAGTAAGGGAAGTTAAGCTGCTGATAAGGGAAATGCTGCAGTTGATAGCCATCTATCTACAAAAAAATACAAGCTACCTGACAAGTGACCAGGTGCGGCTGTGGTCAGATCTGAAGTCTGTGCACAGTGCACCTAGTCTTGTTATGTATGTGCCTCACATCTGTTTATGCAACTCTGTCTGGAAAAATCTTCAATAGTTACATGGCAATCTCAAGTATTCCAACCAAGGTGCAAAGCTGTTTTTCTGCAGAGATCAGGAGCTCTCCAGGTTGCAGCAATAATAGCGTTTGCATAGAGATTTAGCTAATAGAGCTGATATATATGCCATGCTTAGCAGCATGGAGTATCACACTTACACATGATGCATAAAAGTAGTGCTACACCTGAATTTATGGCAATGAATTCTTTACTGGACTAACCTGATGATAATAGATTTGGCAAGTTACTCTAAGGAATTCTGATATACCCAAGCATAGAACTGCCTGCTTATAATTAATAACCATGGGGGGGCAGTCCTTAATTGCTGATTTCATACGAAACATCAGCCTGGATGTATAGCATTTAGAAATACCTCCTCTCCTTCATGTTTGCATAGCCTAAAATGGAACCACGTGAGAGAGCAGTTGGATACCTTTGCTGCTATTGCAAATGCTTCCAAAGGGGGAAGAATTGGAATTGAGGAGTTTGCAGAGTACTTGAAGCTGCCTATTTCAGATGTCCTCAGAGAGCTGTTTCTACTCTTTGACAGAGTGAGTAATCTGTTAACTGACTAGAAATCTTGTTGGCAATGTTTTGTTAAGAATTACATACAAAAATAATATTTGTTTTGTTATGTCTAGCTTACTAAATACTTCTTGGCTAGCAATTCACGTAGATAGCTGACTCATACAGTTACCTTTTTAAGTTTTGATGAGAAGAACTTGATCAGTTTGTAGCTTGTGAAATGACAGTTCTCTCTCGGAATAAGTTGCTGCACCATGAAGATGGTAATCTTCATGCTGCTAGTGGCTGAATATTTCCATTTGCCTATCCCAAATTTTGAGCTCATTTACATTCTGACTGCTTAATTAAATGATGTAATTGCAAGTAGGTAACTTAAGACAGATTGAAGCTAAATAGGCTGTATATTTATGCTGTGTCTGTGAAAGGTTCTGTTAGACATTCTGAAGACTCCAGCCAAAAAGAAGAAATGTACAGGTGCTAATCTGATTATTTAGGCTTTTTTCCTTAGCCAGTAGAGATCTGTTTCATTTTATACTTCTCCTTGAAAGATGGGAAAAATTGTGTGAATGTGCCCCCTCTGCCTACACCAGCAGCTCCAGTGACTAGAGCATAGTGTGGAACTCATTTTACTTTATGCATCCAATATGTGCTGCTGTCCAAGCAGCATGCCTTACTGGAAGTGCTTATAAACTTGGGTTTGCTTCTTGTCTTGGGAGCTTTCCTAACACAGCATCATTCTTCCCTATCAACTTGGCCCTAGGAGGGCATTTTGCTGTACATGTCGATTTAAACTTGCAGGATTTTTCCGAATATAAAGGGTTTACAGACTCTAAAATAGAGAGATGTAAAATATACCCCTGTATTTGCTGAAGGCATAGAAGCTCTAGCAGATAAGGTACTCATCCTTTCCTCGTTCCTATCTCCTCACCTTGGACCGTTGGCTCCTATGAATGTCAAACTGAGTCCTGAAGCACAGCACGAATACAAGAAAAATACGGTGAGGGAACCAATGTAATTAAAGGCAGTGAAGACTGCTTTCACCTCACCTGTCTGGCATGACTGCTTCAGTGACTAGAATTAGCAATGTAATACACAGCCCATTAGAAAGCTGAAGACATGGAAGTTTGCAATCACAGTCAAGGCTTTAGTAAGCTTTCTCATTATTCATCTCTAGGAAGACCTGCTTTACTGAGAAGCAGTCACACTGATGTGACAAGGGTCTTTTCTAATTATTTCAATTATAACTTCTGCTTTGTGGCTTTCAGCGTCGTCAATTTTTTTTTGCAACAAAGATTTATCAAATGTCATAAAGCTAATTATGCAGAGAGGAAGAAAAACAGGAACGTCAACAACTGACAGAAACGACTGAGATCTGCAGTATTTCTGGCAGATGGAGTCATGCACAGACATGATTAAGCAGGTAGATTAAGCTGTGTTCTGTCCACGCCCAGCTCATACACAACACAGCTTTGGGGAGCTACAGAAGCACTGGATCTCTGAGTAACTCCTTTCAAAAATATTTGTGATGTTCCTCGCTAAGGCTTTACTGAGTGGAGGAAGTGGTAGCGGTCAAGGAGAGAGCCTTGTACGTGGTCTAGGAGGTCTCCTAACAGGAGGTGGACATGGAGGAAATCTTGGAGGACTTGTTGGAGGTCTCGTGAATCTGATAAGTGAAGCAGCAGCTCAGTATAATCCGGAGCCACCACCTCCTCGCACCCATTTTACGAACGTGGAAGCTTATGAGAGTGAGGAAATCAGAAAGTTCCGTCACCTGTTTGTCCAGCTGGCTGGAGATGATATGGAAGTGTCTGCTACAGAGCTAAGAAATATCCTGAACAAAGTGCTCTCCCGACATCAAGACTTGAAGACAGATGGCTTCAGCTTAGACACGTGCCGCAGCATGGTAGCTGTCATGGATACCGACACAAATGGCAAACTGGGCTTTGAAGAGTTTAAGTACCTGTGGAACAACATCAAGAAATGGCAATGTGTGTACAAGCGCTATGATACCAATCAGTCAGGCACTCTTGGGAGAGCTCAGCTGCCGGCGGCCTTGCGGGCTGCAGGGTTCCAGCTCAACGAACAGTTCTGCCAGGTAATCGTGCGCAGGTACGCCAGCGAGGATGGTAGCATGGATTTTAACAACTTCATTAGCTGCTTGGTGCGACTGGACAGCATGTTCCGGGCCTTCAAGTCCCTGGACAGCAGTGGAAACGGGCAGATCAAAATGACCCTTGAGGACTGGCTGCAGCTGACCATGTATTCGTGAAAGCAAAGCAGAGAAGAATAAGCTTCATCCGAAAGAAATACATGGAAGACTAGAATGCTGTACTATGGAACTGTAGCTGTTTCTTTATTGTAAGGCAGATATGGCTAAAGATACTTTGCTTAGCTGCGATTCCTCTTGTTCATGCGTTAGTCTGCTTTTCTGAACAGTTTGTGTAAGTTGTGAGTTGTACAGATGTGTAAGTTGGGCTAAGAAAATTATCTCTAGACTCTGAAATGAGAGAATATGTTGAAGGATCAAAGCTGAGTTATTTCTTCAGGTAATGTGGGATTATATAGGAGTTTATGCCTTATATAAAAAACTCTAGGTTTGGTAGCGTTTTGTGATATTACTGTGCCAATTTGTAGGCATTCACTATGCTGAAATAAAGCTTTGCTTGCCTGAAGGCAGTCACTGGTAAAGTTGAATAGATTCCTAAATGGTGTTATTTCTGACTGGGGGAAGAATAAACGTTAAAGTTGCAATGACTATTACAAACAATTAATATTTTGCTTCCTTCCTACTACTTCTTTTTCGTGCTGGTGTGCTGAAATAAAATCTGAGTGGTATTGTCAGTTCTACTTGCTGGCCAAGACAAAATTAAAGACATAACAGGCTACCTTAGCAACCTTTTTCTTCTTCCTACAACTCTGTTACTAGTCTTTTCTCTCTCTCCTTGAAGTCTTAATATAGTTATAATGAAAACAGCTTAAAATATTGCATTTATATTTAGAGGAGCTTGCTGAACAGTGCAGTCACAGAGCAGCCAGCCAACCAAAATCAGCTTGTAGCTCTCAGAGGTAACGTTCATCAGATTGCAGCGTCCCACTTGAGCCAAATACGCAGTTTTAAGATGTCAATTTTTGAGTAATTGAACAAGGAATAGCATGAGCTGTCAAAGGCACGTTATTTTTGAATTAGGGATTACACAGCTGATGACAAGCAGCACTTTCACTGTGGAGTGACGAGGAAGGTTTCTCTGCAGGCCTCTGCAGCTTTAAAAGAAAATTGTCTAGGGTGTGTGCTGGCTGATTGTAATGTGAAATGAGGAGTGGAGCAGCACAGCCTGTGCAAAGACTCCAGATGTATGAGCCCACATGCCTCTTCCCCTCCTCACAGAGGTATCAGTGACTAATGGAGAAATACCACACAATATCTTCAGGGCAACTGAATACTAAAATGGGGTTCTGTGGTTTGGTTTTGTTTCTAAATTTCCATAGCTTTGATTTCTAAATCTTAAACTCAGCAATTAATATTTTCCAAACTGATGAAATCCCCTCACTGGTAAAAAGTGTTCTACTTGTACTTTTGTAAAAAATAACTTACAACTTTTACTCAGACTTTTTTCCTCATGCACTGAGCTTAATGTCAAGCTGGGTGAGACTGAGAGTAAAAATGTCACTGTTGGCTCAAACTGTGTTTAAAAAGGTTGGTTCCTACCTAACAGCATTCACCCTTATCCCATATATTCAATGGAAAAGCACACAATTACCCTCGGAGTAAGAGAGGACATGAGGGGAAGTGTGATACCTGCACGTGAGAACAAATCTACAAGGTTTGCTTCAGAGTTTCCCTTCTGTTACTGGTTGCAACTTGCATGTAGCAACAGGCAGCTGAAATTTTTGAGTTACAGCATTAGCTTCTTACGTAATGAGCCTGATAGGAACATGAGATGTGCAACTGCAGTTCCCTCCGGGTGTTCCAGTTGTAGCTTCTCTGGTAGCCCGGCAAGCAACTCGGGGTTATTTGGCTAATCAGAACAGGAATAAGTAGCACACACATTGAAAATAAGGAAACCAATTTCTTAAGAAAACTAGATCTGTTGAGGCTACACCATCCTTGGGCTGTTTTAATAGCATAAATACGAATGTTAATGTTCAACTTTGATATTTAGAGAATTAGAACTTAGCTCACATGTTGTGTTTCCTCAACATATACTTGGGTGCACAGGGTTCAAACACAGCTAGATATGTATAGAGCAACTATACATATGTGTCCTTTGCACTGTTGGTACAGAAACACGGAGGACTTTCTAGTGTTTTCAGTTTAACACTCATCTGTTCACAGCAACCCTATCATTTCCCCTTAACCAAAACACCAGAGCATCTGGAAGGTAGCCAGCATCTTAGGACTTAGTAGAGCTAGTCACAACTTGATCTTATAGATAACTTCATTCTCAAATGGATGGAGTTCTCTGTGTCAGATTGCACTCAGTTTTGGTTATTGGATTTTAATGCTTCAACAAAAGTAACATGAGTCTTACTAGCTCTTATCATCTTTCTCTGTTTAGCCAAAGCTGTGTTAACTGACTTCAGGAGTAGTTTCTGAATGAAAACAGCGTATATGAGAGGATGTTCCTAATGAATCATTTTCTAATGATTAAAAGCTGATAAAAGTTATATATGCTTTGACATGCGCCAGGGTAACTTAAAAGTATTCCCATTTTTGCTAAAACACTTTCTTAACATTCATAGGACTTTAAAACATAGGATGTTCTAATGTTAGATGCCTTGAAAAAGATGGATTAGACCATCAGTGTAAGGAAAAAAAGTGTCATCTGTGCAAACCAGTTCTGAATTGTTATTGAAGGCTAAATAAAATTGGATCTTAGCCATTTAAAATCCTACCAAATGTATTGCTTCATAAAGTACAGTATACATTATTATGGTTTCTTGCAGATCAAGGACTATCCTAAGATCTAAGCTTAATATCAGAAATCCCTGTTTCATAGGCAAGACTTCCAAAGCACACTACAGAGCAGCTTTAGCATTTCTCCACTGGGAAGCTCCATATTCCACTATTCCGTAGGAGGAAACTATGAACAGAAAGGTTAAGACTGATATGCTGAAGTGGACATCAGAAGCTAGTGGGAGAGCCAGGAATAGGATCAAGATCTGGCTGTAGAACACAAACTTACCCAGGAGAACACCCTTCTTTCACTTGTCCTATTTGTGTTCTCCAACTTAGGGAGTCCACTCTTCTAATAAAAAAGAAATTCTTCTTGGAATGTACAGTATATTATTCACAGAGGGAAATCTGCTTTATGTTTTTGTTTGATCACTTTTGATGAGTGTCCTTAAGGTGAATATTCCAAACTATGGGCAAACTATAGTTGTCACAGCTAAGCTTTCACTAACTGTATCCCATCAGCTAATCCTTACATATGGCTTCTTCCATAGAATGGATGTTTCCCAAAACCCTCAAGAAACTTTCAGTGTAGTCACAGAAACATTACTGACTTAAACATATATTTCAGTGGGTATGGAGTATTTCCTATCTAGAAATATGATGAAGCTTATGTAGAATTAATCACAAATCCCCCCCAAAAAAATTCAAATGTTTTGTTGGAAGCGCTTTGTAATGAACACATTTAAATGTTCTTTCAGATCAAAACTGCAATTGTCAAACAGACTGCTGCAATTAATTAATTGCATTTCTGGCTTATAAAGTAGGACAGTGTTTCAGATCAAAACTGCAATTGTCAAACAGACTGCTGCAATTAATTAATTGCATTTCTGGCTTATAAAGTAGGACAGTGCAGACAGCCTCAAAATAGCATGTAGGGCAATGTGTTTGCTTCAAAGGAAAGCTTAAGAGAGACCATGTGCATCATCAGACTGTGCTTTTGCTGGCATATGTTTTATTGCTGAAGGTTCTTAGGAAGAGTTAACTCGAGACAACAGTCTCATCGTTGGCCTTGTTATTCTAAGACGTTGCACTAGTCTGTCGATTAAGTACCAGTGCTGCATGAACTGTTACATTTACCTTAAGGTGGTGTATTCCAGTTCTTGCTCAGATGCTTCTTGGAGGCCATATGCTAATGAAAATCTCATAAATTGTTTCCAATCTTTTTTTGTTTGGGTGTTTATAAGATGTTGGAAATACATATATTACTACTTCATCACTAGTAATGCACAACTTTAGAGAGGTTTCTATTTTGTGCAAGAAGAAATAGTAATCTAATGTTGCAAATTGCCTTAGTGCATGCTGCATATTTGATTTGTGCAACAGCTTTTAAAGTGATATGCACTATTAACTGTGACTCCTGCCATACATTTTTTGGTTACAGAATGGAGATGGCACCATTGACTTCAGAGAATATGTTATTGGTTTATCTATCCTTTGTAATCCAGCCAACACAGAAGAGACTATTCACATGGCATTTAAGGTAAGTTCAATTTAATGTAAATCTACAAGCCTGACAAATCAAGACTGACTGTAAAACTGTTAGTTTTCAAATCATAAGTTTATAGCTTCAATCTGATATGCAAATGTGAGTAATTCTCTTAAACCAATTGACATTTAGGCTGTGAAGGGGAGGTGGAGAATTGCAGACATCAGCTTCATAGAAAAGGGCTTGAAAAGCCATGTGAAGGCACTAATGAATATGTAACTTGGCAGCCTAACTCCCAAAATGATTCAGCAGCACTTGCAGGTTTTTGCCTGAGGTTTTTTCTGCAGTGATTTTCAATGCCACATGTAGACAATAGATGGAGCAATATCCTCTGAAAGTCAAATACTAATAGTCACTTTCTACAAAAATGAAGAGGAGGGAGAGAAATCAGAAAGGGTTATTCAGGACAGGCACATCCAAATTTCAGCTGCATCTGAGATCATCTATTTGGTTGTCCCATGGTTTTCTGATAGCTTGAGTAGTCAAGGAACACTAGCACCTTTCAGATCCCAAGTACAGGCATGCAGTATACGATCAGAGATGCCCATGCTTTAAATCTCTCAACACTCCAAATGCACGAGTAACATTTTTTCAGTTTATATTTGACACAGATTCAGATATTTTACCCACTGAACAATGAATTAAGATATGAACCATGTTCATGTTGAACTGGATACACTTTAGTACTGATGCTCATTGAGGAAGTACCAGTATTTTTATGGCAGCCCAGAGTATTCATTGGCTGCTTTGTAGCTGAGTGCCACAGCTGCTCGAAGTATTTCTGGGGGTGTTTTACTACCATAGATTCCTCAGAAGAAGTGAGCCTAGCAGGTATCTTTGGTGTTTCATTATTTTGCTCTCTAGATGATACTCTTCAGTATTCTAACCGTTGCATTGATTATAAAATGTGTAATTAGCTACAGTTCCCAACTTCACCAGGAAGTGACAGTTCAGCTGGTAAAAAGTCCATTTTGGTGAACTGCAGCCTTTCTTTTACTACTTGTTTTCTTTGCTACTAAATGCATGCTCTCTCACAATGAGACTCTTTGCCCATAGCAATTACTAAAGAATTACAGTCATCCATTCCTTGTATTTCTCAAGGGGGTGATTTGTAGCAGCTGCTAACTGTCACTCTGCTGGGAAGGATGGCACGATCAGTGTACATCTTCTGCCTGCATTCCAGTCACCAAAATTCCTTTTCTAATTTCAGTGATTCATTAGTGGGCGACAAGTGACATATACTAAAAGTTAGGTATTTTATGTCAGAAGATAAACTATGGCAAGTTTATCAGATTCCAGGTATGCCATTACTTAATGAAAAGGATGACTAAGATGTGCTTGTATAGAGCAGCACAGCTCATGGTGACAGATAACATAAACATTTGTTTATAAGCACTGTATAAGTTTTATTAGCTATGAGCTTTGTTTGCTGTTGCAGGTTTTCCACATACTTTCCTATCACAGAATATTCTGATCCTGACTGCAGCGTGTACATCGCTCTGCTAAATTTCTACATAGTCTTAGTCCAGAGAAAGTGCATAAAAGCTCTTAGAAGAAAAAGTAGCTGAGGTGGAAGTCCACAGTTCAAATACCAGTCATTTGCAATTTATTTTGAATACTGGAAACTAAAATGGGTGGCTACTTGCACGCGGAAGGTTCACAAGCAAAGTAATGTTTCTGTGCGTATGTCTTTTCCAGCTCTTTGACCAGGATGATGATGGCACTATAACAGAGAATGAGTTTGCTTGTATCATTCAGTCAGCTCTGGGGCTGCCTGACCTTGATGTTTCTAACCTCTTTAAAGAAATAGATGCAGATGAAACTGGAAAGCTGTCCTATGGTAAGTTACATCCTTATACAACACAGTACTCTTGATAGTCTTACTGACAAGTGAGAGTTCCCTATGTCTTTTCACCTCAAAAATATCAGATGGTTCTCATACGCTGTTTCTGAGGAAAATTGTTGTAACATAGACATAGATACTTTGCATGAGATGCCAGAGATGCTTTTGATGCTTTTCATGACTGGATCACCTTCATGAAAAGGAGCGGGCTCCAAAATTTTCTTTGATTCTGTGCTGCACTGTACTATCTGTGCTTTTCTTTGTTTTTCAGATGAGTTCAAGAACTTTGCACTTGAGCATCCAGAATACGCCAAGTTGTTTACTACATACTTAGAGTTACAGAGACATCAGCTAGGTATATCAGAAGAAGATGATAACATTCAGTCACCTGAAGCCAACCACACTCCAATTAGAAAGAGTGCAGTCCCCATCTCAGAAACAAACCCAACTGCAAGAAATAAAGTCTGTCCTGCAGACTATGAAGAAAATAACTCCAGTACCTCAGACAAAAAGGATGACTGAGAACAGTCAAAGAATTCTACTCTTGAATTCTGTGGGAATATTTTCCCAACCTATTCATAAGCACAATTGATACAAGATAGAGATGAAAATTACAGTTAAAAAAAAATTGTTTCATGGTGGTTTTTGTTTGTTTTGGTTTTTTTTACTTTCACATTTGAAGGGATTACTCCTGTTTGAATGTAAGGGAACAATCACTGTCCTTGTTGCCAGTACTGCACTACTGGGATCGTTGCTCACTGTCTTCCAAGTTCCTAATTCCACAGAAGTAACAGCCATGTGCTAAGAGGCTCCAGTAATGACGTGACCTCTCAGTATAGAGACTAAGGAGACCCCTGGAACAAAACCAGGTGAAATTTTTTGTGGTCCTCAATTCTTCTGCATCCCTAACATGTCTTAAGAGGAAAAAGTACTTATTATGGAGTGTTTTAATTTGCAGATATCCCTGAGGCTTTCTGGAGCTTGAGAGAGACAGAATTTAATTACAGGAAGTTGAAAGCTGAAGCTGGTGTCCTTAGATTTCCCTTAACTACTTGTGAACTATATAGCCTAAGCTTCTGAACATGGCATGCTGATTCACTGATGTTAACAGAAACATCTTTAGGCTTATCAATTAGTTAAAGATGGAAATAACTGCATTTCTGTGTAACAAAAGACTGCTCTTAATTCCAAGACAGCAGCTCACAGTCCACAGGAAAATGTAAACAGTAAGACTCAAGAATAAATGGACTGTTTCAAAACAAATAGAATGTTGCTTGCAGTAATAAATGCTCAGAACCACTTAGGAGGAGCATTTCAGACTTCAGCATATTTTTATTCTAATGGCTATCAATAGAGGAATGTGACCTTGCTCTGCAAAACTTGAAAGATAAATATGCTGTCAAACCACAGTTCCAGTAGATCATATCTACCCTAAAATTGTCTCCTAGAAGCCATATTTGTATTACTGTGCCATCTCTCGTTATGGTCTTAGGGTCTGATTCAAAACCCAGTTCTTTCTAGTTAATGATTTGAGTACATTTTGCCTCAGTCCCTTCTAGTGCACTGGCAATTGAGCCTTTTCCTTTTTTCTATCCTTCATTTGAATGCACTTTATACAATATTTTAAGTATATACATATTTATGCAAATAACTGCTAAATAAAATCTCAGAAAGTGTGGAATGACAGAATATTTTTGAAATAAAATGAGAAGAGTAAAGTCTAGAATGTCTAGTATGAAAAAGAACCAATTTTCAGCTGGTTTTCATATGTGAAATGTTAACCTCTGCCTCTAAACTACTGCTTATGTCGTCTGGCTGTAAGTGCATTGCCATGTTTAACTTTCTCTGTATTTACAACTGTGCCTATCCTGAAGTTTCATGTGCTTAAAATAAAACTATATTTTTAAAAGACTTCTCTTGAATAATGTGAGTCTTTTCTGTATAGTCCTAAGGATACTCTGTCTACCATGAGGAGCTCAGGAGATCCCAGAAAATGTTTGTGACACCTTACCCTCAATAAACACATGCAACTTGAGTTCAGTATTTTTAGTTTTGAGTGTGATGGCACTCTTCTTTGTGGCATAGCTAGAAAAATAGGACAGGACTGATGTTATTCCAAAGAGATACTTCTGCTCACTACCTCAGCAAGAGGGAATATGATACGAAGGACTTGCAGTTATCTGGAGAGGTATCTCTCTCTCCTGGCAGAAAATAAAGCACCACCATTCATATGTAAAATGAGTGACTCCAACCACAGCTGAGGTGTAACAATCCTGGTTTTGTGTGATCTGAACGTTAAGAAAGAAAGAGAAGCAGGGTTTAACTGTAACCTGGCTGTGCAGTTAAGTGAAATAGATGTTAATTCCTTGGCAAGGACCTTTTTGCCTATAGTTTTAATTCCTCTGCTTTCCAGCCAAGAGTGATGTTTTCAAAGGAGACTTCTATTCCAACCAGAAGGAAAAAGGTGGCTGGGCAAAGATGACAACAACTACTTCAGGTCTTTGGCTATCAAGGGTCCCTTACACATATTGCTGTTAAATTCAGCCACCCTTCACAACTGGAACACTGTGCTGCCCACTAGTGTAGCACATTTAGGACCAGTGATTTTATAAATACATGCAAGTCACATAAATGCTTGGCAATTAAAGCCAAAATACTGTGTTTATATATCTACATATCCCAATAGTTTTATGGGTTCAGCATGTAGCAGTGATTCAACTATGGTCTGAAAAGAAATCAGCTAAATGTTAGGACACTAACTGTTTACACACATCTGTTTGATTTGCGGGAAGGGAATACATTAATATCTAAGCATCATTGTGCCTCAGGGAGCTTTTAAAAGGACCAAACTAAAAGCAGGCTGCAACAAACGGGCATTACATTAAGTGGCAGAGCAGGAACTAAACAGAAAGAAAAGCCTAAAAAAACTAAAAAGAAAATGGTTCTCAGTGCAGCACTGAGGGATGACACCTTTCAGCCCCTGCAGAGAATGCTGTCTCACTGCCTGACACTCCCTGGCATGCGGGATCCAGAGCCACCCTGTTTAAGGACCATTTAGAGCAGCACACAGTAGAGCTACAAAGGTATCTTTGGTGTCATGTAACCATCAGAATTATCGTTGATTTAATTGGTACTTCTCTGTCCTGCTGTAAAAAGGATCTGATAATACCTTCTCAGATAGCAAAGTAAGACATTGAACCCTACAGAAACTCTACCAATCTTAACAAGGGAGAGAATCAGGTGAGGACAACAGTCCATTGCAAGAGGAAAATACAACCAATTCTTAAGAGCAGATGCACATGGGCTGCTGCTGGTTTTTATTTTTTCCGATTAAATTGTACCTCCAATACAATCAGTATGAACAGATCTTAGGTACATTTTTTAAAAGATGAGTTTCGTTTTCTGAACCCATGAAAGTCATGCAGAAAACTGGACCTTCTTTCTTCACCTGGGAACAGGGAAGATGCTAACACCATTAAGTCCTGACTAACTTGTTTGAGGAAGGTGAATCAATATAGTCTCCACCGTCCATTCCAGTGACTGATTTCTGAGGGAAAGCTCTTCTGGTCTGAGAAAATGAAAAGTGAAGAGTCGTGCTGTGCAACAGGCCTAGTGACCTTTCCTAGACTACTGTTGCTTGTACTGCAAAAGGTAAGGCTGCTTGGCCACATCTGACAGCTGCCCTAGCAAATCCTGTCCAAAAGAAAGCATTCCCTGGGTACGAAATGTTTGAGAAACATCTGCTAAGATGGTTTGTTCTATGGTAGTCAACACACCACGTCCCTATTTCTGGGTAATTCCTCAGGCACTATGCCAATGTAAATAAATACACCATTCTGCCTGAGTAGGCTTCTGGTAGTGCTTGCATAGGTGCTGAGTGCTACTCGGGGTAAATGGATTTGGAAAATCAGAGCCTGAAGCTCAGAAACTAAATGTGACAAATGTGTGAACACACCTGCACTCCTCAATGGACACTGCCTGGGGAGCGCCTGACCACAGCAAGTGAAGCAGCCTCTGGTTTCATGCTAAGAACTAGAAAGCTCTCACTTTCAGAATGCCACAGGTAAAAAAAAAAGAAAAAAAGAAAAAAAAAAAAAGGTTTTTATGAAAGACTTGGGAGGTTTGTAGTTACACCACACAAGCTGCTTGGAAGGCTGAGCTGCATTCACAGTGGCCTTCAGCTTACCCTTTTGCTATCAGTTTTGCATCTCTTGGTATAGCTTAGCTTTCTCTCTTCTCTCTCCCTCCACACCCCTTCCCACCCCACCCAACAACCCAAAATACAGGTGCCACTGCCAAAAGCTGTATCCCACAGGGAATAAAGTAAGAAATCTAAGATTGAAACATAAACATTACTGAATTGGCTGGGATTCTGGAGGCACACACAAAGCATCCATGAACTGCCTCTACTGGTGTGCTGCGAGATCAAACTTGTCAAAGGTTGTAAGGGATTTTAATGACATTTAATTAATTAATTTCAAATCTTTACTCAATGAAATAACATTTATAAGACTGACTAGCAGTAGGGAGACGTTTGTCAGCAGTGCTTAAGTTGGCAGACTGGCTGTTACTATACATAGCCAGGGAGGCAGAAAGTAAACATCTTATAGGATTAGCAGCTATGTTCATAGCTGAGATGAAATTTGGACATTTCATTAGTATAAGATTGATTCTGACATTTCGTAAAGCCAAAAAGCAAACAAAAAATGTGTCTGATATAAATACAGTATGCAGCACTTATTCAGATAAAGTTCAAGAAGTGCAGCAGGTTTAGTGCCATGACAAAGGAAATACAGGAGGGTCATTTAAGGACACAATTTCTGCTAAGCACTTATGTGTATGCTTAATCCTGAGGGCATCAATCAGATACTTTATGCTTATTAAAAGCACACGATAATATTAATAATTAGAAAACATTAAAAAATTTTCATGGTAAGTTATTGCTAGTGGCAGTAAGAATTTCAGCCTCTTACCAAGGAAAACAATACTTCAACTGATTAAACTTTATGAAAGTTTTCCTTTTTTGTGCCATCTTCTTAGCTTGAGTCTGTAACAACCACAGCCTGACTAGAGAGACTTGGAGACAAGTGACAGCCTTGTAAGCGGAAATAATTCATTGCTCAGCCTGATCATACCTTGTGGGAGTATCGCCCTGGGGCTCAGCACACTCCATAGCTAGTGAGAACATTGGACTCCTGACCATGAAGCTCTGGAAGAAGTGAACAAGAAAAGTGGAAACAAGGGATGTGGTGAAAGATCACTGGATGCTTTGCAGGCACTGATAAGGAGTCACAAAACACTTGCTGTTGTTTCGTGGAGTAGTTGACCAATGAAATGTTAGAGGAAAAGTACTGTCTGTAAGCACAGGAGTATAAGAGATCCTGTTCATAATTAAAAAATAAAAAAACAAAAAAAAACCTTTTCTCTCTCACTTCTTAACTGTACCCTGGTATCTGTGTGGTTACTCCACCACAATACCTACTGTTCTCTTTTTTAACATGCTCTCCAAAGCAACAGGTCGAAAGAAAATATACATCCTTCCCCTGCTCTCACATTTCAATTATTCTACACTTTCATACTATTATTACATGCTGAAAATAAGTCCATTATATTAACTGTTGTTCATCAGATGATTTTTATTAATCCATCTATAAAACATTCAGTTGAAAATCAACTTTGATACGTTAAAATCAGATCTAAGTGATCATATCTTTAAAACTACGCCTGCCTACACACTGCTTTGATCTAAACCAGTCACAGGTAACAGCATGCTCCTCTGGTCTCTTTGAGCCTGCTCTCTCTCAAAATCTTACAGTGGTTGCACGAGACTCATTCCAGCAGTGGGACCATTCTGCAGTTACATCAGGAGCCCTTCAAATGCCATGGATTTATACAGGAGCTCAGGGAATTCATGTTTCCTAAGAATTACTAGCAAAACTGAGGCATTTTAAGAATATTACTTGGTTTATTTTTCACTGTGAACTTGAATAGCAAATAACTTCCAATTAACACATTAAAAAGTTCCCTTCCTATAACCCAGCGAACAAGAGTTGCCTGATAAGTGAGAATTCACTAGATTAAACCTAAAGCCCACCTCAAGGGATGACTGCATTGTCATACCAGACACCCACTGCTTAACTGTTTCAGCTGTTAGAAACATTTTCTCAAGATCTGATATGAACACATCTGTGTCTGAAGCCACTATGTTTTGTTCAAATCTTGCTCAAAGAGAACTGCTCTTTATTTCTTTGCAGAGCGCCTTCATTTCTACCTGTACATCCACATGCTGAGACATCAGCATGCCTCTTTCACTCTTGCCTCTCCCAGCCTTCTCTTCATAGGCCAAGTAGTAGTTCTTTCTCTCCTTCCTCATAGGTTGCACTTTCTGGACTTGCATTTAGGTTCTCTGGAGACACCACTTCTGCTTCAGCCTTACCACTCCTGAGCAGACTAGAAGGATTTCTGTACATAGTTTTTAGCCAACATTCTTGCATCTGCATACTCAGTGTAAGGTTTGGCTTTTTCAAGCCCTGTGGATAACCCACTCACACACAGCTCTCAGCAGTCTGTAAGCCCAAGGCCCCCTCTGAAGGAACTGCTACTTGAGAGTTTCCCCCTCTCTTTCTTCTTACAACTCCTCGTTTCTGCTTAACTGCCATCTCTTAGCTTTGTCCTTCACAAATGTAAAGATTGGTTTAGCAAGATCATTCTGATCAATTCAGATTACTGATAAAATGAGTTGTGTTTTTTTCTAACAAACAAACAAATACATAAATTCCTTTTGTTAAGGACATTATCTTCTTAAAACTACACGAATCATCTGTCAGTGCACTAGAAGAAAAGCACTACAAATTAGAAAGACATGATGAAAGCTTTGAGTATATAATTGTTCAAAAAGAATAATTTCCTTTTCAAAGGTAAACACCAGCCTTGCAGACAAAGATAAGGCCAAGTGCACCATTAGATACACAAGTCTGTGTTTCTGCTCCTATCTCCTGATATCAAAGATTGCAGGAAAATTCAACATGTTTTCTTAAAACGTAAAAAAGAAACGAACAGGAAAAAGTGCAGGAGACCAGAAGGAGTCCCAGCAGCACCGCCAGCAACTTGTAGGAGAGTTGTTTCCCCCAGCGCCGGAAGTCTTTGTGAATCTGGAGATAACCAGCCACGAACTACAGCAGCTATTCAAAGCAGAAATAATTGAAATGTTTAGATTTTGTATGCTGCTCTTTTGAATGAAAGCATGCCAACCTCTGGAATGTTTAATTACATTTCTTTGACAGCCTGTCTCTTATAAGGGAAAAGTATATTGCCAATAGGCGTAGAGGAGAGAGAAAACGGAGCACCTTCAGCCACCCAGGCTGAATGCAAGTTTGGACTACTACAAACTCAAAGCAACACCAATCCTACACGAGCCCTGGAAATTAACACAAGTGGGAGTTGCTTTTTCTACCTTTCCTACTGCCAATTTTAAACACAAAATTATATGCTTCATACAGCAGAAACCTCTTTTACTAGAAAAGTTACCTTGTAGAGCAAATCAAACCAACCATTCTGAAAATGCCTTTAACAAAACTCTTTTATTGTTCATTTTATTAGAGTGGGATTTATCAGACGAAATAGCCAATGAACCAAGTATTGTATAAAACACATAATAGGAATTCTGATTTTTCCTGAATATTTAACAGTTTGTAAATAGACATGGTAAAAGGAAAGAGAATACCTTGCCTAATGCTACACGAGAGGATCAGTGGGGCACAGACAGAAATCTAAGTGCTCTGACTCCTGATAAAATCCCGTAAGAGTTCATGGTGTCCAAGACCTGGTCACTTAATTTGACGTTTGTTGCTTCAACAACTGATTTTTGTTTGTTTGTTTGTTTGTTTTCAGATTTAAAATAGTTAATCCATCATCTAATCATGAAAGTACAGATTAAACAGATTTGATCATTTATGGCAAAGTTGCAGAGTCACAGAATCATTAAGGATGGAAAAGACCACTAGATGGTCTAGCGCAACCCCTCAACCCCTCCCCACCACACCCACTAACCATGTCCTTCAGTGCCACATCTACTCTTCTTGAAAACCTGCAGAGACAGTACCTCCATCCCCTCTCTGGGATGGTGGATTGAGATGGTGCATTTGGACTCTTTAGCATCTTTCTCTACACTGAAATGCTTGCACTTCTTACCTGCAGCACTCTGACTTGCTTGTTATCACTAAATATTTTGAGTGATATCAAGCTCAATTCTTTCTTCCATCACTGTGGTCCATGCTCATATTCAACAGAAAGCTCTCAGATCTCCACAGGGTTATGATGGGGGCGGAGGCAAGCCCTGCTCCAGCAGACACAGGCTGGCCAGCGCCCATCAGTGTCTGACCTTCTGCTGGAGTCGGTCAGTCTCGATTTACTCTTCTTCCAGCCTGATGTGAATAATTTCACAGTAGACAAAAAACGCCCTCCTCTCCACCTAATCTCTTATTATTTTCCAAGTGGAGTCCATCTAGCTTACATCAAAGTTTTGCTCTCGTTAAACCATTGTTTTATAAGTCTGTTAATATTTTTCCTGTCCATAAGACAGAAGACACTGCTGATAGAAATATGTCAACAGGAAAACAAACAGGCAGCATTTGACATGCTATTAGTCCAAGTCTGGGCAGATAAATAAATCATAGATCAAATATTAATGAGGAGGAGAAGCAGTGTTTATTTCTACTAGGTTCATTACGCACACATCTCCCATACGGCACAGCACATCTCTGAAAAAGGATGTCACAGTGTACCCAAGGAAGGACTGTTAATGCTGAGAGGACAATGCATTCCCTCCTTAGAAAGCTCTTTTGTCTCCTGGGACAACGTCACAGCAGACATACAGAACAAAGCCAGATAGAAGTGTCTTTCTCTCCATCACAGTGTAAGGCCAGGGCTGTGGGAAGAAAGGCACCCCTGTCCTGATAGCCATCCCTGGGCAGTCTGCTTGGCACACACACACAGGCTGTGGGACTCTTTCCACTGCTTCTGTCATTGCATGACCAGAGTGCTGGGTCTGTTCTATCTTTAATTACTGCCTTGCCTGCTCTGAGGAGCCCAGCTCAAAGATAAAGACCTGGCCAGGCCCTGCAGTGCAGAAACCCAAAACAAAATTACAGCATGGTCCAATTCAAACAAATTAAGAGCACAAACTCAATATATTGAGACAGTCAGAGTTTGGAGTAACAGCAAAAGACATGTGGTGGAAGGCATTACCAGAGATGCATCTATCATGTTGTACAACATGACAAACTATGCTTTCTAAAGAAACGTGCAGATGTGAAGGAGAAAAGGAGACGGGGCCAACAGGTTGCAGAGGAAACTAAGAGCAGTAACTGGTTACTGAGAAGAAAGCCAATGCTGCCTGCTGCCAGCACTCTCCAATTGGCTCTACACTGACTGAAGTGGTTGTACTGCTGGAAGCAGTATCTTCCACCTTTCCACATTTGCCATTAAGTTATTAGCCATCCATACACATTTTTATACAATGCTCTCCATTACATATAATACTGATGTAGCAAAATAAAACCCGATTTGTTTTGGTGATGCTTCCAAAACAAACAAAAAAAAAAAATAGATAGATAGATAAATGCAGAATTTACCCTGACATTTGTAGTTTAGATGCATTCTTAACTACAATAAAGGTAGGGAGATAAGGTTAGCATCTCCTCTCTCCCAGAAATGCAGTATAAATGCAGTCAGCTCGCCCAACCAAACTCTGAGGAATAGAACACATCTAGATGTGGAGTCTTCAGCTACTGACCCTCTGTGTAATTCATATATTTGGGGGTGCAGTGAAGCATCAAAAGAGAATATTCACTCGGGTTAGAAGATACCTGTGACTCATTGGTAGCATCTACTTTCAAACAGTGGGGAATGATTAAAAAAAACCCACAAGATCTTTTTCCTATTTCTTCAGAGACTGTTATTTCAAAGGATGCATCTCAGATAGGTGAAGATTTACCTGAATCTCTAGATAAACACTGTATGGAAGCGAACAGAGAGAGAAGGTCGTTTTTGTAAAGCCCAAAAATGCCTCTGTGCATAAAGCACCGTTTTCCAAAAGCCACCTTTCGCTTAGAAGACCAAGTATTGTTAAAATGTATTTTTACTTTGTTTTTGTTGTTGTTTTTTTTTTTCTTTCTGGAAAACACAGTCCAATAAAGTGCAGGGCACAAAGACGGTGAGATGGAAAAGGGAAATCCCTATTAACACAATTTTCATTGCAAAAAAATTAGCTCTCCAGAGGATCTAAGCACAGAACTGGTAGAATAGTACAAGCTGCTCTTTCCCACTGCTCTTCTGCAGCAAAGATCTAAGTGAAGCCAGGTAGAATCCACAGTGTTGGTGGAAGGGCAAAACTAGTCCTGGCAATCAGGCACAGCAGCCGTGTGACGCAGCCTTTCCAGGCTTGCAGGTACCTCCTCTTGCCAACTGCTACATAATTTCCAGTCAGCCTTGATATGGGAATAATGGAAGGTGTTTGCCAGCCTGTGCAACAAAGCCAATGTATTTTCTGCACTGAAAACCTCATTTATTCTTGATGAAGCTCATCTCATTTCTAGCACAGCAGCACACTGACTTAGTTATTGCCACTGCAAGCTGGTGCCTGCTAGGAAGGCAGGTCTGTGTATGTAGGCATGTTTCCAGCAATGGCAGTTCCTCTTTGATTCCCTTATTACTCATTTCTGGGTGAGGGAACGCAGCCACAGTGCCGTATTTTGCTCTGGCCTATTCCTGCTTAAGGGCTTCTACTATAATTGGCCAATGTTCATCAACGTATTCATTACAATCTTGGTCTCTCATTAATTTATAAACAGTTCAAAATCCAGGGCTTATTTTCTCTAAATCCATCTATTATTATAGGGTATCTAATGAATAGTTTAAATGAAATACATGCAGGCCCAGTTAACCCACAGAACTTCCTCCACACATTTATCCTTGTTTACCACTCCTACCACATGCTCTTAATTGTGTCAGCTACTCCTCAACCAGATAAAACTATCTTCAAAAATGCACACCACCCCAGAAGAGAGAGCACAAACCACCAGTCAAAACAGCAGCTTTCCAGGAAATGTAATGTAATTCATGCTAAGATCAAGATAACTGGAGTATCATAACTCCTTCAATGAATATCACACAACTAGCAATCAGAATCTCATTTGTTCCTACAGGGTGTAATAAACTGAGCTCAGTTCTTTTAATTGCAGAAATGCTTCCCAGATCAGTGTTTGCTACTCACAGATTTAGCCTGCTCTCAATCTGAAGCCATAAAATATCTCTTCCCTTTTACCTTCACACTCTCCATTTCTTTCTCTTCTTTGCACAGAACATTAAACACTGGAAGATACACAGATGTGTTTACATTTCAAATAGCTACACTTGGTAACTGGAAGCAAAGAGACTCTTAGTTTCAATAAAAAAGAACTGCATTCAGTTATACTGAGTGGAAAAAGAAAAAGGGTGAATCCAGAAATGAAGCAAAGGGGATGCTCAGTGTTAAATGAATAGAAGTGCCCTATCACCTCTTTTCTGGCAGTACTATAGGGGTTTCTGTCAGAAGCAAATGGGCCGAGGGTTGCTCAGACAGATGCAATGAGATGTCCCCTTCCAGGAACAGGTCTCACTCATTTGGTTTAAGTGCCATTATCCAGTCCTGAAACTCAACCAACTCCTTCCAGAGACACTGTAAGGATGACAATTTTTTTACATATTATGGACAAACACTCATCATTAGAAACAAATGAGTGGGTTTTTTTCCTAGGAAACTCCAAATAAAATCAAATATCAAGCATGCCATCAAGGCTGCAACTCAGTAGAGGATACATTCCTAAGAGGAGATAACAAAGGAGATTTTAACAAATTTAGCAAATTTCAGGGAAGATTCAGAGAATGGCTACTTAATTCCTGCAAAAGGAACCAATTAATGACCCTGTGCCAAAGGAATTGAGAAAGTATTACTCTTGAATGAAACAATGTTTGAAAAAGGAAATGAATTTGTTTATGAGACACATTGTTAGCTTTGCAGAGTTTTACCACCACAGTTTTCCTCCAACAGGAAATACAACACTAAACAAGAAGAAAGCCTCAATCAATCCCAGTAAAGCAGCCTAAAGTTCATGTCAGCAGTGACATGATAAGGCTCTTCTACCAGTTTTATTTGGTATTTTAACTATAAACCATTCAGAGATGTCATGTTTCAATTTACATTCAGATTCCTTCAAAAAGGTTGGGATTTTGACTTGAGCCTATTACATACTCTCATCTGTTTCACTGGAATTCTGCAGGGCTTGGACCAGCTTTACATTAGCCATTTTATGGAGTCTGTCATAGCAGGGCACCAAATCCCACCAAAATTCAAACAATAATTTATTCAGCACAGCAATCTGACCCCTTAATGTACAGTTTTGGAGGCTGTTATCAGGCATATCTGTTGAGAAACAGGCCCCAGAATGTAGGCCCAAGACTTCAAACCAAACCAGAACCGGATAATTACATTGTATGATAATGAACTAGCACAGTTAAGCAAGCATCAGTACTGCCTTAGTGGTTCCTAACAGTAAGAAACTGAATTAGTGTGCAATCACAGCAGTGCTGTTATACCATGGAAAATGAGCACAGAGCTCCCAGCACTGCCCTGTCCCTGCCCTTGTGCCCGTTGCAGTAATCTGGCTGTGCCCTGCAGCTCTTGCTGCCCCATTTCCCCTCTGGGATCCCTGCAGAAACCTATTCAGCAGCGGGGCCTGAAGCAAAGTGTGTGCTGAGATACACTTGGAGTGGAA
This sequence comes from Odontophorus gujanensis, assembly GCA_013399175.1. Lineage (NCBI taxonomy): Eukaryota > Metazoa > Chordata > Aves > Galliformes > Odontophoridae > Odontophorus > Odontophorus gujanensis. The sequence continues at coordinate 230,096 of VXAB01013754.1, forward strand.
AAGAGAATGAGAGTAATTGAAAGCAGGGAAAAGCATAAGGTAAATAATACGGGAGTGAGTGGTCCACATTAGGGGTTAATTTATTGAGAATGAGAATACTGAAGTGCCACTGCTGCATCAAACCCTGCTTATGGCTCCCTACAGGCACAGATCAGGAGCTGCAGGGGCTAAACAACCTTCCCTTAGCAAATGGAGCTGCTGAAGAAATACTGCAGCAATATTGGAACTGAAAGAAGAGGATGAACTAGCAGAGTCCTGGACAGAGGGAAAGAGAGCGAGTGTTGCATTCAGTAGCACCCTTACAAAGCTACCAACCAGATGAACTCATTTCAGCTCTTCTCACTCCTAGCAAGAGAGCATGTACAGACAAAAGTGAATGCACAATATTTCTCCAAAGAAGACATCCATATTTCACCTGTGCTCACCTAGAGCACAGGCCTGATCAAATAGAAGATGCAGGAAGCTTCATTCTCCCACCCTCACAGTCCCCAAAATTTCCTCTCTAGTTCTCAATTTACTGACTGGACTCCTGTGCTTACCAGAGATCACAATCCAACAAATACTTCAGTCAATTCCTCTTGTAACTTAAATAAACAGGCCAGTTCTTAGCTGCCAATGCTAACAAGCGGTTCCCTACCTCATTTTCTCTATTTCTTGTAAAGAAAAAAAGAAGAAAGAAAATCAAATTTCCCAACTTCCTCCAAAAATTTTGAGTCTAACTCAATTCATCTGCTGAAAACTGCCTCAGTTCAGAGACCGCTCAGGAGGGGCTGGTGTTTCACTCAAGGAAACCACACCGCTGGGTGGCTCAGTGAGTCTGTGCCCCTCATAAAGAGACACTGAATGCATTCTCCATTCCCTGCCCAGAAACTCCACAAACTGCTAACAAGATTCAGACACCAGGGATGAGTCTGGCTCCTTGATTTCCTTTCGAGTATGCATGGAAGCTCAGGCAGATCCTTGTCTACGGAAATAAATGAATAAAAACTAGAAAAGACAGTGATTGCAAGAACACATTAAAAACATTAATGTGCAAGTTAACAACTAACAGCATCCTGCCACCAAGAGCAAAAACTCGTTGAGGAATGGGGAATTAATTGTTCTGTCCTGTTCAGTAGTCCCACTGTGTATGCCAGTGCATCCTGGCTTTCTGTAACAGTGCTTGGCATGCATCAGTTGGCTTTTGGCCTGACATCCTCCCACACACATTCAGCTCACCCCCATTCCACTCCATACTCAACTTTCTTAAACGTTTAAAACTTTCATGTGCTTTTTTGTGCAGGAAATACCTGCTCTGTGTAGACTCAGGAGAGCACTGTGGAGCAGGGCATCATTCCTTTAGGGTCTGACACTCTTCACTTTTATCTTTATGTCTGTACTGTGGCAACACTACAGAAAGCACAGAACCTTAGAAAGGTCCTGTGATGCTTACCCAAATGCACAGAAAGTCGTTTTCTGTCCTGAAAATACTCAAAAACATACTAAAAAAGTCTTCCTATAATCATGTTTGTTTTTCTTCCAAAAAATAGCAAAACGTTTATTTTTATTAGCCTGCTGTTTTTGAGTCCTTATGGTTGACATGGCTCAAAGTGTCTTTTCATTCTTGAACAGAAACTGCATTTTTAATGGAATCACGTGAATTCAGAAGCTGTGACTTTATGAGAATGCTTCAAAGCTGTGAGGTCTCAGCAATGACACCCACAGAGGAGAGACACTGCACCCAACAGCCCCTGCCCTACTGCCAGGCTCACGCTGGGGCTGGTGTTCCCTCATTTTTCCTTTTTTTAAAGAGATTCCCTTCTGTAGAAGGTCCTTCTCAGACCATGCATGACTGTCCCACCCTGTGTTCACTCCCTGGTTTCCTCTGGATGACCAGAAGAGTAACTACAGTTGCTACATTCCAGTTCTTCTCTTATACTGTGATGGCAAACCCAGGTCCGATTCCACTCCCACTGCACTGTCTTCACCATACTTTGCCTTTCCAGAGCACAGTCACATTCTCTATACCTGATTTTGAGAAATCTAAATTGCAGTCACAGGGAAAGTAAGCAGAAGATTCTTCAGCTGAGATTACATGGGTTAATCACAGTTAATAACGATCTTAACTAAAACGCTAGAACAGTCTTGGTAGCATTTCCTAAGTCCTAGACTTTGCAGCGGGGGCTGGCTTTTAATATTGTCATTTAAAGCTCTCAAATATGAGCTCTAAATCAGTATAGTTGTCATATCATTAAGGAAGTTTGTGCCTAGCTTTCAAAGCAGATGTCCTTAAATTCTCTAGAAGACCACAAAACTCCTGCCATTTCTGGAGACCTAGTGTTTCATAGGAGCAAGAGAAGAGGCTGGTAAGCAAGGATCCCACTCCCCTCACACAGCAAATGAGTGAGTTTATTTGGAGTTACTCTCACTATGTAAAGTTTGTCTCTAGCTTTTCAAAGAACAGAACCAGCTAGAAAAATACTTCACTCTGTTCTATAGCCTCCCACTCCAGTTCTGCTCCATTTATTGGTGTCTAGGTATCATGTGTCTTCAGAAGGAATTTACTGTGCCCATGTTACCAGCCAACATTTTGGTTTTACCAACTTTTGATACACATGCACTCGTAAAACATCAGCAGCTCCATGCAGTGGTGCAGTCACAATACAGCCTTCAGTTTAATCCTCCAGCTGAAATTCAGGAATGTATGTAGGCACACGCACAAGTGGGAGTGAGGACTGTGAGTTCTCCATGGTTTTCAATGGCTAAGGATTTCAGATGCACAAGCTGACATTTTTTTCTGCTAATGGTGGGGTTTTGTGTCTTTGTTTGGTTTGCATGCCCCTTTTGCAGGGCTGTGTAATTTGGCACCACAAGCTCTGCTCACACCCCACACTCCTTATGAGTTCGGAAACTCAGCCAGTGTACTTACAGAGCACAAGGCACTACAGTCCCTCCCACTCCTAGGACCAAAATGTTGGCTTGTTTTACCTAGACTTGCTATTTCCTGGGTTCACCTTCCTTGAATTCAGCTTCTTGCTTCTAACCTTTCAGCTTATCAGCATTGATTTATTTAATATAAAGAAGTGAGGTTACCTTAGATCAATTATACCTTTTTTTTCTGTGCAATTTCCAATGCTTAATACGTCTGTTACTGCTCAGCCGCAGGGACAACTTGTCCAGCTGGATCCTAAATTATTTCGATCCTTAATTCAATTGTATTTTTGCCACAGCCCAGCCAATGAGCATAATTCTTTTATGGCTAAGAAGCCTCTTTAGAAATAATCCAATAGCCCATATTAAAATGTAGGTCATTGTGAAAACTGCCAAGTGCCTGACTTGTCATAACTTCAAAGACAGGCTCTGAGTCTCCTTTGGCATTGTTGATTCTTTCAGTGCTCGAAGGCTTAATTTTAAAACAATCAGCTCAACAGAAACAATTTACTTGTAACTGTCCAAACTAGTCAATGTTAGATGCAAAGCTAATCTGCTACTTTGGGCTGCACTTGAGTAAATGCTACAACTGAGGGCAATTGGAGGTTTCTGAGTACTAGATCAGTTCACAGTACTTACACGGATCTGTCGCTATAGAACTACAAAGGCTTTCAGCTGTAAAAATAAGTAAAATCTATTTGAACTTGCTCATGAGGTGACCATGTGAACACCCCTGTAAGATAAATGTGTAAACTCACAACAGCAAAATACATGAAAAAATTTCTTAGACTTTGAGAAGAATGCATTTTTGGCTCTTCAGTTAATACCTGTGATGAGATTTGGGACCTTTCATGTGTGCATATTCATACACATTCACTCTGTTCTTAAAGGAAATAAAGAACTGGTCTTGTTCAGCATTTTGGAGGAGACTACCTTCAATTCCCTGTTGTTCTTTCTCCCTCTATCTCATTGAGCTGGAATCACAGCATCTAAAAGAACGTTTAAGGAAATCTGCGAGAAAATCAGAGAAAATTCTTTGGTCCCAAATGTCAATATTAGGCCTAGAAGAAAGTGCCATCATTGAATAACAAACATTCTCAATGCTTGGACGTTTGGAAAAAGAATGACCTGCCTGTCCCATTGTGTCTTCAGATACATGTGCACAACGCTTCTTAAAATTAATGAGGCCACATGAAGATTGGCTTTCAATGTGTTCAGTAACCAGTGTGGTACACATCAAATTTAAGATCAGAACGCAACATTAAAGGGGTTATTTCTAGTTAAGGAAGATACCAGTGCTCATTCTCATTCTGTCTTTTTTGCGTCCTGCACAATTGGACATACTTTACTTGCTGTACAAGCAGAGATATCAGTGGGTGACTAGCACAAAGAGAAAGGACAGGTTCTCCCAGCAAACAAGGACAGATTGCTTCTGTTTTTTGTTGGGTTTTTTTAGTCTTTTCAACAGGAGTAAAATAGTATCCAGCACCTTGTTATTAGCAGTGTTGTAAAAAAAATCCAGTCACGTGAAATTCAAGGAGTTTTCATATCAGCAAATATTTTGGGTCATCTCTATATCTAGCTTTGGACATTTAGAAGTCTAGGTCAGGGTCTGCAAGCAACAGAAATTACAATGTATTTTTATGAAAACCTTAATTTAAGGAAATGCACGTAATCCTATGACCATGTGGAGCCCCCATTATTCCATTCCCATCCTAATAATTAGGCTGTTAAAACACTTCACAAACCCCAGCTTTCCAAAGGAAGTCAGATTAATCTGGTATCTTATTTTGATAACTGCCTTTTATAAAAGCAACGAAAATGAAGTAGATATTAATCTATCAATAATTCAGAAAAGCAGCTGTTACAACAACGGTTAAAACTGTTAACCTGAGCAGAGGAGGTGGGAATAAATAATAGAACTGTTAAGACAGGAATGAAACTGACAAAATAATAGTATGTTGTGTTGTAAGGATAATTATAGACTTGAAATTATGTTATATATCCCAAAAGATCTGTTATTGAGAATGATGTTATTTAATATTTGTATTAATAATACACACACACATAAATTTTTGCTTGCTAATTAAATTAGGAGATGGTGAATTTGGTGGGCAGCAAAAAAGGAGGGAATAATGGGGCTTACATAGGAAAAACTGATGTTCTCAAGTCCTGGGATTACAAAAACGGAATGAGATGGAAAAGAACAGAATATAATGTTGAAACTGGGAAAGGATTGGAAACAAGAATATCTTCTGTAAACTACAAGACTATCACCTGGAAACGACAGAGTAGAATGACTTGGGTGTTCATAACTGCTTCTGGACAAACTTTAAATACAGGTGGGAAAAAGGGAAGCAAGATCCTCTTATGATCAAGGTCATGGTTGATAATCATAGAATCCTTAGAGCTGGAAGGGACCTTTAAAGGCCAGCTAGTCCAACTCTTCTGCAATGAACACGGACACCACAGCTCTATCAGGCTGCCCAGGGCCTGATCTAGCCTCGCTCTTATAGTCTCCGGGGACAAGGCAGCCACCACCCCTACGGGCAACCTGTGCCAGGTTGGAATTATTTGTAATTCACAAAATGGTGGGGAGACTCCATCTAAAATTTAGGCCAAGGAAGGTTTCTTCTAACTAGTAAATAGAGATTGCATGTAGATAGAACGAGATGGACCAAAAAGAAGGACTACAGCAGACCCAAAAGTTCTGGTCCCCTCACTGCTCAAAGCAGACCCTAGGTTGGTGAGGGTTCTCAGCCCTTCCTGGCCTCTGCACAAACCAACATCAAAAGAGGAGGACAAAGTGCACCTCATGCAGTCAGACTGAAACTAGATTTTCTCTACACTGATTGTATATTTCCTGGTTACCTCAGCCATTTTACAAAGAGCAACACCCAGTCACACAATCCCAGCTACAGCAACCCAATACTTCTAAAATGAATAAGGTGCCATGGGATATCTGCTTGGGTAACCCTGATGGCTCCCTTGAAGAAAGCAACCCAGTGCTGAGGTAGTGGGTCCCAGGAAACAAACTTGGGAGGTTGTGGTGATCCCAAACAGTTTGATAGGAGGAAACAACGTTACTATAGTCAGAAATGGGAAGAGGCTTTATCTTCTCTTTTAACGTGGCTTTCTTGTGTAAATGGAATACCAACACATCACAGAGAACTTTTATAATATTTGTTCTCATCCTGAAGGTAATTTATAGCACGACAGACTGGCTGTCAATATGCAGACTTGGACCAACATGGATGGGCACTCTCAGTGAGAGAGGTGTACTTCTTTGGTTGTAGGGAAGAGATAATATGACAACAGTCTCCTAAAAACACAGCACAAAGCTCATAAATGCTAAGTAAACTCAACATTTGGAATGGTAACATGACTTTAGGGATGCTATAAACTGTAACTTCCCAACTTGCTCACACCAATCCAACGAGCTGGAGCTGATGTATCTGCTGTCATTAAAGGTGTCTGATACAGTGAACAGTATGGTGTCCTATACCTGATAACCTAGAAAGATGGGCACCTCTGCCACTGCCATGTTCCTATCACTTGAAATTGCTTTAACATTGATCCAGTAAGAAGGCTGTTCTCTACTTTGCTCCCAGTTCCTACAGCAATTGCCTATTACCCGAGTTTCTTTTATCACAGAATAACCAAACCTAACTGCATTCAGCTTATGCAGTTCATTTGAAAAACGTTTAGTCTTTCAGTGCTGATAAGCCCTACAGCCAGAGTGAGCTCAGGGCTTCTGTGGATGCATTGGGACACGAAATCAAAGAGGTGGTTCATACGTCCCCTGTCCCTTTCTAACCTTTTTGTAATATATTGGATTACTACAAGAAAGTGATGTTCTGGGCGTCCAAGCCTAAATCTCAGCTCTCAAAAGCAACTTCATCATACAACCCTGTCTATTAAACAAAATCTTACAACCCTCTGATACTTAGAACTTTTCTCTTTTTCCAACTACATTTATCTTTATTCTTTTGTCTTTTGGTTTCAATGCTGCTACTGTTTTGTTATTTGTTTACTCAGTGATGCTTAATAAAGCATTCACACCCCTTCTCAGTCACTACTTTGGCACACAAACCAAGTTCTTTCAAGTACAGCAAACTTTGCACGAAGCAAGACTCTTTCAAATGCACCAGCTGTTCTGAAACACTTGCACACAGTTCTACAGAGCCCCACTCCGGTGCTTGTTCTCAGGAAGGACAGCAACCAGCTCCTGCAGTTCTGTCAGATCAGTGGCAGAGGGCTGTGCTGTGCTGCTGGAGCCTGCGGAGGCAAGTCCTGCTGCCAACAAGCCTTCACACCAGCAGCAAATACAGGTCTAGGGGCAACACTGATCTGTTGTTGTTCACTGGTTTTTTTTTCTATATAGACATGAAGGTATGACAGTGACAATCCCAGCTTACCATTACAACATAGAGCGTATTCTCCTATATCTCACAAAAAGAATGACAGACATGAATTTGAATAATTGATGACTAATCCAGCAACGCCTGACTATTTTCTAAAGTAAGACATCGTCTATTTTCCAGTCAAAAGTGGAACATCACTAACAGCTTGCCATCTTGCCTGGCTCCATTGAGGTTTCTAAATACAATATTCTCTTCCCTGACTGCCACTCTACCTGCTGTCAGGCTCCATTAGGCATAACAAGATCCAGACAGATTCAAGATTAAGCAACTTTTTTATAAAATCCAATTGAGGACTTTCTTACCTTGAGGGTGCAGCAAATATTACATTAACCAGATCGCACACACTTTCCATGCAAAATCTAAAGGCAGATATATATATATATATACGCATGCATACATACAGTGATTTAATTCTCTTAGGAAATAAGCGGGGGCTTTCTAGATTCCTCCCACCACAGACATCATAATCAAGCTCAGTTAATTGAGACCACTGTGGGGAAAAGGGTGTTCCTTAGCAAGGCCCTATTTTTCCAGGAGCAATATGTGAGTGCTGCTGCCTAGCGTAGGAGGTCCGTGCAGATTAGTCACGTGGAGAGAGGGGAACAAGATTTAAAAAGCTCCTTACTGGCCAGGCTACGGCTTTGGCTCCCAACTGCAGACCCAGCGTGGAAGAAGCCAGAAGAAAGAATTTCCCTTCTGTCACCTGCCCCTGCACACAGGTACCAGGGAATGGGCCAGAGACATCCCCAGTGCTACTTGGTGAGTATCAACAGGATAGCTTGGGGGCTCTTGGCTGGGAATGGGGGCTCTCCTCATGCCCAGGAAAAGCTTGTGCTTCATTTGCTGCATGAGATGGGTGTGTGGGCTCAAGGAAACACGGGAGATGGTGGGTACATGTGATGACATTGCACGTAACTGGAAACATGGATGCATATGTAGTGCATTCAAGTGGCTGGACTGATGGGTGGTGTGAGGAGCGGGCAGCTGTGCAGTGTGCAGGTATAATAATGTGGCAGCATGGCATGGACAAAGCCTGAGAGATCACAGAGCACCGTGCAGGGACTGCACACAGAGGAAGCACTTCAGGCATGCATAGCATGAAGCAACAAAAGGATCAGAGAAAAAAGTTTTATGTGATGTATTCGGAGAACAGGAGGGTAGAAAACCATGGAACAGAAAGACAGCATTCAGGCCACATGTTCTAAGCATGCATTTGCTCTGAAACAGTATAGATGCTGCTCAGACATTTTTTTCCAGACAAGGACTTCAGGAAATAAATCACAGCTGAGGATCATGAGAAACCCAGTATGATGCCTTTTTATAATGCCAAGAATTTTTGTGAAGGCATAAAATCCCCAAATTTTCAATAGCTGCCTCAGCAGCATCTTCACAGTCAGTGGCCTAAAGAGAGGAGGGGAAGATGCCAACTCGAGAACTTTAATCCCCTCAGTTGAACTCTTTTTTTCACACTCTAAGAACCTGGGATTACTTGTGAACTCCCTGACTGGTACTTCTACACACATTATCAGTCCTAACAGAGCAAGTAAGGATGGTAGGCTGTAATGCCATGGACTGTTCTGCCTCTGATCTATTGTCGTTGATGCTAGGCAGAAGGAAAGCTATTTAACCTCACTAGTGGGGAGCAGCCTGTTTCTTCCGCCTTTGTGCTCAAATTTTATTGCCCAGCAGACACTGAAAGGACAGCTAACGCTCACGGCTCCAACAGGAGGAGGGCCCAAAAAGCCTTGTTTGCCAACTTATTTAGTAAACTTGCAGCAGCAGTTGCTGTTGACTTGCTAGTTAATAGTTCGCTCATTTTACATCTAAAAGATCCAGGTCCCGCTTGGAAGAGCAGTAAATAATGTTCTACAAATACTGCAGCCTGATAACCGAGCCCTACCAGACCCGTGCTTTCCAGGAAAGCAAAACTTGGGTATTGATCGGCTCTGGCATGGGACTAAGAGCAGCGTCCAGCTTCGCCGTTCACCCTACACCCCCTTGCGTTCTGATCCCAAAAGCCAAATTCTAGCGTTTAACCCAAAGCACGCAGGAGAGAGCTGCCTCCGTCCCGCATCTCAGCCAGAGAGCGATGCGGTCCAGCTCCACCTGCCGCCCGCTGGCAGCCCCTTCGGACCGCCCGGCCAGGGACGCGCGGACAGGACAGGCCCGGGTCCGATCCCCGATGGCCGCGCTGGGCAGAGCGGGGCGGGCTGCGCTCGATGCCCGTCGGGCAGGGCCGGGCAGGGCGGCCCCAGGTGCGCCGGCTGTCGGCCGCTCCCCTGCGGAGGAAGGGCGCGGGAAGCCCCGCTCCCTGGGGGCACCCCGGTCCCCCCTTCTCCCGCCTCATTTGCATGGCTCTTATTACGGCCGTGCCTCGCTCCTGCCGCGCTGACACCGGCGGGCTGGAGAGCGGAGCTGCCTGCAGCGGGCAGCGCGCTTCCCTCCTTCCCTTCCCCGCCCCGCCTCGCCCGCTCCCCCGCCTCAAGCTCGCTCTCTCTGGATGTTTAAGGCGAGGATGAACAAACAGATCCAGCCCGACCGCAAAGTGTCGGTGGTGGCCCCTTTGCCGGAGCGCCCGGGGCCGCCTCCCCCGCGGAAGGACGTGGAGCTGATCCTGGTGAAGGAGCACAACGGCGTGCAGTACACCAGCAGCAACCTCCTGCCCGCCGCCCCCGCGCCCCGCTACGGCCCCCAGGACAGGGAGACGTGGGGCAAGAAGATCGACTTCCTTCTCTCCGTCATCGGCTTCGCTGTGGACCTGGCCAACGTCTGGAGGTTCCCCTATCTCTGCTACAAAAATGGAGGGGGTAAGGCGCTTCGCGAGGTCTCGCTCCCCGGCCCCCGGCCCCCAAACCCAAAACCTGGGGGATTTGCCGCGAGATGCCCGCAGCGGGGCCGCCGCTCCTCCCTTCTCCCCATGATCCTGCTCCGCCGAGCCCCGTCGGGGCAGGGACCGCTCGCCCCACTCGGAGTTGAACTTAGTTTGGGGCACAGGCGTAGCTGCCTTCTGCCACTTCAGCCTTCCTTTCGTTGGTAAAAAATAGTACCGAGGGAAAAAAATCTTGAGTGGTATAAAGTAGCATCTAGGAAAGTTACTGCTGCTGGACCAGAGAAAGGTTTCTTTGGAGTGCTTTTAATGGGGAAGCGTGATTTCTGCCCTCCTTTGCTGCAGCTGGGAGGTTCTTTTTTCCCGAAGTAGGTAGGAGACTTGTTACAAACAAAACCTCACCTCCTGCACAGTTTGGCAATGACAGTAACAAATAGATCACACACAATAGTTACTGTTAGCTCAGAGTGCCTGGCACATCTTCAGGAAGCCCTTAACTCCATCATCCCCTGTCATCTCCCCGTAACTTGCCGCGCTGGCAGTGATAACTCCACGCTGTGATAGAGTAACACCATCTGCGAGCCAGGCAGGTGCCTGGGTGCTTTGAAATCTCACACAGGGAGAACAGACCCTGCCTAGCAGATGGAGGAGTGCGTCTGAATGGTGAATGACACAGATGGAAGAACTGCTAGAATGAAAGCACGTTCCGTAAGATAGTTAGGTATTCCTTCTTAATGTGGTTGCCTGGTGATAAAGGCTAAGAGTTCACATTTGTAGCATAAAATGCTTGCTTCCCACAAAAGGAGGAATGCAGGACAGGAGAATCTCTGTGAGCTGCCATGGAGTTACACTGGTCCTCACAATTTAACAGGCTACAAGAAAGGGCTGGTACTGGAATACTTCCTCCTGTTTGGTACTTCCAGAATTTCAGAAGAGGGTCACAAAATCTCTCAGCTCACTACCCAGAAAATGGTCAATAGTGAAAAACAAACTCTATCCCTGTTTCACTATAGTTCCACAATAAATTCCAGCAATTCACACCTCAGCAGTATGATGCCTCGTGATACCAGCAGGCTGCAGGTGTAACAGAAGCATCGCTCAGGCGGCTCAGTCCATACCCACCACTCCCATATCTCAATCTTACGAAGTTTAGGGAAAGAGATATGTTTCCCTACCTCACACTGCACACACCGTGACACACACAATGTTTGAATTCCTTTCTGTCATACTTTGAGTCACCTTTTATCACCTTTAGTCTGCTTCCTCTATAATTCGCAGCCAGTTCAGGCACAGAAGGTAACATCCTGCAACTTCCTCACATTTGGATTAGTGGCTGGATTAGAAACCTGCATCTTCATTAGCATCTTTTGATTTAAAAACATGCAAACTAGAGTGAACAGAAAGCCAACTACTTCACAGTCATAAGAGGCACTGTTCAGAGAAAAGTTTGAACCTATTCTTCCTTTCTGTCAAAGCAGAACCAAAACCTTTACAAGCAAAGGTAGAGGGGCCCTCTGCTATCTGAGTGTACAGAATGACTGAAAACTGGTTGCTGATATAAACACAAACAGCTGTAGGAATCATCTCAATCAATAAGCAGGTTGTCATTCTTGAACATATGTATATGACAACACTCTTTACTGGCACATGAAAAGACTTATTTTACCATAAAATGAAAGAGGAGATAGTCTTCATAGCCAAAAATCACCAACGATTCAGCTTAGTCCCCTGTGCCTGTCAAACTGGGGTTGGTGGCTTGTTAGCTCCATGGGTAAATTTTCCTGCTAGAGCAAAGAACAAGAGGCAGTGGGCAGCGATCTGAGATACTGCCAGGTTTCAGTTCCTTCCTCTCAGTCCTACATTCACTGATGTTTTTAAATGTGCTTTTCCTCACCCCGCTACTGCAGGGGGGAGCCCAGTCAGCACCACAAGCTTGAGCACCTCAGAAGAATCCAATGTGTTACGTATCCATAAAGAAGATGAAATAGAAATAAAGATACTAATTACACCGCCTTAGTATTTTTGCTAGGCTGCTGAGCAAAGTGAAGTGAGTCAGATGTGGTTTCCAAACTTGAGCATCTTCAGATTTATGCTAAAAATGCAGTGAAAAGGAAGTCTCTTTCAATGTCACGAGTCCTAGACCACTAAGCACCTTTGTTTTCAGCAAAAAAAAAAAAAAATGTTATCCTTCCAAAATCTACACCCACAAAAATTCTACAACAGTTTTTAAATGTTAAATAAGAGTGTTTAAGGATGTGGAAGTGGTAGAAAATGGCATTTCCCTCCACATCTGACAAAAATGCCACAGATGACATAGGCTACAATGCTCTTAAGACCACCTATGACTGATTTAAGATGCCATGCTCATAAAAACTGGAGGTTCTTCATAAAGCCTGAGAACTTCCAGGACCTTGAAAAGTATAAATCTATCCTGTATTCCTTCGAAGTTGAATTTTCAAGGAGGGAGACACATATACACATATACTACCCCCCTTTTACTAGCCAAATCCTTGAGTTTCTTTCTTTTGTAAACTCCAGAGAGGTTTCCTTATTAAAAACTAGGCATAGAGGCTTTTAGGTTGAAGTTCCACACAGACAGAAGTCCTATTTACTTTCAGTGAGTCTTACTGACACACAGTACGGGCTGCCCAGACGTACCTATGTAGTCATTTTTAATGTTATGTTACTTTGGAGACAGCGCTGGTGATTTTAGAAAGAAAACAAACAAAACAAACATACAAACAAAACTATTTATATTTTAAGAAGCTTCCAGTAATAAGAAGCTACAGAGAAAGAGGTATCCAGCAGCACTAAAATGCTGAATGAATAGCCAGAAACATCTGTGTTTTGGGAGTAGCCCGCCGAGACACCCCAATGGGACTTCTGTACAAAGACAGATGGCAGAATGTAACCCCTCTGATGACTGCAGCTTTTGGAAACAGACTTCAGCTATTAAAAAAAAATAATCCCGTGTGTTAAGTAAGATTTTAAAAGCTGGAATATTTGTCAGTTACCTGCTTCCATAAGAGCTGCCTTACCAGGGCAGGCGCAGACCCAGTGGCTGTGTTATCACATGAAACTAGTGACAGAAAACTTTCAGGATAGTTTAGTATGGACAGTTTGAATGAGATCTTGCCCTCACTGACTACTTGGAAGCAGGAGTGCCCAATATGTCTGCTAAACTACTATATAAAATGACAGGGTTGTACAGATGGTAAAGCTCAGCAAGCTCCCACTATGCAGATAAGGTGACACTTCAGAAAGGGCAGAATCCTCAAACATTGCCTCGTCAGCTCAGCTGATCAATAAACACCACATCTTACATACAGACAGCTACTCATCACAACACAAAGGAGAAGTACTGTTTGCAAGAGGACAAATGTTTTTTGTGCAGTCTGGCAGTCCAAAATCAGCAGAGTATGTCAATGGAGAAATCATCAGCTATGGCTGTCTCTACTGGATGTTCTCACAAGTGCTCTGTGCTCATTATCAGTCATTTCTGGCAAGAGCCCCTTTGGTGGTGCTGTTGTTTTGTTTGTTTGTTGTTAAAAAGACTCCCTAGCTGTATTAAGTAGATAGAATTAATGTACTCAAGATGACTCTTTGTAGCATGTCCAACCTCTTAAGCATTCCTCAGATCAGTAAGAGGCTATGCTAAAGTAAAGAGTACCGTCAAAAGCAGACTCTCATCAATTTAGGGAAAGATTTGTCATGATAATTTCAATTACATCTAAAATGTTTCTGATGCCAACTGAAGTTGAGTAATGCCTAGCATGATTAACTGAAGTGCTCCCTGTGGGGGAAGGTGATGCTCAGTCTTAGGTAACCAAGCTATTGTAGATTCTGTACCAGATACACTTAATATTAACACTTTTATTTAGTTTTCCTACGCAGTCTTTGGAAAAATTAGTATTTCCCATTGACATTTGTGGAAAAAGGATTTACCAACATAAAATACTTCTTTTTGTGAGTCAAAGTATTTGCAAGGTCAGTAACACTCAGACTACTAATTGTTGGATTAGTCATCTGAGACTTATTGTATCATAAGAATCAGATTAAGCTTTTCATGAATTTACAAACAGCAGCAGATAAATATTTTAACAGCTCTTTAGCTATCATAACATACACTTCTAATCTCCTCTGAGATGTTATTTTCTTAAGTGTTCACAGATCACATAATTTCTAGGAGAAATCATTTGCTCACCAGCAGTCAATACCTTTCAGACCAGAAGAATCTTACAGCGTATCATAATGCTCCATTTCTTATTCATACTTCCACAAGCTCTAATGCAGAATTTAGCACTCCACAGCACAGGTACCAAAGACAACATACAACCAAATATTCTCTATTATAAAGAGGGGTAGAGCATCATATCACCAAAAACAAGATCTGATGCTGATCTGCAACAGCTTGCTTTTCTATCACCAAGAATTTGCCAGCTAATTTATCATTAATACGAGAAAGAATACAGTCTGGCGCTTTAACTTTCAAAGGTGGTTGACCTTTGTCTTTTAGTAACAGTGTTTACACTCCAAAATAGCACTGATGATGATAAATCAACTTTGAAGCAACCTCACTAAAAAGACTGCCAAGAGTTTGACTCATGAATCAGTCAAAGCATGGATGCAAATGAAGTGATTTTGGTTTCGTAATACAGGCTTTTGATTCCCGTTATCAAACCAGTGACCTCAGGTAGGTCAAACTATTACACTGACATCCCTGCAGTGGCCATGAGCTTTGTGCTCCAGGGCTTCATGTGACATCTGGGACAATCTCAGCTATGGCATGTTGACAGTCCCTTCTTCCTGGATTCAATGGCCAGCTCACAGCTGCTCTCCTCCTTTTCCCACATGATTTCATCGCTACTCTTTCTTCCCTTTGACAGCTATTAATCAGTTGGTTTATATGTAGCATAGCTTTACTGAGGCTCACCAGCACTGTAGCTCACATGCCAGCTGCTTTTCTGAAATACCCTTTTCTCTTCCACTTGCCCGTGAATCTTGCTGGTTCCACAAAATACCTCTTCAGAGCTACAATCTCTCCAGGGTTATGAACTACTCTATTTTATAGCTACTATACATGAAACACACTGAATACTTGAGTAGGACAAAGTGAGTATTTCTGACCCAAATCCTTCATCAGTTCTGAAATTCTAGTTTCTGTCAGACTCGGAATACCATGAAGTGGTGAACTGTATGAGCTTCCAGCTAAATACCTTATAAAACAGAGAAGTCATCTATCTCTGAACAATTCTAATGACCCTTAGCGTGACAATTTCACAAAGGTTCTAGAGAAGATTCATGGTATTTAGGTAGAGGTTACACCTTGGGAGGATCATCCTGTGTTCAGTGCAGAACAAGCATTCACAACTGACTTAAAATGCTCCGATCAAAGTGGTGTTCCACCTTTGCTCCTCCTTGTAACCAAGAGAACAAAAGAAGCTGGTGTGACCCAAATGAGCAGTTTTTCCAACAAAAGCAAGCATGTTTCTTTGTCACTGCAAAGAATGAACATATCTCTTGATTACCACTCAGAAGCATTTTATTTTGAACTAAGAGGAAGAAAATACTGAGTAGTAAACTCTTATCTTAGTTCAATTGTTTGGAAACAAAACCTCTGCTTAAAGTCTTTTTCCCCCTCCATTTCTGTATACCCTTCTAAGTTATGCCAAGAAGCTAGGCATACCCTAGAAAGCCTTTCCCACAGGGCAGGCATCCCTCCTCTACAAGTAAGTGATGAAAGTTGTGTTAAGAAGCTTTACTATCTTCATGTTAACAGAGCCAGGAGTTTCTTAGATTTGGACAGGGATCTCAGCTTCAGGACACTCATACAAGCTAGCACAGCAGGTATCTAATCTTCATCTTTTTCTAGTCTGTTTTCTCACTGACATCTTTTTAAGCTCTTTATTAATTTTGCTAGAAGCAAAGGAAAACAGAAAGGCCATTTCAGGAGTGTAGCAGCCAACAGCCTTTCTTTATTAAAGAAATAAAGCATCTGTAAGGATGCTGAGATGTGGTGTGGATGATTTAAGGGCAGAATTTCTCGTCCACCTTTTGGTAAAATAGCACAAACCTCTCTGTCAGTTCAGTGAACATGGCAGCCTAAAGATGGTTATTTCAAAAATGAATACTTTCATTTCCATACTTAAACCATTGTGAAACAGAAAACTAATAGAACTACTTAAGTGTAAGATGAGAGGGAACATACAGTCTTGACAAATGTTTAGATTTGCTATGAGGGAATTAATGATTAAAATCAGTCCACAAATTACTGAACCTCTTGCTGTGAATTAAAATGGAAACAAATGGTTTACAGAATTCAGAGCAATTTAAGCAACAACATCAAAGCCCACTACCTTGATTTCTGCTGCATACAGTGGGAGTCTCATCAGCTGTGCTCTGTTCTAAAACCTTTGTTCTGCATTCACCAACTGATTAAACAGTTAACTGCAGTATGACTCTATTATGTGTTTGTACTGTAAACTCTATAGCATTTACATATACTGTAATTATTAGATGATGTAGCTAATTGCTCTCAGCTATGCTACAAAATAGTAAAACACAACTAAATACATTCTATGCTTAGAGATATTTATATTAAAACACCGTAATTTGGGAGGCAGGGGACAAGTTTATACAAAGTCTTTGTAATAAAGTTCTAGATCTTTTACTCCTACCTCTCTGTACTTCTCTTCATTTCTTGCCTTCTAACATGATGACAAGAAATCGTTATTATTAAAGTTGAAATAACTTGTATTTGGGCTGACTCCCTCACCCCAGTATGCTTTCAGTGAGGTTGATGTACAGATTCCAGGATTATCTCACTGGTTATAAACCTTCAATTTCTTTTCCTCAGGCCACTTGGACACAGAGGATCCATGTCAGTAGCCTGTTACCTGTATCTTGACAACCTATTATTCTCTCTTCCAACTACAACTCCTTAATCTTTCCCTTCCTTTTTCAGTGCCTCTGTGACATCTTGGACCTGGAATGGCAGGATTTAAGCTTAATTGTGTAGATCTCATGCATTGGTGCCCAAATGAGAATAGTTTCTAAGGAAAGGCTTTACTGTCACTCAGAACTTGAATTCCCAGAGGTGAATATCTGAGCCCTCTGGGGAACCAGCACCGAAAGTATCCAGGCCCCGAGCCCAGATTTCATGGAAGGCCTGGAGAGAGAACTGCAGAACAATTTAGCATCTCAGCTTCTGTACAGATTCAATGCACTTAATTTCAGCCTTATAGATTTTGAAACTTCTGTTTCATAAACAAGGGGAAAGGAGGTAAGAGAGAAACTGTTAAGTTGCTCGCATTGTGTCATTCTTTGTGAGGACTATAGGGAAAACTCTGAACTACTCATCAAGGGAATCCTTTGTTTTATTCTCACTCTTCTTGCTCCTTTCCCCTATTCTGCATTTAAACAAGTTGTGCAATCTCTCTCTGAAGCATGACAAAGGTTGAGAACTAGTGTCTGCCATTCAGAATCAGAAATTGTCAGTGGGGACAACTGGCTCTGTAAGCCACATATTTCTTTACACCCATATTCATCCAAAGCACACCGGCAAGTTTTCAGTGCACAGAGCTCCATGATAAAACATTCATAATAAAACTCAAGACAGGAATTGGACAGGCAGTTGTCTTTTGCCAGTCCGTAAATGATTTCTGTGACTAGTGTTCTGATTGCTGGTACTCAGTAAAACAGGCTACCCTTATTACTTTGTAAGTCTTTTTATAGAAGATGGTAATTTTTCCAGTGCTCCTGCTCTTTGTTTAAGGCTTTGAGCACAACCACTCACTTCCAAAAGCGCAAATAACTGCAGAAGCTGCACTAATAACACAGACATTAACTGACTGCTGTTATTTGGCTATCACTATTGTCTAAGAATATACACAAATTTAAGTGTCCAAAAATAGTCTCCAGCACTGTCAGAATGGTGTTAGCATACTCAAACATGAAGCCTTTCTTGGTTTGCTTTGTTATTAACTGCTTCCCTAGAAGATACAAGTTACACTCACATAACTGTGTAGGACCAGAAGAGCAGATGTGGTTTGATCCCACCCCACTGAGGCACACAGGAGTTGTGATCTCAACAATGAAATAATATTATTACTCTTTCAGGGCTAGAAAAAAATCTTGCACAAGTTCCAAGCACTACAAATAGTGACAGAGTGAGCAGCAAGCCATGCCTTCCTACGGCCCTCATACCAGTTTGAGAAACAGCTTTTGTGGTGTTGTGTACAGGAAGGATCATAGCTGGGTGTCTGCATGGCATTCCTCTTTACTGAAGGCTGCAGAACAGTGGGAAGCAAGCAGGAGGTTTTCTGGCCCCTCAGCAGCATGCAAGCATATATCCTCATTGCCTCCCTGACCTTACACACAGGCTGCTCCCAGGGATCTAACCTATGCACTGCAAAAAGAAGCCAAGTGCTATGTATCTAGTTTTCACTCTACACGTACCATGTAGCACTCTCCACTGCTTTATTTCTCCTCCTTTTCAGTAATCAAACTCCCCTTGCAGTGTCTGTCCTGAAGCATGCCAAAGATGTCAACACAGTACTTTCCCCTAAGATCTGCATCTCTTGAGGAAAAGTATGACACTGATGTCAAATTCCAGTTTAGTGGAAAAAAGAAAATCAATTAATTAAAAAAAGAGGAAAGGACATTTTCTGACACACTGCTCCACATAGCAGAGAAACAGACAAACTTTCGCCGGACCACAAGATGGAGCAGTAGATCCTTACAGATCTTAGTAGATCCTTATCTGATAACCTAAAAGCTATCTAGTGCATGCTTAGGTGGAGAAATGACTGGTTGCATGCAGAGCTGCCAGTATCAGCAACGACTGCTCCCAGGCAGACCCTTCTTGGATTTCCCAACCCCTTTTCCTTCAGTAGGAAGCTAACAGGATGAGCAGTTTTCAGTGATGTGCAGTTTGCACAAAGGGGGGGGGGCCTTATCTGTCTCAAAAGGTCAAACGTTTATGCCCCTTTCTAAGGAGAGCTTATATATGCACACGGGCATTTTATGTATTAGATGTATCACAGAATTAAGGAATAGCTAGTGCTGGGAACTGCAGATGTGTCACTGAGACCACGAGGCAGGTTTTGGGAAGACCGTTGATGCTCCAGGATTTTGTTTTGGGGAAGAGTTTGATCATTTGCTCCCTTTCTGCAGTTTGTCTCTCATTTCTAATAGTTCTACAGCCTAAGTTAGAATCAATAGATTCATAAACCACAAGGGAGAAATCCTGACCCAGCTGAAGTCAGTGGGTGTTTTTTTTCCATTGACGTCACCAGAGCCAGGATTTCAACCCAAATAACAGACGTCTCTCTCTTAAGGGCTCCTAAGTAGACAGAATTTCCAGACTAAGAATTATACGAGAAGAAAAACAGAGGAAAGTAATAAAAAAACTGTTCAGACTAAACTTATGGAGAAGACTTCCACTGACTAGTAACTGATCTAAACTCAGTGCAACAGTTCAGTACTTCAGCCAGTAAAGAAAATGCCAGGACTTGCATAGATGATGTTCATTATTACAGAAAACGGATTTATTCTGTGAGGGTTGGATTATGACCTCAGCGTTCTCCTATGTAGGGCTCAAGCTATAAAAATGTACTATTTTAAGAAGTGCATTTTACTCTGTTTCATACACACAAATGATTAGGCAAGAGTCTTTTTCTGGTGTCAGGGTAAAGAGAAGAGCTGGGAAAACACAAAGCAAGAACAAGACTTCGAAAGCCAGAAGGCAAATAAAAGGACTGGACTAGAAGGCCTGACATTTTAAGACACTTTCAATTATTCTGGGGCCTAATATGTGGTTTGTAAACTTTCAAATTGCCAGGTGTAGGAATAGAACTGTCACCAGTTGCTCTTTTCCTTCACTCTTCCCCTAAAGTAAAGCAACAGAAAACATTGACCACACTATTCCTAAACTGCAGTGTAATCCTTCGCTGACTGATGTGGAGGCTGCTGATAAAAATCTCTGTCTTTAAGCCTAAATTAAGGAACTGGGACATCTTCAAGATCACCTGCACTTTTCCTCCTAAATTTTATTTTACAATCATGACATGTTATGTGCACAAAAGCCATTTAGGGAGGAAAAACTGCAGCTGTGCAATGTATCAAAAGACACAAGTTTTGCCACACTAACTTCCTGTAAGTTTGTGTTCTTGGTGAACAAAACTACCCCACCTGCCATGGCAGAAGTTTTCAGACTGTTGAAACAAGAAGGATTTTGCTCCAAGCTGTGACTGGGCCATTGCAAGCTGCAGTGGGTAGGGCTCACGTTCTCTTCCCACATTTCAGCCAGGAGGTCCCACACAGAATAGCAGAGATGGAGTGTACACTGGACTGCTTGGACCAGGGGAAACATTCACTTTGCTGCTTGTTGCAAATTAGGAAAATAGTCCATGGAGAATTACTTCATTCTTTAAGGAACTGCGTTCACTTTCTACTTTCAAGCCTTGTATAAATATGCATTAGAAATAGTTTACAGTAGGGTTATTCTGCTTCCTGTAGAGGCATGAGAAAGAACACTGATCCTGAAGGCACCATTTATGACGACTGAGAGTAAAGCTCTGATTTACCATATTTCTTACAGGTAGGAGCATACAGCTGTCCAATACTTCTGTGACAGAATACAACCTTCTATTGACAAGAAGAATTTAGAGGATTCTGTTGTGCTAGAGTTAGTAAGTTAAGATAGCACAGAAAGTATTAAAGTATTACCAATAAATCTCTAATGAAACCTGGAAGGAAAGGAATATTTTGCTTTGGTCTCTGTGTCCAAAAAGTTGGACTTTGAATTTCAGATTGGATTAATCACTAAATGGTACAGCAAGTTTTAGGAGTAGCTCTGGATGTTTATACTTGATTCTCCTGTAGCAGGCATTTACCTCCCATTGGTTTGCACATTAATCCTCTTGAAAGCTGCCTGGCACTTGTCTGGAGCTGATTTAAGATGTCATAAGTGCTTTGTTTCACCTTGTCACAGTTATGAATCTCGTGATGCCTAAAATGGGTACTGTGTCCTCTCCAGAGGGTGCTCAACTTTGGGGCTGTTTTTAAGTTTGACAACTAAAGACAACCTGCAGTAGACAAGCAGTCTGAGAGGAAACACCTGCCATTTGAGGTTGTGCTGTGAACTCCTAATTGTACTGTTACATGTACAGAACATAGTGCATTTAAGACCCCTTGTCTCACTGTGCACCTCAGCAACTACTGGAGCTCCAATGAGCTGTGCTGAAGCAGTCCTGTCACTGCCCTGTGGACACCCAGCACCAGTGACATAGGTGGGAGATGAGTCTCCACGTGGATACCACGTACAGTGTACACAGGGTGAGCAGCTCCCACAGGGGCACGTGGTCTAGACTAGAAAAAGCAAAGCAAGGAGTAAGAGTACCTAAAAAGAGGGGCTGAAAACCAGAGGAACCACCCCCAGCTCTGCTCTATTAAGGGGATTATATACATTTCACAGGCACGTAACTAATTCCATGTACAGCTCAGAAAGTGAGTCGATAATGTGGGTGCAAAAAGTGCCCACATAAATCCTCCACCTGTCATTGTATGAACCTGCTACACCAAGAAATAACAAGGAGGGAACATCAGATAGAAAAATGAAAACTTCTCTTACACTAATTCATCCATACCATTTACTCTGTTCAGACTATGGAAAGAAGGTTGAAACACTTGAATACAGTGTTTCAGCACCTTCATAGGATGAAAATCAATTACTGCAAGGACATTTTAATTTCTTCACGGAAAAAGCAGGTGGAATCAAATGCTATGTATTCAAAACAGAAATTTTTATGTTTTGTATTATTAACCTAACCACCAAAGCTAATGAAATAAACTAACACAGAAAGAAAAGAACGTGCCAAGTGTCTTCCAGTCAGGAGCACATGCTTTTGTGTGAAACCATCTTTTGTTGCACAGGAAGCTAAATCCAAGTGTGAGAGCTGCTCTGAAAGTAATGCCTCTTATTTTATTACATTGATCAGAAGGAGATGGTGGTGGTACAGCACTAGAGTTTGAACCTTCCCACTAATATCCCATTACATTTTGTTGCCATGAGACAGATGGCAGCAGAGGGGGACTCTGACAGAATGGTATCTGACATGGACATGTGTAGGAAGCAAAAGTGTGTCACTGAATTGCTCTGTGCAGAAAAATAGCACCCACTGACATTCATCAGTGCTTGCTGAATGTTGATAGAGACCAAGCAGTGGGTGTGAGCACTGCAAGGTTGTGAGTGGTGCATTTCAACAGTGGCAGTCACCTGTACTGGTGCAGATTTTTACAAGTACACATGCAGACTCTTGTTCATCACTGGTGAAATTGTGGAGGTGACTGTTGAAAAATAGTGCTTGTATCTGAGCATGTGCTCTATCAAATAGTGTTGTTGTACTCTTTGTATCTGTTGTGGTTTCCATGGAAACAAATAGAAAGCATTATGTTTGGAGCAACCTACATATCTAACAACCTCTTCTGTCAGCAAAATCAGACAGGTTCATAAACACTGAAAATACTCATTTTAATTTACAACTGGATGAAACAAAACAAATAAAAATGAACATACAAGTTCATTGAGAAGGGAGAGAAAACTATGAGTAACAGTCCATATCTGAACTGAAGTAAAACAGTACTTGCCAAAATCTCACTGGCAGCAGGCAAGGACTTCCCTATGCTTAAAAGAGAAGCTGATGAAGTAATATCTCCTTTCATGAACATGGCTATATTCTGTACATTACAAAAAAACAATTTTTAATACATCATGTTTCAGGGAATGCTACCAGATGAAGTTAGTTTATTAGAGATTTTCCAGTGCTGGAATCCAGCAAAACTTGCTGATCTTGATCCACAGTGAATAGTCTTTGCTCAAAAGTACTCTCAGCCAAGGGTGCACTACTACTGATAAATCGAAGTTCAGCCTACATCTTACGTAGGTGGCTTTTTTTTGTTGTTTATATGATACAATTGCAGGTGAATATATCCTTGTGTTGCACCTAATGATTACAAGATGGGGGGGGGGGGGAAACCTGCCAACAGTGGAAAACTAATGAAATGATAGAAAGATATTTTCCCTCTTAATTTATCAACTCTTAAGCTTCCAAGCCTGTCTGTTATGAAGTAGCATCCTTCCCCAGATGAGCCTCTACACCCTGGCCCAGTGGCTCAGTACTACACACTTCTCCCACCCAGCACCTCTGCAAAGCTTGCAGGTTTGTTCTCAGCAGGGTCGGCTGCTCCACGAAGGACACTGTCACTCCTCACAAACCCTGTACTGTTGCACATTGGTAATAGAGATTTCATAAATCCCATAACAAAACAGTCTACAAGCTGTCTTCACATTCCAGTTATTCTCCCAGCAAGTTAAAAAAGAAAACAAAAAACAAGGACACAAAATGAGCAAGATAGATTTGGGCAGGAATGTCAGCCAGCAGACCTTCACATTGATACAGTCTCCAGGTCATTTACTTAACAAACTGTCAAAACCCGAGTGGATGCCAATTCATTTATTTATAAACAAAAGGGTCAGCTACAATAGCAAACCTTCTACAAGACTGGATAATGGTGAAACAAATGCTCTCACCTCCACCTCACACAGCAGGTCGTTGGACTTCATGCAGTCACAGTAATGACAGAAGATGGGAATGGCTTAATTCATTTCCTAAACTTGCAGCAGTGAAGGTCAGCAGCAGAAATGCCGACAAAGCTTCAGAACTCCCACTCCCACACTGGACATTTTAGACCGACCTTACCTGTATTGTCCAAAACCCACCATGTTTCTCTGTTCTTTAGTTTCCTTTCAAAGAACATAAGCCAGAGTTCTGTTTTTTATGTGGTTCTATGATTATCTTTAAACTACACATTGTTGTAAATATGATCATTTCATTAATTTATATATAAGAGACCTTAGCCTATGTCTTGGATGTAATTTATAAATGAATCATGCTGCTCTGAGCAGCTGAGTATATTAATTTGTTCAAAGGAGCTACTAGTGGGTTTCTTCAGTTCATTATTCTCATATCAGAAAGCCAAAGAGATGATTGACTTTGCACGGAAGAGCTCAGGTAACCCATCCTTTCACATACCAGTAACCAGCTTATAAACAGACTGCACTTCAAGTCTGTTCAAATGATTTCAAGGCAGAAGCAGGTTAACAGCTCAAGACAGTAAGTACATAAATAAATAGGTTAAATAAATAAATAAAGGCTTTAGTTTGACATCAGCCCGTGAACAGTATTGAACCATTTCTGGAAACTGTTTGTTTTCATTTTCTTTGAGCAAAAGGAACACTATTAAAATTGGAATTCTGGAAAAAAAACCCTGAAGGCTCTTGCCCAGACTGAGAGCTGAAATGTAAATAGGTTCAAATCTAGCAATTTGTTAGAGAGAGAGCTAAATATGAGGGTTTCAAAAGAAACATGTAAATCAAGATGTCTACCATCTTGAGCTCTACTGCTTTTCTGGTTCTGTTATTTTTGACTACCATCATCTACCTCTGTTTAACATCATCATATAGCTGATGTTGAAATCACCTTGGCTTTTGGCACCGAGGCTACATCATGCTCCTTTGCATCTCTGACTTCTCTTTGCTGTACCATGCAAATGCTTTCTGTTTTTACTCCCTGGGCTATAAAGATTGGGTCTACCCACCTGCTCCTTCCTACTTAGGCCCCAACAAACACAGCTTGCTACAAGCTGACCTACGCAGAGGTGTTTTCTCTGGATGTGCTGGCAAACCAGTGACAAGCTTGAAGACCCAGAACTAGGATTTCCATACTCAGAAATACCTCCCTTTCCAGTCACTCAGTTTCTCTGTCTATGCTGATCTCAAACAGCCTGGATTTCAGGATCTCTGCATTGGAGAGTTCCTTTTATATTCACAAGAGTCATACACTATTAGTGTTTCCGCCCATTTTCCTCATTGTCCAGGCAAACTTACTACATTGTTTGCTGATATTCTTTCAAGTACTCTTTATTCACAGTTTGATCAGGCACAGATCAGGTACAGAGATTAGCTTGTATTTCAATCAGTTGGAAGATCTTTGTTTTTAGACTCTATTCTTGAACAAATACTGGCAACACTCCTATCTGAAAATATACTGCTATACTTGCCCAAAGTTTGTTAGCTTAGCAGACATCTCTGCCAGTTAAAGTTTTGACTAGAATATCCATGGTAACAAAGGCAGAAGGCTAATAATGGACCAGCAGGAGTACTTCAAAATTGCTTCAGCTAACCCTGTCCTGGCCAGCTTCTTGTATGTGCATCAGCAGATTCTTATAGAACAGCAGTTGTTGTTTAAATGATCGTTTTCAATCATTAGTAATTCAGTGCTGCATTCTTTCTGCTATTCAAGAGTGAAATGAGTCCATCTTGTAGGGCTGAGAGAACTGTTTGAGGCTGTTCTCCTCTCTGCTTCCCTACCAAGGATGCTGTGAGCATTGAACAGGGAGAGGAGAAACTCAGAGTAAATTCTGTTAGACCAAAATGAAAAAGATGTCTTGGCACTCAACACAGAAATGTAAAACCTGTTCTCTGTTTTGCCCTGCATTAACCAGACACTGTAGCTCTTCAAAAACGAAAACAACAAAAACCATCTGTGTGACTTTCAACCTCAAGTTTCACATTGGTGAATCATGTTGAAGTAGAGAGTTTGACCTCATCTTATTTCACATGAACACATGAGACTTCCTTAACTTCATGTGTACTCTGGTACCATAAGGGAAGGAAGTATACAGACCTCATGAAATCCATTAACACTGAAAAGCAGCATGTACAACAGCCCAAGGGCAACATGTGGCCTTGGAGCTACACGTGACTCGGTAGCAAGTCAAGCCAAGGCTTGGTTACAAATGTTAATTACTCCAGATTTTTGGCTGGGAGAGGAAAGTAGGAACCATTAGGGATTGCTGAGACCAGTAATGCTTTCTGGGCTGCAGCTGCGTGCTCAGCCCCATGCCCTCACACGGTGGGGGAGTGGAATCCCTTGAGTGCTATCAGGATGTTGCTGCCAGTGCAACAGTCCCACACTTACATTCCCTCAGCTCTGAGGTAGGTAGATCCTGGCTAACTGCTCAGCCTGTCTGAACTGTTAGCCAAACCATGTGCTCCCTGAGAGTTCATCTGTCAGGGCTACACTAATGTGCCAGCCTTCTGCGTTCATGCAATTGGAGCACAGCAGTTTGCGTGGCACAGGCAGGAGGGACACTGTTGGCATTGTGTCACTCTTCCTAATGTTCTGGCTTCGTAGACCAGGTAGGCATTTGCTACTCCTTCAGAGAAGCATGGTGCTGTGCCCAAGTTCACAGCAGCAGACCCACAGCAAGAGGCCCAGCAGGATGCAGTTTGACCCCTGCCTCACCTGTAGGGTGTTGGCAACAAGCTCACAGGATGCTATGAGGTCTCCTTTCCAAAAAGGCCCTGCCTTTCACAAGGTACTGTACACAAAACAGTCCTGTGGTGGAAGAGCAGAGAGCAAGATACTGACAAAAGTATGTGACTTCTGGTGTTCTTTTACCTAATCAGAAGGTGCTAACAAAAAACGTCCAGAAGTCTCCAGAACATTCAGGACTTAATGTGGACAAGCTCCTTTACTTTGTGTGCTTATTAATCTCTAATTTATTTCAAAATACTTCACTAACCGTCTTAGTTACCTGAAAAGTAGCCCCAGCTATGAAACTCTACCATGCCATGTAACTGCTTATTGCAGAAAATGACATCACACCTTTTTAAACCCTTGGGAAGGAAGGGTAGGAAGGACAGGAAGAAAAAGAAAAGCTTTTTTTTATCTAAAGCCTGGAATGATTTGCATCAAAATATGTGATGATTAAGCAAGTGTGCATAAGTACGGTACACTTCACAGTTCATCAGAGTATTAGTTATACTTAGAAAACATGTATTTTAAACTACCATTTAATATTTAAGTCCACTGCACATCTCCAGGATAATTGTCTCACACACAGATTTCCCTGTTCAATTTGTGGCATATTTTTTCCATGTTTCTTGACACAGTCAGTCAAATATCACTCGTGCAAAGCCCATCACCTGCCAAAGGCAGCATGCTAGGTTTGTGAGCTCTGTACGCTGTAGTACTTTTGAAGCAAGATACATGTGGCACTTCAAAAGCTGTCACTTCTAAGACCTATGAAAGTAAATCCACCTAAAATTATTTTTGTAGATACTGCTTATGATGAAAACAGTATGAACTTTCCCCAATTGAATTGAGTGTGCTTTAACACTGAACATAACTCTGAACAATAGGATATCACATATGTTGAAACACAAATATTTTTCCTCTAGAATAGATACATTATAGTTCAAGCAGTACAGTAACAGAAGACTTCTGAATTACACTGCAATATTATTAAAGTATGCTCCATTTGTACTCTAGTAGCTCCTGTGAATACAGGCTGCAGTTTCACTACCCCCTATAGAAACATGGAAGAGAAGAATCATGCTTCCTAACACGAGAAAACCAGTGTATTTAGGTTGCTCCAAAAGAAATGCCTCCTATTTATTTCCATGGAAAATACAGAAGATGCAAGGAGCACAATAACTATGTTCAACAGAGCACATTCTCAGCTACAAAACAATATTTTTCAACAGTCACCACCATTAGCTGTGCATTTTTGCCAGCAATGAATAAGAGCCTGCATGCCACACTCATAAAAATCTGCACCAGTGGAGATGATCACTGCCATCATCACTGAAACTCACCACCCCCTCTCACTGTGCTCACACCCGCTGCTTGGTCTCTATCAACGTTCAGCAAGCACTGATGAATGTCAGTGGGTGCCATTTTTCATGCATGAAGAAATTCAGTGACACACCTTTGCTTCCTGTGCACTTCCATGACAGACACCATTTTTTCAGAGTGTCCCTCTGCTGCCATCTGTTTCATGGCAACAAAATGTAACAATCTGGATGAGAAGGTTCAACTTCTACTGCCATGCCACCATCATCTACCTCTGATGTCGTGGGCCGACATAATAGGGGTCATTACTTTCAGAGCAGCTCTTGTTTTTCAGCTGTTCAGATACATTTGCAAAGCTTTAAGCTACTCTTTATTTCTGTTGCTACATCTTGTTCCTGTTTCACTACAGAATTTCAGCTTTCAAATCCCCTAATTTAGGGCTGAACGCTAAACACATTGCCCTTACCATTACATTACAGCACATTACTTCCTAGAAGTAGACTGTGGTAAGAGTAAGGGAACAGGTATTGGCTTTGCATTGTTCTCCACTGTCCTAACATTTCTCTGAGCAGCTATGCTAGCCAGCTCACTCTAGGAATAGCCAGAAAAAGCAGACATGAAACATACAGGAGCAACAACTATTCGGATGGCAGGACTTTTGAAGTACAAAATTCATGCTGCTTACTGGCCTGCTGCAGTTACAGTAATACCTTCAGCCTCTATAGACTGCACATTACCTTCTGAAAGTTCATGTGTTTAGAAGAGCACTTAATTTCTTTTGCAAGGAAGGCTTTTAGGTGACTAAGCCAGTACAACAGACCTTAGAGGTTTGCACAGACTCCTACTGCTTACTGTCCTTACTTTCCCAACTACTGTTGGGAAAGACAGAAGTTGCTGTTTTTTTGTTTTTTCTTTTGCTGAACAATATCAAACAGGATTGTCACAATCTCCTAAGGAA
Organism: Odontophorus gujanensis; assembly: GCA_013399175.1. NCBI lineage: Eukaryota > Metazoa > Chordata > Aves > Galliformes > Odontophoridae > Odontophorus > Odontophorus gujanensis. The sequence continues at coordinate 258,914 of VXAB01013754.1, forward strand.
ACCAGTCAGTCATTCTGGATACTTAGTCATTATTCCGCCTTCTTATTTATCACAACAATCTAGTTGTTTTTTGTTGATGTTGTTTTTTTTTTCTCTACAGATATTTTATATGAATTGAACTCTTCAGAACCACGTAAGCTATGCAATGAAATGAAAACTGCATTTCAGAGGCAGCACAAAACAGAGGACTGAGTATCCAGTTATTAAGCACAACACCAACTATAACTGTTCATATCATCTCATACAGCCTTGCCTTTTGAGGGAGTCTTCTTTCTTGGACTTGGATCATATAAAACAGATAAGAAGCCCTCAGACAGACAAGAGAACGAAGGTTCTTCTTTCAAAGAGGAATCTTTTTTCCTTTCTAGTTTCCAAAAGCAGTGGCTTTGTCTTTAGCCAGTTTGAAGATAGTGATAAAGTGAAATGTAATCAAAATATAGACTACAATGTCTAATTATTCTATTTTCAGGTGCTTTTCTTATTCCCTATATCCTCTTCCTAATCATTGCTGGAATGCCCCTGTTCTATATGGAATTAGCACTGGGACAGTACAATCGAGAAGGAGCTGCCACTGTGTGGAAGATCTGTCCAGTGTTCAAAGGTAAGTGTCCCTCTGCTCTATTGAAAAGCACAGTGAGGGTGCCAACACCTGCAACTACAAACAAAGGAAAGGTCTTGTCTTTCCACAGACAGCATGATATTTGCTGACCTTTCCCCAACCCTTGAAGTCAGAAGCCTTTTTGTTATCACAGGTGAAGCTGAAAATGAAAAAAACCACACACAGAAATCATCTTCCAGGCTATTGCTGAGGAGTGCAGCAGAGAGCAATAAGCAGAAGGAGCAGCTCAGCCCTGTCTCCTTTTCCTCCACGCACTGGGGTCAGGGGGAGCTGGGTTTCTCTGGGTGGAGGGAGGGGCTGGAGATGCAGATTAGAAATATCAAATCTCATCCAGGTCAGCTCAGCCCTGCCCCCCTCCACAACAGACAAGAAAGATAGCTGGGTTTAGCTGTCGGAGGCACTGAGGGGTTGTTTAAAGGGTTGTTTCTGTCTGAAAGAAACCATGTGGCTTCTATACATGAAACACTTCTTAAGGAGTCTCAAGAATTTTCTTAAGCATTGTCTACCAGTAAAAATCATGAGCCACTCATCTACCAGATAATATGTAAAATCTTCTTTGACACAGAGCTATTGGAAGTCACTGAAATGAAACCTCTCAAGCCTGGCTGATCCTAGAAGTTTAAAATTCAGATCATGTTCATCCCATGACAAAAGCTGAAGAGCTTAACAATGGCAATCCAAACTTGGCAGATCCGGTACTTGAGTATAGGTTATGCTGAGTAAATGTTAGACTTCTTTCTCAAAATAAAGCTCTCCTCTTCCAGGAGGCTAGGATCGCATAACAGGAGAAATGCAGAGGTTGGTTATTTTTCATATCAGTGAAACCTAAAATGCACAGTAAAACTAGAGATGTAATACAAGACAAATAGGTGAGCTAATAAAATAGATATCTGCAATTTAAAAATGAACTCACATAGGTTTACCTATAATGCTTTCATGGGAGCCCAGTACCCAGGAACCTGCAGACCCTTGCTCAGTCAAAATTCCTGCAGGCATTGGTTAATACCTTTGGATGACAACAATGGTTTTGAAAATCTAACTGTAAAAATTAGACCATGAGGATCTCAAAGTGTTTGAGCCAAACAGCACAGTGCTCTGAAGCAATCTGTTTGTTGACTTCAGGACGGAAATACAAAGGGAAAGGAAAATAGAGCTTATTTCATGCACAGGCTTGTTGAAATTCCAACTGCCTTTTTTCTGCTGACATATGCAAGGTGGGCTAAAGGTACACTACAGCGATTTTTAACTATTCCTATTACTAGGGTATAGATTACCCCGAGTTACATGATTCTTGTAATAAATGTTGGACTTTTTTTGCATCTCAGCAGTATTGTAAACTCAGTATTGTTGAAGTTTTGATCAATCTGATAAAGCACACACACATTTTAATGCTTATTTCGTAATGCTTCTGTGTTCTTTTATGGTTTAATTCAACTGAAAAGTACATAGTCAACTCAAATTTATAATGACTTCTCTAAAATAAAAGGACTGTACTACTAATTTTAGATATGAATATTATTGCTATGAACTCTAAGGGCTCTGCTTTGAGTGAGATGCTCCCACAGTGCATGTGATTAAAAATATACCCCGTAACCTTTGCAGCACAGTATTTTCACCTCTGCATTTTCCGGGGCCTATTTTCTTTTCACTACCTTTCACCATTGTTAGGGATGAACAAACTGGCTTATACACTAAAAACCTCCCAAGGAAGAGTAACTTTGATATGTAGCATGATATGAGCTGCCAACTTCTTCAGAGTCTGCACTTGTTTCTCATGCAAATTTCAAACCAAAGAAAATTATGTCCTACTTCATTGCTTTATCAGGAAATATGATAGTCCAAAAATATCCAACTGTTAGGCTTCCAATGCAGTATTTTACTGGAGAAATCCAGAAATGAAAGTTTACATTTATGCGCTTGTGGTAGTAATAAAGCAGATGAAGTCTCTACCCATAACACAGAATACAGAGAACCCTAGGGTAGGATTCACGGATCAGTCCTGTTCATAGATTAATGTCAGAACAATATTAGCTAAAGTTAAACAAGCTTCCTGAGTAATTGTGATAAAATTTTATTCTGCTCTGCCATTAAGTAACAAAGCTTCCTCCTAAACTATTAAAATTTGTATTTTTTTTAAGGAGAGAACTCTCCCTCTTAAGAGACGCTCCAAGAACACCTCAACAGCATGCAGAAATATTCAAAGCATCAGAGGATGCTTAAGACTGGGATTCACCAAGTGCCCTGCCCAGCATTTAAGACTTAAGTTTAAATTTTGCTGTGACTTCCATCCAGTAATCCTGGGGACATAACAATATGATCTGGAGGTCCCTGCACAGTTTATCCCCAAGCTTGATATTCACTAAGATTTACTCGTATGCTCCAGAACCACTTGCACCACTCAGCGGAATGGCATAGGCTGTTACATGCATGTTTTGGATCTAGTTACAAGCTGATAGATGCAGTCTGGAGAGGAACGACGGTAATGAAACAGGATGGGGAATGCTGTCTGTTCTAAACAAGCTCAGTGTGAGGCATAGGGAAACTTTAGCTTTAATTTTCCAAGAAAAGGTGCCAAGGATTCTGACATGAAGATGAAACAAATTTCACTCCTAACATGGGCTTGCAGTCCTCTGCACTGGAAGAAAAACACCAGTGGGTTGTACAAATTTTGACACTGAGCTGCTTAGTTTCTTTCTCTGGCGAAGACAACTGGATTTCCTAAAGGCCAATCTCTTTCCAACTTCATTAATGTAATTACTTGTTTTAAGATCAGTGGTGTGCATGTAAACATCAAAAACAATCATCTGTCTGAGGATCTAAAATGAATTTGCAATTACTTATGTCTGAGTACTAAACTACAGTGTTTGCATTTACTGTCGCGTATAAAATGCAATGTATAATCTCATTTTCCTTTGTCTTTAGGTGTAGGCTATGCAGTCATACTCATAGCTCTTTACGTGGGTTTCTACTACAACGTTATCATAGCTTGGTCTCTGTATTATCTATTTTCATCATTCACATTTGAGCTCCCCTGGACAAACTGTGACAACAGTTGGAACAGCCCAAACTGTACAGATCCCAAACTCTTCAACGCATCAGTGCTTGGGAATGGCACCAAATACTCGAAGTACAAGCTCACTCCTGCTGCTGAATTTTATGAGTAAGTGTTGACTTAACTTACTATTTATTCAAAATAGTATGTCTAAGAGTGTTTCTACTAGAAGAAAAAATAGGTTAGCATCCAGCCTCTAAAATAAGCATCAGAAGACAGGTTAAAATGCAATGGTAACGTTTGATTTGTATTCTGGTATGATTAAGACCCCTGCCTCTGCAAGCTTCAGTTTCTCCAGTACAAATGCAGTGTTTACCACAGAACAACGTGGAATTCAGCAAAAGATACAAATCTTTCCTAGTATTCCACTTTTGCTCACACCAACATTTCTAGAGCAAAGAAACAGAGCAGTGTTATGAAAAAGACCACTGCAAGGCAAACTAAGCTGACTCTAAGGCTTCAAAATAATAATTTGTTCTCCACTTGCAAACTGTCTCAGAGTAGACCTCAGCAGTTCAATGAAGCAAAGCACTGAGCAGGGAGGAGGGCACCACAGTTGTAAAACGCTAGACATTTTCTAATTCCTGAGTGAAAGGGCAGTCTGCAATACGGGCCAAGATAGGCAAAGACACACTCAAATCAAACACTTGAAATCAAAAGCAAAAAGGTATACAGATAAGTATAAGCAAGCGTTTTAAATCTGTATATGAATAATTACACTGTAGATCCCCAGAGGAAAATGGTATTTGATTGGAAGAAATAAAAGAGGGGGAGCATCATGCTAACTGAATCAGCTGTTGAATCAATCCCAATAATTGATTAGTATTTCTGTGTTGGAAATGGACAAATCCCAGGGCATACATCTGCTGAGCTGCTGAAACAGAGGGACACCACTGTTAGCAAAAATAACCTGGTGTGTGTTACACGGTGCTTGGTTACAACAGGGGTCTTGAGGTCTGTAATCTGAAACATTTGTGGCTGCTTGTTCTTTTCTTGAAGACAGCACAATAATCAGTAGAGAAAACACAACCTGTGGGCAGGGGCTCTATGCTTTGAAAACCATAAGAGGATTTGAGTTTAAAGAAACTCACTACGATGACAAATAGTGACAGCCAAGATATATAGTGCCCTTACAAAGACAGTGTGTTCATAACTTCTATATGAATTGATCATTTTTAGAAAAAGGCTATATGAATGCAAAGAGCTTGACTTTAAGGTGGAATACAAGAAATAATAACAGCATCTTCAGTTTGTTACAGAACTTCAAGTGATGAGCATTTATAGAAAAGTGTTTTTTATAGTTATCTTAGGCTTAAGCTTTTTTAAAGCAAAATGCAGTCCTCACATTCATGCTTTTCTCATTTATGATTTAAAGTGCTTCTCTGCATTTTCAGTTATCACATTATGTTTGGGGGTGTTTTTGTCATTGTACCAGGTGGTGTTGGAATCTCTGCACAATGCTTTAAGTTCCATTGATCCAGGAAACAGCTCTGTTTGCAGTTCTGCCTGCATACTGAAACTTGACGTATTAGGGTTCTTTCCTTGTCATGAAATAGACACAAGTTACAGTTTTCAAAACATAAGAATAAAAAGGGAATCTGACATTTCACTATGATTTTGTTCCTGAATTTTGGGACAGTTCTTAATTCCTGTATTCTTTAGCAACTAGATTATATTGCAAAAATGATAAAAACTCATGTAATGCAATCTATGACAGCTGCTTTCCCATCTGCAAAAACAGGGAATCACAAGGGGCATTATGTTCAATTATGCAGTATTTGGATTAGCTCATCAAGTCCGGCTGCAAAGCTCAGGTGTGGACCCACACTTGTGCAGCTTTACTGTGTTCAGATCCAACCCAGCAAAGACCGCCCAATTCAGAAAACAGCTTTTCATCCTATAACAAATAACTTCCCTCCCTCCCATGGTCCTTTTACAGCAGATAGAGCTGGATCTTCTGACTGCAAAGTTTCATATTAAATGCAACAGAGTTAAGAAATAGGAGTGATGATGTAATGCTAAATTTGCATCAATGTAGCACATTTACAAAATAAGGTACCATTGTTGAATGTAGTATACTGGGAACTAAGAGTTCAAGAAAAGGTCTAACTGGTTATATTCCCTCTGAAAACCCCTTTAAGCGAAGTCTGAACGTTCTTTTAAAAATATGGGGTGTCCTTACACCATCTTGTACTACTGTTTGAAGTGCTTCTGAACTTGACCCAAGTGTTTGCATGGGAATTACACCTGATTTTCCCTGCCAGATAGCCATTAGACACTTCTTAATTCTCATTCGATGTTTAAGTTACATCAAGAATACATGCAAGCTTATGTAAGCAGGGAGACATGAAACACCAAACATCTCTTCTCTGGTGGGAGAATGACTGAAAAGAGGTATTTCCAGAACAAGCCACAAGCACACAGCTGATGTGGTTTCACTTAGAGAGAAGCAGACACTTGTTCTCTCTTTTGGACATAAGTCCTTCACAGCACGAAGCTGGTAGAAACTTCCTAAAACCAACCAGCTGCCAGAGCTCACTCTGCCACCTCTACCTCCACTGCACAGAGAAAAGTGTAGGAAGAGGTGGTAGTGCTGTGATATTACTGTGGTACTTCCAGAAAGGCACCACTAAGTTCCACAGAAATATGCTAATTCTCACTGCTTATACTGAGAGCGAGAAGGGAAAACTTGCTAAGGATCGAGTCCAAATCTTTCAGCTGTCCAGTGCTTGGCAGGGAGGGAGAGCAGGAAGAAATATCTAAGCCACAAACTTGGAAGAAATCACTTCACTTTGTAATTCGCATGTCAAGGAATGACAGAGGCACTCTGGCAAACTTATCTAGATTTTGTTTTCAGGCCTCAGGAGTTGGGCAATAATTCAGGCTGAAGTGGTCCTACCCTTATGCTTTCTAGAGAGCATTTCATTTTGCTGTCTGGTTTCAGTTATTCAGGCTCAATTCAGGCCAAGTTGTCATTGACGTCAGTGGGTCGCTTGCTTAAACCAGGAACACAGGAGGGAATGGGATCTCTGCATACCTCATTAGAGATGGTTAAAATAAATTATAAGGCACTTGCACACTGCAAAATTAACTAAGCAAACACTCCAAAATCTGAGAAAAAAGTGTCCTTCTGTTCATATTTAGTCATAAGAGAAGTCCAGGAATAAGAAGTTAGTTCCATGTTTCTTTGGAGATGTACTGATTACTTCCCTCTTTAGTGGCTTGGAAATAAACACACAATGCAGGAGACATTCTATCCACTCAGTATATGTTAAAATAATTCATTCAAAACATTTACTTGGAAAAACAGAAGTCCAACTCTCAAAAAAGGAAAAAGCTCCTCTATCTATTCTGTAGCACTCCTATTTGAATATTTAATCTGAATTTGGGCATACTTTATTTTTGTTCTCTCCATCCTAGTGCCTGGAAGGAGTTTGTTTCCATCTTGCTTTCATTTATACTGACAATCAAAAAGCATCAGTTTGGAGTAACAAAAGCACAGCTCTTCTCATGAGGCCCTGTGCCTATAAAATAACAAATTGTTCTTTCAGGAACTAATCTTGACAGTTTTTTAAACAAAGTAGTAAAATTATCAACAAATGCATTGAGCTACAGCTATTTTCCTCTGACACTACTTTTACCTGTAACCCATTCTTTCTGCATAAGAAATAAAACACATTTTAAAAGAGAAACTTTCCCACCAGATTCACTAAAGGAAATCAGCAGAACTCAGAAGTCTGCCCAGGAGAGATCAGTTGCAAAAAGGCCACCCATGAACAAAGAGTGAGGACGATGCTGAGTTGCAGCAGTCCACGTCTATCATATTTGTACACATTAATTTACAAGGAAGATGCAAACCAACAATACCCTGCAAAAACCCTCACTGCATAAAGGTCACTTTTATGTAAGACGCTTCACAGGAAATACCACCGCAGAGTAGCCAAAGGTCTGCATAGTTCTGTGACTTAGCAAGTGGGGTGACCAGCACAATGGGCACCAACCTTCCCCATGTAAACATGTGTGAAGCAGCTGGCCCAGAAGAGAAAAAAACACCAGCTCAACTGCAAGCATAAGTAACCGTGTTTGCAAATAAAATCTGAATCAGACAAGATGACATAATGAGAGGGGAAACTTAGGAATGTTAATGCTTGAATGTCTTGTTTACAAGTTCATAGTTTGAGATCTACATATATGCACCCCTGCACATCATATATTATTCACTTTTTGACTGCAGATTTTTTTTGAGCTCAACTAAGTAAATGAATAATCTTTCTCTTTTTGGCTCAGTGTACAGAAATTTCAGGTTGAAAGTGTTTATGCACAGGAAAAACAGCTATTCACAAAATATTTACATGCACAGCTCTGAAATTTGCTTTTCATGTATGCTCACACCTCTACATTTGTTGGCCTTTTACAAAGAGAAAAAAAATGAAATTTGAGTACAGTGAAAATCAATCCACATGTGTACACATGTTCTTAGGTTTTGGATAGCTTTATGGAAATGATTCCTCACCCACAAACAGCCTTTTTGTAACAAGTCCAGAAGACTGGAGAAATAACAGCTTTGCCAAGCTAACTTTTCCAGAGGGTTTTCGTAAGCACACGTCAGGAGCAGCACATTATGCTACAAACAATTGAGTTGCTTTGTGCTAACTTGCAGGAGGAATTTAACTCCTTATCTTTACTCAGAATCCTTTGTAGCTTGGTAGCAGTACCAGGCTCTGAGCAGTCATTACAACAGCTGGGAGTACTGGTTACCTCTCCTGGGTTACCTTGCATTTGAAATCCTGGCAAGCCCAGGCAGAGCCTCTCTGCAGCATGTGTTGCTCAAGACAAAGCCAGCAGAGCTGCCATACAGGCACCACCTCTTTGGATTCACCTAGTTCCCATCAAGTTCTCTCTCTTAGGTAGCACTGATGTAGTGCCTCCATTTGTGTTTGAAATTTCGCTTTCTGTAGAGGCATGGGAATGCTGAACTTGATTAAGGGCTGTGGTAATCGGGGGGAGCTCACATGCTGTAACTACTTTGCCATAAAAAGCTCAAACTACAAACGTTCTTTCAGTAGTTTGCTATTCATTAGAACTACTGAAGTGTCAAATTCAGGCTTTCCCTTTCTATTTCCATACCTCAATATAATGGGTTCAAAAGTGGATTTTTAAATTCTCTTCTTTAGAGCACTGAGCAGGCTTGAATGTGCTGACATGTGGCACACATAGCAGGAGAGATTATCATTACAAAGTTAATAGGAGAATTAAACAGGGTAAGGACTTCAGTGAGTTGAGATAAACATTCTTTATAAATGAACACTTTAGTCTTGGTGGGCATTTACTATTTCAGAATGATCACGATTCAAGAAGAAACACTTTTTCATTCAGTTCAAGTATCAATTTACAATTGATCCAACCAGGATATCACTGGTAAATTATCTTTCTGAAAGCAACACCCAAAATATAGCTTGAAGCCCATCATACTCTATAGCTCCATTCTTTAACACAAGAGGGAGCTGAAATAACTTGAGAAATGGAAAGACCCAGACAAGAAAGGTGTTGGTAAAAGACAAGGCAGGAAGGCATACACAGGGCCGGAGTGACTGAAGGCAGTCTCACTTCTGCACAGCCCAGGCACAGCTTGCAGGTGTACCTGCACTGCAGGCTGTGGGACACACAGAGCCGCACACATCTGATGGCTTTTTGCACTGAGAGATGTCTCAGCACCGCTCTCTGAGTTTGTTAGCTGCAGGAGAGCACTCTCCTAGAGCCAGGCTACTGTTCTGCACTGCAGTGATGCTACTTATACCTGTGATATCAGACCTTTCCCAAGCTCTTCAGCAAGCACCAAGGAGGCACACAGAAGCTCAAACAGCAGCCACACATACAGCAAAGTTGGGATTCCATACAGAGTTTCTCAGCTCCCTGCACGTCACACCCAGCCCCACAAGTACAGCACAGGGATCTGTGCTCGACCCACACGCAACCAGCTCCAGTCCCCAGCACTGTTGCCATGAGCTCTGCCCCATACAGCTGTGCACATACAGCTTACATGCAGATGCTGTAGAAACAGTATGGCAGTAAAAGCAATGCTGCATCTGCACCAGGAACATGGCAAACTGTGCAAAATACCTCACACAAGGCTACTTAATCCAGAGAGACTTCCACAGAGAAAAGAAACAACTGTATTTTATACCCTGAAGGAAACTAGCAGCAAGAACAACTGAACCATGATTGCACAAATATATAAATGCAAGAGATGCATCTAGGAGAGCCTTCTAAATGAGTAAAATTATCATGCCACAAATTGCTTTCTAAATTGAGTATGTAATTTAATTTCTGTAGATTGCTCACTGTATACACTGTCAGTGCTCTTAGCATTTTCAGTCTACAGTTTGCATTAAGTTTTAAATCATAAAAACTAGTCTAACTACCAGGATAGGGAACAGAGCTCAGACGATCAGTTCTATGTCTATTTACATCTCTATTAATTTCCTCAGTACTCATTCTATGAGAACCAGTTGGGCTTGATCCCTCAAAAGTGACTACTAACTTGTAGAAGTACTTGGCCAACTCCTTAATTTTTTTTTTTTTGAAAGCCATAGTGCATTTATTTCGCATTCACCTGCCATCTTCAAAACTGAGATAACTCTACACTCAGAAGTGATGCTTACAAACACTGAAATCAAACAAATTTGTTTCTAATAAAAGCTTTCCACTGGAAGAATTTCAGTTTGTCAGACTTAAATCTGTCAGTCAACTTACTGATAAATTGATTACATTTTTCCATCTAAAAGCTAACACAAACCATCTAGAAATTGTTTGGATGAATGATACCCTTCTATGGATCACACCAAATTTAGGTAAATAAATTTTGCATTATATTAAAAAATAACAAATAAAAAAATCTAAGCCCATAGAGTTATGTGATCACATTTGTGTTGAGAAAATGAAATTATAATTGATTTGGGATTGGAAAAACAATGCCTACTCCAAGATCTTTAGGTTGACCTTTTTGGATAAAAATGCACTAAATGTCAAAAACAGCCATTGAAATCTCCCCAGGAATGAGTTACATAAATGCTTCTTCAGAAAATCCTTAGAAAGAATCAACCTGACATAATATAGGAGAATTCAACACCTAAAGCTTTTATCCTCTCATCTTTGGGTATGGATTAATGTTTTGAAGTGGGGGAAAAAAAATATATAAATGTAGAATTTTCAGACCGAGACCCTTTCTTTTTTCCTTTCTGTTGTTCCTTACCTATACTCATCTTTGATCACTTCCCCAAAGAATAAGTTCTCAGTGTGGAGACAAAGGAAAGGGCTATAATAAGCTTGATTGTATGGATGGGAACTCTAAGACACAGGAAAGAAGTGGTTTGTGTCATGAGCTGTTACTAGAGTTGTGACTCCTTGAGTTACTGAGTCCCCCTGGGCAGCTACCACTGCTCCCCAATAACCTGTCTTCTGTAGGTTTTATATGTGAGTACCCCACAGGTGAGCTTCCTGATGGCTCTCTGACACCACATTAAAGAGGAACCAAGTGCTACAGAAAGACAAAACAGAAGACAGTGATCCAGCAAACAAATTGTTATTTGTTGATTTCAACAGAGGTGAACTTCCCTTTGGATGACTGTGGCTGACTGTGGTGAGGAAGGAGGGCAACAACTGGTGCCAGAGTTATGGACTGACTCAGGGAATCTTCCCAGCAGGGAACACTGGGAAAGGGAGGACCAGCATAAATCTGTCAGAGAGAGAAATAGGAATCTCTGAATGCAGCTTCAAACTGAAATGACTTTATATTCCTGCTCCTCTTGCAATTAGGCGGACGGACTCTTGGGACCTATATTTACAGTCTCAAAGACATTGCAAATGTAATTTACAGTCCCTTACATGGAAAGTAGTCTTGGCATAGATCAGGCTCCTTTGCACAAATGGCTGATAAAGTTAATTTCTTATTAACTCCTCTTTTATTTAGCTCAGCACAATATGTCCCTGTTCTACTTTCCATCAGCTCATCTGTTAGTGTCTATTCTCCATCCTTCTTCCTTGTAATATTTTCTCATCCTTTCTGCATAGATTTCTCATCTATTTTCATTTTTTTTAGTAATCAAAATCTTTAAGCAAAATATTAATTCTTTATGTCTTACTGCCTCTAATCGCTGCTTTCTCTCTGACTCAGAGCTGTGACTTCAGAGTTTATTTTGTTAGATTTGGACAGAATCTCTACAGTTAGTAAACAAGAATCACTCTCAGTAGTTTTGAACACAATTTAAAGAAGATGTCAGAAAATAAACTTATGATAGGTGCTGCATCTCGTCTGGCCCCTGATGTAGGGATTCAAGAGATCACTCGATGCCAGTTTGCCTATGATACATACATGCCTTTACAGTGCTGGGAAATGGAACAATCCTGCAGTAAGACAACATCAGTGTAGGAACGGATGTGACCATCTTGCATTATTCCACTGTAATATCAATAGGTTGAACTCTGATGTTTCAAGCTCAAAGCATCATGAACAGAGAGTCTTGCAGTACCATTTACTTCCCATTTTCTTTTTGTGGCCATTCTAAGGGAATCATAATCTAAAGGAGGCAGGCAGGGTACAGGCAGCCTCAGCTGCTCCTGAAAGGAAGTACGACTTAAGGGGAGACAGGAATAATTGCAGCATAATTGAGCTGCTGACTGGATTTTCTATAGCATTACTGATGTATGGTAACTTAGATGAACATGATGAATGCTAAACTCTTTTCAAATTTGCTCTTGTTCAAAAAATGACTGTTCTTCAGAGTACATTCCAAAGCTACCCTTTAAGCCAAGAAGGTCTAGTCTAATAGTTTGACTGCTGCTTCTCCTCTCCATCTATTCAGATGTCAGCACATCTGAGTCCAAATCACAGTCCAGCTACTAGATCTCTTGCTTTCTGCTGCAGCTGGAACCCAAATGTAGCCACTAATTGGTAAACACTCATGAATTGCTTCCCAGCAACCTTCAGAAAGGGCATTTTTCAGAAAGCTTCTAGGACTTACTTCCAGAGGTCAAAAAGGAAAAATAATAATAAAAGAAGAGGAAGCAAAACTCACCAGAATTCAATCTCAGAAACAGCAGTGGTCTATGGAAATTTCTTTGCTTAGTTGCTTGGTTACACAGCTTTTTTAACTGGCTACAGAATAATTTTTCTTTTCCCATTTTATGATCCCTTACCCTTATTAAGAGAGCAGAGCTCCTGGTTTGGAGATGCTCCTGGAAATCCTGGGAATCTCACACTTGAAGTGGCTGTTCTGTTGAGCGTTCTTAACATCAAGACATTGCTTGCTGCTCCTTGGAAAGCAAACAGAAGGAAGAAGGCTTCTTTTAAAATTCAGGAAAATGTTTAAGCAAGAAGAAAAAAGTTAAATGGAAACAGAGTGCAAATTCAGGTTCTGTTTTTCTAAAGGTCCATCTACACACTGTAATCCAAAGGACTTTCTTTATAGCAACCAAATATAATAGCAGTGTAATTGTGATAGTACAGATCACAAAATTTCTCCCAATCCATGGACAAATTTTCTTATATGAATCTGTGATACTTTTCCCAGCTACATTTAACACTGCTCAAACTGGTGTTTAGTACATAATCAGACATCTCTGCCTGGAGTTAATTTACACCTCTGCATCCCCATGAAAACACACTCTACTAGCAGAAATGTGAATAGCTTCATTTCACTCTATAAAGAAAAGTTGAATGAGATCACCTACTAGTTTATATTTAAAGATTTTTTTAAATGGGATATCAAAAACTCTACCTCTCACCATTTTGCTGTTTCCACAGATAACAGCTGAGATGTCTCATACATTCTAAACAAAAAGGTTCTTTGAATGTATGCCACAGATACACTGTCATTACTTTTTTAATGCCACGCATGTAATTATCCTTAGAATGCCACAGGAATCAAGCAGCTGATTATTTTAGGAGGATGCTTTCTAAAAGTATTTTTTATTCAATTGAGGATGTATAATAGGAACAGTCCAAGAATACAATATTTCTTACTGAACATGAGAAGCTACGGAAGTAGAACTGTTATGTTCTCAGCTAATCATATCTAGATACCTTTGGTGTGAAAATGGAATCATATGCTACACTTGTAGATTACTAGATGGATTGTATCAATGGGCCCTTATTTTCCAAGCATGTTTCTACAGCTAAATTACTATAGAGACTTATTCAGTGTTCCCCATTCAAGTTGACACAGATTGGCTCTGTCTTAAAATTCTATCTGACTCATCTCTGGCCTGAAGATAACTCTGTAGCACCAGCTACCTAGTAAGAGAATGTATGCACAGTCAGTGGGGCAGGAATTGACTCCTCAGGCTTTACTGCCCATATGTCTGCAGTCACACAGGGCAAATCACTCTGTACTTCAGTTTCTCCACAGTGTAGTTATCTTGTATATATCAAGGTCCTCCACTGATCGGGGATCCATCAATTTCATTTGTTTGTGTTTTCAGTGCTAAGACTGTCATCACAGTGTTGATTGAGATCAACTGTCTATTTTACCCAAGCAGTGCATATCAAATAAAGGCAATAGAGAAAGAGGAGGAGGAGAAAGAAAGGAAGATCACAATTATTTGTTCTGAATGGACACTAAACACTAAGAAAATGCACCCCCAGGCCAACAAGCCATGGAGCTGTACCAGACCCAGGAGATAGCTCTGCAATTCTCCCCTAGTACAGGCTCCAAACACAACTGAAAATTTAGCTTTCAGTGAAATATTTCTATGTAGATCTGAACAAGCAACAAAACAGCTTTCAACAGCACAGAACAGATGGGAGGAATGGAGATCCGTAGTCGTCTTTTGCACACAATGTGTTTTGACATTTCTAATGGTGGATATCACCAGGCCTTGGGAGAAATACTCTTTTCTACATTTCTTTTTACTGATCTCAAAAGAATTACTGTACTCTGTAAGCAATTTCTTCTGCTATTGTCTCACTATCTCAGTGAGCAACAAAGTGGTCTATGTCCATTTTGAATTTACCAACTGTTGCTTCTCCTATCCTACCACATTTTCCATTTGCAGTCTCACAGTACCCTATTCAGTAAGAAACTGTTTGCCCATGGTGCAGGAAGCCAGCTGTTTGCTTATCTAGAGTCACAGAACAGTTAAAATCAAAAGAGATCTCCAAGGGATATCTAATACAACTTCAAAAGTGAACCAGTCAGCTCAGGGTCTTCAGTGGCCAAGTTTTAAAATTTCCAAGGACAGAGATCCTGCATCCTCTCTGGGCATCTGCTCGGTGCTCAAGGAAACTAGAAAATAACAAACGACACTTCCAAAATGTGGGAAGCAGCACAACATATGGCTTCACAAAAAAAATTCATTGATTGCTAGCAATGTCTGTGGGGCAGCTCCTAGCACAGTGCAGCATCCATTTCCACTGCCCCCAGGATGGGATAGATATAAGCTCTTTTCCCCCAGTGACTTGGCTTTGTTTCTGTGTATCTGGTATGCAGGCGAGGAGTTCTGCACCTGCATGAAAGCCGTGGAATCCACGACCTTGGCTTGCCTCGCTGGCAACTTTCCCTCTGCCTCTTGGTGGTGGTTATCATTCTTTTCTTTAGTCTGTGGAAAGGCGTGAAGACTTCAGGAAAGGTAGAGATAATATTGTCCTTCTATCTCAACTACATTCTTTGTCTCCTTTAAGAAGTCTCCTTATTTTAGGATCAAAAGACTAAATCACTGCATTTGAGGGATCCTCAGGGACTAAACCATGTGAGAGGCCTTTGTATATGTGCAGTTGAAGTACACAATCCAGATTCAGCATTTATTTTATCTACAAATTTTGCTTGGATTGCATTTTGACTGGAAATTTTACTGGCATGCTGTTTTCAATTCTGCATTGGTGGTCTCACCCAGAAAACACTTTGAAAGACGCAGATGCTTTAAATCGTCTGATGTGCATCCCATTCTTAGCCAAATACACTGATGCTTCCATGCTTTGTTGTTACATAAAATGCCATGAGAAGAAAAATAAATGCCTAATAAAAGGAATCTGAAGTTTCTCTTTGATATCCCTCAGAAAACAGCTCACTAGAAATTCTGGGGTTAGATGTTCATAAAAGTATCACTCAATATCAGGCAATGATGGTGCTTATTTACTAAACTTATAGAGAGCCAAACAGCTTATCAGCAGCCTAGTGTACACTGGTAATACATAAGCAGTCACAGTCTTCTAGTTGTCAACTCTGCCTCCTATGGTACATATAGATATGCAACCCCTTCATTATACTTTATGGTGTTTCCTCCAAGGTGTACTATAAAGAGCTTCTCCATAGAACTAAATGGACAAAACCAAGAAAGTATCAGCTGTATTTTTCACACATTCTTAAACCTTCTATAAATCATTAACCTTTAGGATCTCTGTTATCTGCAGGTTGTGTGGATAACGGCCACTCTGCCTTACGTTGTATTATTTGTCTTGTTAATACATGGAATAACCCTGCCTGGTGCATATAATGGAATAAATGCATATCTGCATATAGATTTCAGAAGATTAAAAGAAGCCACAGTAAGTACTTTTTTGCTCTTTTTCTGTACTATTAAACCTACTACCACTGTTGCTAAACTAAAATTACTAAATCTAAGTTCTGAAAATAATACAGCCACATTTCTGCTTTTGCATAAGCATTCCCACTATTTCTGATAGTCTAAATTTCCAGCATCCTCCATATCAGGAGTACCTTAGCCTGAATTCAAACTGCACTGATCACTGAGAAACTGCATGAGGGTGGTTGCAGGTAAACTAGTCCCTAGAAAAGTCCACACTTTGTGCACTCTGTAAATTACATGAAAATATAGTTCAATTCTCATGTGAGATATAAAAAAAAATCAGCTCTCTAAAGGTCAAGAAGAACTTCAAAAAGAAAATTTTGCCTTTTAAATCACTTGGCAAAACATTACCTCAGCAAACAAAAATCCAGGCCTATAAGCACTGTAATAAATATACTCAGTCAGGATATTAATTTGCCTAATCATTGTTATTCATATGAAGGACACATTCAACAACATGGTGTTCTCATCTTCCCGTAGAAAGTAATGTACATTTCACTGTATCACTTAATGTATGTGACATTCTCATGAAATCCACCAAAACCAATTCAATTTGTGGAGTGCCTTGGAAGTTTCATCTGTTGTAAGGCAAGATCCACAAATACAGTCATTAACTGATTAAACTGTCAGCATTTCAGAACTACAGAGAACAATGATCTGATGAGCACAGGTAGATCTTTCCACTGTCCTATTCTAAAAATAATGCTGTCTGAGAAACAACTGACAATATCTCTGTGGATTCAAGTAGATACAAAACTGAAAAGCAAGGCCATGGTTCTACTAGTAGGAAGAACTGTCTTGAAAATTGAAAAGCTTTTGGAGATGTCTATGTAGCCTCTGCATAGTTTAACTGTATGTTTCCTATACATTCTATCTTGATTTTTCATGTTTTAAGTTCTGCTAAGAAAAAACATCACACATTTTAGATGTCCATGGAGCTGCCAGTTTGCATCAGCTTCAAATCTAGGTTTCCATACTCACAGCTGTCTTCTGTATTTGGAAGGATACTTCTGTGCACTGCTGTTTCTTGTCCTAACATTTTTGCAGCTACTTGGCTGACCCCAAACCTATCTGTTGCTAAGGCTAAGTTCTTCAGATCTCTTTAAAAAAAATTTTGCTCTGGAATAAGAGGCTGAAGATCAGTTATAAGAAATTTCCCAAACTGCTTGTCTTATCAGTCTCCCCTGCTGGTCCACAGAACCACCTGCTGCAAAAATGGGTTTGCATGTTTGATCTTTGTGCTCAGCCCCAAAGAGCGGACACTTGCTTCAGTTCCATGACAGTGTTTCCCTAATTCTCTTTTATTGTTTCTTTCTCCAAAATGATGATCCTAACAAAAACAGAAGTCCTGAGTCATAGCGATGACCTGCAGTGGTCTCTGTGAATGCTCTTGCAAAAGGGACTAAAGCATCCCACGAAGAACCCATGTTAAGGTCCTCTCATTTTCTAAGGCCATGTACTGCACAACTATGAGAAAGCCCTAAAACACCTCAGTTTTCAATGATATTGAATCCACAAATGGTTTCTGTTATAAAAAGATATTCTCCTGAGGATCTCTTTGTTAAATCAATGCCTAATAACATTCCTGCTGAAATTCCAAGAGCTATAAAAGTCCTAATAATCATTCCCACTGCACATTATATACATTAAACTTTTGTGTAATAGGGCAGCTACATTTCTGTTCTGCCAAAGGAATGAGGGTTAAGTATGGAGTTAAATCAGACATTGAGGAGCAGATACTCGCTCTATCATACATCTTAACGAGACTCCTGAAGAGTATATAGCACCTGAAGGTGCACACAATGCTTCTTATCCACACAGCACATTAATTCTTTAGATCTGCATACTCAAGAAAAAAAATGTGCATTTAAAAATATAATGGTTTAAACAACCTCAAAGAAAGCTGGGAAGATGGATGGTAGTCAGCTGAAAAATGTTGGTTTTTTTTTAGTAATTTCCAGTGCATATAAAAACAGTGTCCTACCTTAAAATGTTTTAATACCAAAGCAGAAGACATTCAGCACAAACTATGGACATAAGCTGCAGAAGAACCAGTCCCAATGATCATTTTCTGTCCCATTTCATTATAACAAATATAATGTTTTGCATTTAATATTAGTTCTAATGGAATTTCTAGTATCTACTCTTTTCTCATTTAACTTGACATTCCTAGTAGGTGATTAGGAAACAGAAACTATGAGCAAAGACTTTTACTGAACAGACTCTAGTTGTATGTGAGCCTCCTTTGATAAGCACCTGCTGAGCTCTTACTTGAACCAACAGGACTTACACAGAGAATTAACAGTGCTTGAGTAGTAAGAGAAGTATGAGTACAACTTCATTGGTAAGAGTCTCTAGCAACAAATCCCTGTGTGATGGTAGCACACATATAAATAAAACTTGGGGAAAAAATATTTTAAAATATTCAGGCATGCAATTTATGGAAAGTGTCTCTGAAGGAAAAAAAAAAAAAAACAAAGGAAAAAATTACAGGAATTTTTACATTTCTCCTGCACTCTCACCCACAAAAAATTACTTTGAAGAATACAGCTCTATTTGATCTCCACCTTCGTGTGGAAACAGAACATCAAGGTTTAACGGCGAATAAGACAAATGAGCAAGGAATTCATTTTACAGGATTATATTCCTATTTAGTAAGAAATCCATTATCTTAATCCCTATATGAAATGCACCTTGAGAAAAGCACCTTTCCCCTGGCTTACAGTAAACATCATGGATTGTTTTTCAAAATAACGATCAACTCTCAATAGTTATCTCCAAACCCAGAGTTCAATGAACAGTTTTCAGTCATCAGTAAGCAGCAGTGAAAAGCATCTACAGTGAGAAAACAAGGATCACTAGCATAAATGCTGTTTAACCCCATGAATCATGTTAAGATTGGATAAAGCTCTCTTTCATTGGCTTAAGTCAAACAGGAAGGCTTAGCATTAACATCCAGATGGATTGGATGGAGTTCATAACCATCCTAGATTCATTAGAGTGTCTCTGCTAAATAGATGAATGGGGTCTGATCTTGTAGAGTGGGATGAAAATAAAATCCATTTGTAATGCTTTTTGTAGTCTCAAGCACTTGGCAGATTTAGCCAAAGATGAAGATCTCATTTTTAGAAATGCTGAGAATTATTTGCTCCATTGACTCTGTTACCCTTGAGGAATTTAACTGGAAGGTGCCTATTTAAATAAATATCTCTGTTCAACAACTGTATAAATGAAACCCTCATTAATCAGTGGAGACTATTTTCAGGTTCCTGATCCAGAAGACCAGCACTCTGGCGTTGTTCCTGACAGCTCACTGTGCATCATGAGTGGATAGCATGCTGGAGAGTCATTTCAGAAAAAGCTATAGCATTTAAAAATGTTTTTCCTTGTGGACAATTCTTAAAATGTCCGAGCTGTGTCTAACCTGACATTTAATGACTATCACAGGAGTAATTCCTTCTCCAAACAAATGGAAAAGACAGCAGGAAAAAAAGAAAAAAAAAAAAACTTGGTTCTATTCACAGCACTTCAGTTATGCTTCAGCATCTGAAGAAAGAAAGCATCATCTAAAATAGAATTACAGTCCCATGAATAAAGCTCTCTTACGGGAAAGAAAATGTCCTGTAACTCTTGACCTAGAAACTAATTCAGGTGTTTGGTTGTGCATTCCAAACTAAATTGGAACAAGAACTAGTGGAAATGCATTCCTGCCAGCCAGGAGAAAAATTCATATAATCAGTTCAGTACTCATCAAAAGCTCAGAAGTACAGAACGAAGCAGACTCCCCCACAGAAGCAGTAACATGCATGCTCTGCAGGCTTGTCCAGTGCGTTAGCCTTGACCATTTCCTGTTAAGGATTTCAGACCATGCCTGTACTACACACTGGGGCCGAGCAGCACCTAACACGGCTGTGAGCATCAGCACTGATCATTTAGTTCCCAACACCAGTTGCTTTGTACCATCCTCTCATTTGCCTGTTGTGTCTTTTAAGACTGAACTCACACCCTGACAACACTGGTGTCATTTTGCAGGTATGGATTGATGCAGCTACTCAGATATTTTACTCCTTAGGAGCTGGGTTTGGTGTTTTAATCGCATTTGCCAGTTACAATAAGTTTGACAACAACTGTTACAGGTAAGACAAGCTATTCTTTCATTACTGCTTCAGAATAATACTCTTTTACTTGTTAAATGTGGCTGCAAAAAGTACTAAGATACCTTTTTATCTTCAGTCATTTATTAATGATGGTCAGACTTGCGTAGACATAGCAACCAACCCAAAACTTGAAACAGTCTTACAGAAATTTTAGCAACAGGAACCTGCCAAGATATCTGCAGCACTGCAAAACAGAACAGGATTAGAGTTAAGACTTTAGACAGCTGTGTAAACTGTGCTTGTGTTTGCCTTTCAAATGTACCATTAAGAGCAATGGTGAACAGAGAATTAAAGCTTACTGGTCCAGGAACTAAAAGCAGAAGGATCCCAGCTTCTAGAACTGTTTTAGTGCTGTGTGATTATGTTTCAATATTTTATGTCAAGCTCCAATTTAGGAATGTACTTTAAATCAAGTTGGCTTATAAGTGTTTTGCTGAATCACCACCACGGAAATCTAGCTGAAGCTGCTCTGCACCTCCTGAGAACATCCAACATTTAGAAGTTTTGTTAACATTCCATCTTGGAATGAAAACAAGCATCTTTAAAAAAAAAAAAATTCCCATGCAATGTAAATTCAGAAAGAACACTTATTATAAATACATTGTAAACTGATGGATAGCTAAAGTGTTCCAGTGAAATAGCCTCAGAATCATAGTGGCCTAGGTTGAAAAAGGACCTTACAAATCATCTAGTTTCAATCCCCCTGCTGCAAGCAGAGCTGCCAACCACTAGACCAAGAATGCAAGAGAACATATATATTTGAACAAACATAATTGGATAAAAACCCAAAAGCACAGAATATTTTCTCTGACTTCAGAGGACTTTATACTTAACCTGGAATGGCTTTAGGTCCCCTTGCTGTTTAAAGTAGGTGATATTAGCAGATCTGGGAACTCTTCACTTAGAGGGCTAGCCACAACAGTCTTCCAAAATAACACCACTGTCTTCTCTAATTGATTTTAGATTAACCTCAGAAGTAGGTTCCTATATAATAGTTGTTGTTTTTTCTTCTACATTCTCAGGAATTTTGCTCTGACATGGAAAAAATACACTTGAAACTAAGAAAATACCAAAGACCATATGTGAAATTATATGATTTGGTTCCTAGCTTGCTATATTTGTTCAGTGTTACTTCATAAGACCTGCCTTCACTGTAAGACAAATTCTTTAGTTTTGCCAAAGAGTAGTAATATCCAGAGGAGAACAAAGTTTGGTATCAGCCACCTATGTTTCCAGGTAGCGTAACTGATGAAAGGAAATATTTACTTTCTGCTTACTGAAGCACCATTTGCCATCACTAACATTCACAGAGATATCCTCTCTATTCTAAAGGTCATGTGCAGCAGAAGGCTACTTATCAGTCATTCTGCAGGTTAGGGAGGCATCTAAATTAGAGACACATGGCTTGACTGTCCTCAAGCTATGTTTGGTGATAGGGGCTGTTAACACAAAGGAAAACACATATGTCTACCATACCACTATGGCAGACTGAAAAAAATGACAGCTTTGCTACAACAGCCAATTTGGCTTAAAGTTTAAATAGTGTAAAATTTGATTTTAAAAAAAAAGTGGGTTGTGGGTTTGTTTTTTAAATGCCTACCCAGCTTCATAGATGACAGGATCTTGTTACAACACATACATATCATTAATCTGAATGGTAGCACAGCTCACTAGAACTGCACTGGAGTTGTCTGAAAACGTTCCTGAATATCTGCTCATACGAATTGCTTCTGACTATTTTCAGTATTCCCTAGTGAGGCTTTGTCTTCTCAGGCCACTCTTTTGCTATGTTATGGCTACCAGAATGATCAATTCACTCCTTGATATCATAATATAGCTTTATTGATTTTCTTTTTGAGCAGAACTCAGCATTAAATCAAATGAGTGAACAGAAGTAGGTCCTTTCCTAGCATAGTATGCTGATATTAGCTTTTGAGCATCATGACAACTGCATATTTGGGAAGAATCTTGTGAGACTGCTATCTTTGTGACAATCCCCACCTTAATACTGTTGTTTTCTTTCTTTTCTACTGGGCTATTGTTTTCTCCATCATTAGGGATGCTTTGCTGACTAGTACCATTAACTGTGTCACAAGCTTCATCTCAGGATTTGCAATTTTCTCCATATTGGGCTACATGGCTCATGAGCACAAAGTTAAAATCGAGGATGTAGCCACTGAAGGTAAGTGAATTTTACACTACTCTTAATCCTCCTTCTCATCTGCCATTTTCCTTGAAACATGCTTATACTTGTTTCAAACAATCATTAAATCTCAATGAAATTACTTGGAATTAAAATTGTGTAGGTGCCTTGATGAAATGGAAACTGTAAATTGTATTGATTCACATAGCATCTTGCCTCTCACAGGTTCACCAAACAATTACCACTGTACAGAATCTTGAAGTAATGTTGCTCTTTAATGCCATAGAAAAACATTTTGAGTAGTTCTGGTGAGGTTAGCTGCAGTCCCTTCACTTGTAACAGGTCATCCACAGTTTCATTTCCTACATCTACTCTATCACATCCAAGAATTCTCTTGACAAACAGGAGAGTCTGCATCCACAAGGATCTTTCTCTAATACATTACTGAAAAATATCCACTAAGACTGTGAATCCCGTAGAAAAGTATTAAAAACAAAAAGAATGAAATGGATTTTATCTACAAAACCGTGATGAGTAAAATATTAAAGTACTTTGGATATAGTTCTTGCATAATGCAATTTTTTGTTTTAACAGCTACTTAGATTGTGATGTGAACTGATGTAGGAGTTAACTTAGTCATACATTATCTCATTAAAATACATGCTATTACGAAGTTAAGAAACACTTTTTTTTTTTATTACTTCTCTTTTTCCTTTCTATTTCAGGAGCTGGTTTAGTTTTCATCCTCTACCCAGAGGCAATTTCAACTCTTTCGGGATCTACATTTTGGGCTGTGGTATTCTTCATCATGCTCCTTACTCTTGGCATCGATAGTTCTGTGAGTATTTTTTCCTTTGAACCATTCTCGTTCACAGTTCAGAATATAACTGGAGAAGTATCTACCTTAAACAAGGGTTTTGTTGCTTTTCAAATAAACATTCTGTACACTCCCTGAATCTGTTTTTAGTCACAGCCAACATACCAATAGTATTACTCCTTGCAATACATTTAATTAAAAAGACTCACAATATTGAAAAGGTTTAGGAAGAGATGGAAGTAACTTACAAGCCAGAAAACTCATCACTTCTTTTTTATGACCTTTGTGATGGGCTGTTCATCAACATTTATTGCTATTCCAAGGTATGACCCAACATCTCTCTATGAACAATTACTACTATGAACCTGCAATTAGATTTTGGACTCTACTTGTAAAATACAAGCTACAGAGTGGCATAGAGGAATTTTTAGAAGAGATTTTCACATTAACTGCATTAATCTGCTAAAGACCATGTCTGATGCTGGCCCGTTTTATGTATTTTTTCCTAGAAGCAATGATACAGAATTTTCTGTAAATGTAATCACAATTTAATAATTGTCAGAATATTTCCATAGCAGTTTGATTTTATTATCTTACTATATAAATTCTAAGCATCATAAAATAAAGACTGAGAAATACTGAAACAACTGTTTTCACAGTGAGGAAATAACAATAACTAGGAATGACAAAGTATGCTTCACTTTGCAGATAAATTCAGTAGTAAGTTTGACTTTCTGTCTGTCACTCAACAATGAAGGAGTGCATCTGACCTTTCTCCTGAGCGATGGCTTGTATTCACAGTCACAGAAACTTCAGCCTTACAGAAAATAACTCAAAGGCCTGAAAATCAACATTCTTACTCAGAAGTTTCAGGCCAGATTATATCTGGTTGTGTAGCTTAGCCATCTTTCATCTAGAACCAAGCATGAAGGGATGGAAAGAATCACAGAAAGAATTCAGGTCAATGGAAAGACATGAGTAACCAGGGCAGAACTGGGAGAAGAAAAAGATCCAGGTTTAGATCCATAACACTTTAACTGTACAACAGTGATAAATTTAAGACAATATCTAGTAGTAACATTTGAGTGACAAAGACAAGGCTTTGGATTGTAGGACACGCTTTTCCTACAACCAGAGAAAGCTCTTTCTTTTGGAATTAAATGAAATACTATGTGCTGATAATCTGTGGCCAGATGGAGCTCTTTCTTTCTAATATATAACTTGGGGGGAGGGGGGGTGGAAATAAGGAGCAAAGATGTACTTGTTAATGGTTTGTTTGGGAGGTTTTTTTAATCACTATTACTGAGGAAAACTCAGATCACGCAGAATCTTTTATCACGATCTTTTCAACTCTCTCCCTGATCGAGTACCTCGAAGGGAAAATGAACATTTTTGAAGATAAAAGTCAAATAATCCCAAAGCTGAAGGTAAAGAATCGTATACAAACACTTTTATTCATGCATATAAACCTGCACTGGCACAGACATACAGCCATCTGTACAAAAACGGAACTGTCAAAATATTTAAGCAAAGAGAAATCTGATCATGCAGGTTTTAGCAAGCAACAATGGAAAGGACAAAAAATGGAACAAATGTTTGCAAACACTTTTTGGAGGATGTATCTAGCTTGACATGGGAGATTAACAAATGGAATAAACAGTGACACATTAAGAATTGGTCCTTGGCCAAAATAATACAAACCATCTTTTTCCACTTCAACTTTTCCACTGTCATTAAAGCGTCAACACAGTAACGATTTCTGAGCATGTCAAATAATATCTCCTCTTAACTGCACAACACTTGCTGATGCCCCCAGAGATTGGGAAGCACAAACCCACACTAGGTTTTGCAACATTATTTGTGAACATTAATTATTTTTGGAGAAAAAAAAAAAAACCTTCACTGCCTCCAGCAGCTTGGTTGACTGAAATCTTCCATATACCAGAGACAACTCTGCTACTATTTGAACCAGAGATGCTGTTTTCACCAGATTATTACCAAAAGAAACTTAAGGAAAGCAACAGACCATATCAATACATCTTAACTCCTATAGTGCACAAAGCAAACCAGGTTTTGCAACAATCTGTTGGCGTCAGAAAAAGCACAGCCTCCAGCTTCCCCAAAAGATTTTAAATAAATGTATCATGACAGGAAACTGGAATTAATTTCACCATAACTTCTATGGTGGAGGAGGGGCAGAATACTTTTGTTAGTAGAAACAGAATTCATAGCACTCTATATAACTCAGCAATTACATTGAAAAGTTGCGAAGTATATTTCCTACATTAAGGAAAAAAAGCACTAATGCTTAGAATTTACTTTAGGAAACAAAAATAATTTCAAGTTGTCAACAGAAAAATAACATCAAGCTTCTTACACAGTGATTCTTCCAGGCCTTTAAGCATTTCTAACTAACGAGATCTAATTAATCAGTAGCTAAACTGGATCTGTGTTCAGTGTCTTTTTCCTGGGTGCTTGTGAACTGTTATTTTTCTCTTTATATAAAAAATCTCTTAAGTACTTAAATTACTTAAGATCAAGCTTCTTCACAAGTATAAATATAAATGGATACTATTTTTCCCAAAATACTGTCTCACTTATTATCTTCTTATCCTGGTGGAGTTAGCAAGTGCCCAGCAGAGGGGATGGGAAATCGAGCTAACAAGCGTGGCACTGGACATTCAATTTCTGACTCAACTCTCTACCTAGAGACAGTAAATTCTACCTGAGATCACCAGTAATGTACATCTGAAATGTCAGAAATCATGCAGTGGTTGGAGATTCATTACACAAGCTATTACAGTCTTTAATCTGTACACAGAACTTGTCAGTACTGTTTAACAGAGCTTCTGCCTTCCCTTCCTCAGATGGGTGGAATGGAAGCTGTCATCACTGGCCTGGCAGATGATTTCCATATTCTGAAGCAGCATAGAAAGCTCTTCACCTTTGGTGTTTCATTTGGCACTTTCCTTCTCGCCCTTTTTTGCATCACCAATGTAAGTACAACAGAAGTTTCCAACACAAGCTACCTCAAAAATGCAGTTAATCTCACCAGATGGAAATATCAAGGGGTGCAAGTGACTGTAATCTGGTTATAGACAACTTTTAATTCTTAAACAACCTTACAGACAGATTATTACTATTAGTCTGACCTATGTAATACTTCTCTGCTCTTTCCAGACAAGATTATTAGCTATCAGCTGAACCTACAAGCCTCTGTTTCATGGAAATGTTTGTGTTCCTAGTGTTATGTGTGGTTTTTAAATGGAACTGTGTTGAGCAATTAGCTCCTCTGCGAGGAATTAAGGATCTCAAGTGACCAGTCCTTCAGTTATTTGGTTATTGGGTGCTTTTTTGTTGTTTTTTGTTTGTTTGTTGTTGTTTTTTTAAGCAAATAGGCAGCATTTACTTCACTTGAAAGTAGTTTGGAGCAATTACCTCCTCAGCTTTCTGTGTTTCTTAATATTCCTCGAATTGCTCTCAAACCCTTAACACTATGAAAATCATACAGCTGGTTTACTGAATATTCAGGATAAGTTATGGTTTTCATCACTGTTACTCTGTGGTTTTTTTTCCTCTTGAATGCTTTGCTTCACCAGTCTTTCAACAATGCACTAGGTCAGATGTCCTTCCATGAGAGAACCTCCTGATTTTTGCCAAAAAAGAATAACATTCTGTAAGCAAGATGTCAAGACTGCCAGAAAACAAGTGAAATGTGAGGTAGCCACAATGAAAAGATATGTGCTGAACCTCTCTCCCTGGAATCAGTCTCCAGATCTATTATTAGGATTATTGAAATGGCTTTAATCTATAGCTAACAAAGATCTATTTACACTAAAAAAAACCCCAACATTCTCAACCTTGTTTTCTCAGATGTGACACTAAGGATTTAAAACATCTGTCCTTTTAGTGACATGCTACCTCTGTTGTTACCTAAAGACTTGACTACTTTCTTCTTCATCCTAAATTGCAACTGAGAAGAAACTTCATTTCAGAAGAAACTCAGTGGTTGAAAACATAGGCAGGTGCCAACAGGTGCAATCCCACTGCCTTCAAGCAGGCTAAAGCAGCTCAAGATGACAATCTAGTTCTAGCTGCCGAGTAATGACACCTGCTTGGAATTAAGATCTCCATACCAGCTGGAATGCACTAAGCAGCCCAGGCTTGTCCAAATGCAATGGTGCATGTAACTGAAGACTATCGCTGTATTTCTAATGTGTACAGGTTACAGAGGAAGAACCCTTGTGATAACATCACATTAAGTTGCTTGATTTCATCCTCTGAACATTTGAGACTGTATTTTCAAAACATGTTTCTTACAAAACCATTGTTCACTTTGCTAAGTTTTGATAGCAAAGGCATTCATTTAGAGCAAGTGTAGAACAAAAACAAGAGGTCAAACTGAAATGCCATTGAATGAACATTTTCTAACAACAATCAAAGTTCATTCAGTTTCCCAACAAGCCCCCACAGAATTAAAAACCTAGACAACGCCTAAGTACTGTTTTTTCTATTCTTGCAAATATGCACAGTGGTTCTGGAAAACCATGAAAAAATAAAACTAATGACTGCAGAGATTAAAACTATCTAGAGATCTCCATAGTATAAAATTTATACCATAGGGAAAGACAGAGAATTACTCTTTTGTTCTTTTCACTTCTAAACAGGTGTAAGCAAGTTAAGTTTGATAGCAAGAAAAGAATCTTAATGAGAAGATATTGTGAAATGAAAATTTTTAGTAGTTTACTTTTGACAAAGTATGTCTTGAAACATTTTATTCAGCTTCCTGTTGAAACAAGTAAACATACCATGCTTTCCATTCCTTTTTAGCTCAACTTCAATAAATTGATCTGTAATTTGCACTAATTTGTACCATTTTGTGGAACATGAAAAAAACCTGTCAAATTATAGCTTAAAAGAAAAGAAAAAAAAAAAAAGAATGAGTTTAGTAACAACAATTGCAGTTCTCAGCCATGATCCAGTGAAGATCCAAAACACACTGCAGTACAGGAAGATGAGCTAGGCTGCTCTCCCCACTGAGCAGGAGCTTGCCAACAGTGTTGCAAGGAAACCACAAGGCTCAAAGCTGTTCCCACAGACTTAGCATGCAACTGCTCCCTTCTCAGGAGTGCTGGAAAAGAGATATCAATCTAACACAGTAGATTAGCCCTCAGGAACAAACTGAGCAATAATAGCTTGTGAAAACTCTTGTAGTGTTCTATTCCTGCTCATAATTTAGGAAGATTTTCATTAGGGGCTTAGACAGGCCCTGTCCTACAAATTGCTGAGCATTTCCCCAAACTCATTGATGCTGTATATGAGGCTTCTCCTTCAGCAAGAACGCTGATGAAAGGACACTTGTTCAAGAAGGTTTCAAATCTGATTTCACTATGCTGACTGCACAGAAGCACCCATGTCTGCAGCACCAGTTCCATACTAAAATGCCTGAGTTAAGAGATTTCACGTAGAACAGATTTCTGGCAATTTGTTACTGAACTACTGAAATGACTCCACTTGTAACTTCAGTTTATCGCATCTTTTAACTTCTCCATGCTAGGGTGGAATTTATGTGCTCACGCTTCTGGACACATTTGCAGCTGGGACTTCAATACTGTTCGCTGTCTTAATGGAGGCGATCGGAGTTTCCTGGTTTTATGGTAAGAAATTAATGTCACTGTCAGTAGCACTGTAAATACTTTGGAAATGTGATGTAGAGGAATCCCTCCTCTTTTGGATGGGTAAGAGAAATACATTCAGTAATGCAGCATTAATCACAACCTTGTCATGAGCTCAATAATGCATCTAAGACTGAAAATCTTACTCCCAAGCCAACTTACTTCAGCAGTCCAAACTATCAGCTACAGATAAAATTGCTTGCTGCTAGATTTAGTTTCTTAAGCCGTTATTTGTCCTCCTTTTTTCACTCAGTGAAGTCTCTATTGAACCAGCTGCCCTGATTCCAAATAAGTTTGTTTTAGAACTGAAAGTCATATTTATGTCTATTCAGAAACAATGTTTATAGTGAATATGACTCAGATCTCAGCATGATAATCCTTACTGCCATTTACTTCCCCTCAGTTGCTGATTTCTCCCACCCATACTACACCACCATATTCTTCTAGTCATTCTCTTACAGTTAAAAGCCATTGATGCGTGCATGAAGCATTCCTGTCTAGAGCTGTTTCACCAAACTAAAGCTTAGAAGCTTTTTCTTTAGTACAAATTTTGATTTTGTCACTCAATATCACCGTGAAGCTAGCAGTTCTTACACTGTTCTCTCAAAATACATGAGGACACAAGCAACTGTTATTTTTTGTAAAAAAACTGAAGAGTTAACTTAGCTTGGAAGCAGATGCATAAAAACATTGTTAGATTAATAAAAGGAAGTTATCTGTCACTCTGAAAATAGGATTTATTGTGCTTTTCAGTAGCTAGGCTTTGCATGTGATTCCCATGCTAAACCAAGCTTAGCCAGGCTTTGTGTAAATGTTGCAACTTCTGCCCTTCACCATCCTTTCCCATCTCCCTTCTGCATCCCCCCACAATCAAGAAAGCATCTATTCCTTTGTCTTAAGTAGCTGACAGATGCATTTACTGACACAATATGACCTGTTGCTTTATAACTAAGAACTTACTGCAGCCCCAGGTCCTATTTAAAAGATTGTGACTGATTAAATCTGGCATGGCCTCATCTACCTCTTTTTCCTGATAGACCCCAGTTGCCTTGATGACCCAGCAGAACATTAAGGCAGCCTCAAGGCAAACGCTGACATTTTGGTAGAGATAAAAATGCAGAAAATCTTACATTAAGTTCAAATTCTTACTATGCTCGCTTACTGTGAAATTTCTTGCAAAATACACCTGAATGCATAAGGGAAAGGGGAAAGCAAGTTTGTTTTAATATGAGATGTGCTAGTTGTGACTGTTACCATTTCTCTTCTGTTCAACCTTGATATCATCATAGCTTCCAAACTAATTCAAGATTCCTTTTTTCTTACTTTCTTATTTCAGTGTAGTTCACTTGAGTTCTTTTTTTAATTCATTTAAGTCAAATATACAGCATTCAAGGCATTATTATGCATTTTTACCTTCCAAATTAAAAATAATAATAATCCAGGCTTATAAAAGATAACTACTTGTCATGTAGGAATGAATGCAGAGTTAAGCAAGACGGAAGCAGTAAATGCAACATAGAAAAAGTGCTTGTAAGGCTCCAATCAGCTGTTGAAACAATTTCACCACTTTCTAGAAACATACCAATAAAATATCTCAGCTATGGCCACTGAAAAAATTCACCTCAGAGGCAAGAAACTGCTCAAGGGCTTCTGTGCAATTCATATTTCTTTGCCTGTACAGCAAAATGACTTCTAGAGTCAATGACTTCTGTCACACAGCCACTGTTTTGAGCATCGGCAATGTGTTTACCTTCATTCTCTCTGAACTCTGATCTCTGCATCATCAACAAGAAAAAAAGAATGCCATCCCAGTTTTAAGAGGCTAATTTGCATTTATAGCCAAATCAGTTTTTCAGTTTCTTGCTCAGCTGTTCTTTTTCCATACTGATTCCATACATAGAGTGCAGGTCAGATTTTCTGTGTTGTTTAACAGAAGGTTGCAGCAAAGACATTCCCAGGCAACTGCAAAGTTTATTAGTTCTGAAATAACACTTTTTCAATTCTCTTTGAATTCAGTGTATTTAGTCATGGGGTTGGTCATAGACAATACATCTATCTATCTTGTTTTTTCTTTTTCACTGGAGAATCAAGGAGATCATTTCCATACTTCACACCAATTCTCTGGCAACCAATCTTGAGTTTTGCCTGTGGTATCAGTTCCCCCCTGTGGCTGTGAAGTAGTCACTCAGTTTAGGTATATCCTTCTGAGTTATCCCATGGAATCACAAAAGAACTGGAAATGAGCAAGCCCTACAGGGTCTGCCACATGTAGATAAGGCTATTTTTCACCTCACAGGTTGGTTTTTTAGAGTCATTTGAAGACTGTAATGCTGAAAAAGCACACTATTGGAAAAGCAGCCTGAAAACATGGCCTATTTATCTCCCACTTTCAGGAAATATTGGACAGAAAATACTGTTTGAGTTTTGAGTACATCTGTCTGAAATCTCAAAAAAAATTATTCATAGGTAATGTAGTCCTAGTGTTTGACCTTCTGTACAACAATAAATTTCAACTCTTAGTATCTATAGCAGTTGAAATTCAGTCACTTTAAAGTTCACAAAAGGCACTGCAAATAGAATCAGATTGAGATCAAAGAGCATTTGCAGATCCCTTCTTAAATTTGAGTACTTTACTTCACTTGTATGTAATACTGGGGGGCAGTGGAGGAGGAGGTTCACAACAGGACAGAAGTTTGAGAGAGAAGATCTTGGAAATATATATCTCTGGCTCCAAGTGAAGGGAATACTTGAGCTGCCCTCCTTATTACACTACTAAACTGATCCTCATAAAGAGGAACTACTATTACAGCAAACAATACATCATCTCTATCAAATAAAATTCATTGGATAAAGCTATAGTTTTGCTGTTTACCTACCAACTTCAAGATTAAAATCAAACTTCCTGAGAACATTAAGTACAACAACCAACTACAAACCAGCAGCCTGACAGGACAGGCTGCACTAGAGTTGTATCTGAGGCAATACCCTTAAGGCACACAGACAGAGATTTTCTTCTTAAAGACAACTCTGACAGGATGTTGGATGCTTGGTTTTTTTCCCCCCACATTTTGATATCTGCAGAAGTCACCCCGTTCTAAAATACAGGGAGAAAATCTTGAGAGCTTAAACTTTTACAAGATATCTCATACTGGGAAATCCAACAAAAATAGAACCAGTAAGAAAAACTAGGAAGATGTTACCATTGAAATAGATATTTTACAGTCACCGTAAGAGATATTCCACATTACCATAAAATGCATATTCAATTTGTGTACCAAATTTTAGTGAACTGTCAGTTAATGCAAAAATGTGTTCCTGTACAATACTTATAATGAAAACTAGAATATTTCCAGGAAGTCCAAACATACCAATTAACATGAATTAATATTCCTAAAGTAAAAAACGCACATCTCTCACCAACAGCTTGCTATCAGCTTATTGCTGCAAAATATGGAAATGCCTTTGTAGATTATTCAAAATTTGTAATTAGTCCAGGCTAGTGCCACTCACAGAAAGCATGTTCAGCCTCTACATTGCTAAAGAGAAATTCAACAACACGCTTCCATCTCCTTCATGCTTCCATGTCAGACACCATTTTGTCATCTGCTGCCATCTGTCACACAGCAACAAGATCTAACGGGATGCTGGCGGAAAGGGTCAACTTCTACTGTCGTACCATCAACATCTATCCCTGATTTTATGGGCCAACAAAATAAACTAGGGGACATTCCTTTCAAAGGAATCCTCATTGCAATATCAAAGATGCATCTATTCATGGAAAATAGGTCAGTTTAGTCTTGTACTCTCTGAATTGGAAGTCTTTCTAAAAGAAGATCAGGTATTTTGGGATAGGCCAGCATCTCATCAGTTTAGATTTATGCCACTCTGATGTCCACATCCCTTTTAGGTGTAGACAGATTCAGTGAAGATATCCAACAAATGATGGGCTTCAAGCCAGGCCTCTACTGGAGATTGTGCTGGAAGTTTGTTAGCCCTGCTTTTCTGTTGGTAAGTCTCGATCATTATTTCATCATCAAACAAATGCTAGCATGCCTTTCTTAGAACACCCAATAGTTATCAAGATCAAGGTGGTTCTTTTTTGCCTGACATTGTCAAGATGAATACAAGTTGCTTGAATTTATTTGTTTTCCTCAATGGCATAGATTGTATTTTGTACAGAACACTTTGTTCATTAAGGAGAAGCTAATTGTGGCTGTGGTCATCTTTTCCCTCACTTCTTTGGGATGTAATTCGAAAAGCTTTTCTTAGAGAATACTAAAAACACAGCTAGAGGCAGCATTGTCCCAACATCTATGGACAATAAACAACATTTTTCTGTTGGGAAAATAAACTAGCCAGGGATAAGAGATTTCACTAGGGCAGAAGGCTGAGCATCTGTGATGTAGCTGAAGTTAGCAACGTTGAATCCCTTACTACCAAAGCTTTGCATAATTTTATTTCCTACTGATGGCAAATGTGAACATTCTGATGCATTTTGCTACCTCTCCCCCCTTCCCATTTCTGCTAGTATGGATTTCAGTTTAAAACTGCAACCTTTTATATCTGTTCTCATCTTTGAAGCAGGAATTACAGGGCAATCCCAAGAAAGTTCAACGCAGAAAGCCTCAAAACTGTGCAAAAATCTTTAGTGAAACTGAAAAGAATATAACTTTAATGAAGGAAATGTCACTATTCTATACCAAATCAAATCAGACCATTTTTTGGAAGGCACCTATTTAAAAAATTTAAATAAAGTATTAAAACAAATTCACACTTAATTAAAGCAACCACTGTCAGTCTTCCGTAATTCCAGAATTAAGATGTTTTGCAGACTCTCCCTGGGGTTCTAGGTTACTGAAACCACATTCAATCTGCTTTTCTGTAATCTGGCTCTGATGCTTATTACCATGCATTTGATCTTCAGCTCCAAGGCTTACTCATTCTGATTTTATTAGATACCAGAAAATGTCAAATCTAACTTTAATTTAAAACTCTACCTTTCCAAAAAGAGATGCATCAGGTAGAAAGTGTGTTTCCAGATGCTCAGGGTTGCATATCTTTATCTTAAAGACAACTATTACAGTCTTTGCCTTCATGCATAGACAACTGTATGTACTCATTTTCTCTTCCTGACACCTGGCTACTGCAAATCTTACACTCCTGCAGAAGCACAGTATCACCCCAACAGCTCAAAACCATCTACTATTGATTAGATGTAGCAGTTCAGGAAGACAAAAATATGTCAAAACTCACTCAGGAACGTTGATTAAAAAATCACTGCATTTGTAATATGTGTATTAGAGCGTATCTTCCACTGGCTATTTGTTTTATTGGAGAGCACCAAGATTCCTACACAGTGGAATAAGACCTGAGAATAAGTTGTATGCAATTATACCCGTTAATTATGTCAAGCAGATGTATTAATTATACCTTATAAGCTGCTTGATCTGTAATGAAGCAGTTGCACAAAATGATCAAAGAACTTAAAAAAAAACAAAAAACAGGCAAACAAACATAAAAAGCAAACACCTTTTATTTTCCAGCCCATGAGGCTGTATGATCTTTCTGTCACTTAATGAATCATGCTGAGTTTACATAATGATTCTCAATGGAAAATGAGTACAAAACTCCTAAGAAAGTAAAGCCTCTGTGAAACAGAGGAAAAACAGTAGATCCTGAAGAGATTTTGTTTTGCTACAGATTTTTGTTTTCATGCCTGTAACACTAGTTTAAGTGAGGCGGTAGTAGACAACAGCCTGATCCTCCCCCTGAAAGATCTAATAATCAGTGTACGGAGTAGCTTAAATGAACTGTTAATCCTAGTAAACTCATCAAGAACTTCAACAGCTTAAGCAGTAAGAGGAACAAAATAAATAAGATGAAGGTAGATGTTAATTTACATTTAAATATTCCTTAGGGCACTTGCCAAACCAAACGCACAAAATCTGTTTTCCACCAAGTTTCTTCACATCTCAAAGCAATGGTTTGTTTTCTTTTTTCTCCCCTAGTTTGTTGTAGTAGTCAGCATAATAAACTTCAAACCTCTGACCTATGATGACTACACCTTTCCTCTCTGGGCAAATCGCATTGGCTGGGGAATAGCATTATCTTCAATGATACTTGTACCTGCCTATATTATCTATAAATTTATGAATGTGCGTGGGACCTTTAAAGAAGTAAGTGAAATGCTAATAAAATGTCATCAAATGTTGCTCTGAAATGGAATGGCTGGATCTAACTTGACAGTTTGTTTCTCTTGCTTCCCAAACTTATTAGTTATGAGTGACCTTTTGGATTCAGCTTCTGATAGGCTGGAGTTTTGAGGATTACTGCATCCTGTTCCTGTTTCTAGATAGAAATTTTCTTTACAGAAAACATCATAATATTTTTTAAAACTAAACTGATTTTTGATGGATGTAATTAACCTGACTGATGAGAAAAAATATTCCTCAGTACC
This sequence comes from Odontophorus gujanensis, assembly GCA_013399175.1. Classification (NCBI taxonomy): domain Eukaryota; kingdom Metazoa; phylum Chordata; class Aves; order Galliformes; family Odontophoridae; genus Odontophorus; species Odontophorus gujanensis. The sequence continues at coordinate 294,416 of VXAB01013754.1, forward strand.
AAAAAAAACATACAAAACTACGTTATCTTCATGTTCAGCTCCAAGTTTTAGTTTTCACAGTTACAGCCTAGACCAAGTCCAAGGTATGCTTTGTCACACTATGCTGGGATAGTGTTATAAACCATTATGCACAAAGTTAACTCAGACCTCTCCTGTCAAAGACTTCACATCAGTCTCTAAACACGAGTCCAAGTGCTGGGAAGGCAGGACGCATCTTAAAAATAGTTCTGCATTCAGGAATTCCATTGATCATGTAATGAGCATCCAGCAAGAAAAGAAGTAACACTGTACTGGATCAGAGCAATAGATTCCACTTTGCCCAGTATTTTGTCTTTAACAGCTTCCACTTAGTATTTTAATTTCTGTCAGATACATTCCCTTATCCTTTCCTTATTGGAATTACTTCTATCATTTGCCTGGGATTGGATTTATGCAGATCTTTTTATTGTTTTCAACATGTTTTCAGCCAGAATGCTTGAAGAAAACTTTATATCCAGACCAAGGTGCTGAAACAGATCCAGAAATCAAGAACAGCTTCTAAATCCTATGCTGAAAGGCATTGCTTATCATATCATCTAGCCTCAGTAAATGAGCCAGGGTACTGGGCAGCAGGATCTGTTACTGTGCAAACCCACTTAAGCCATACATATATGCTCCATGCACTGAATAGAGCAAAAGCTGAAGGAGTAACAACTTGTGACCATCTTATTCAAAGCAGTGGTACAATAAAAAGTCACTTCATTAAAGAAATTCTAATGATTTTCCTAATAGCACAAAGTTTGACAAAACACAGCCTTAATAGTGTGAGTTCAGGGGACGTAAAGCATGTGGTATCAGCTTGTTCCTGGTGTTCTGTTCCATATGCACTTGCTAAATATTTGGACTCAGTATTTGAATAAACTTTCCACTGTATCTTCTTATATTAAGTGCTAATATCAGGGGGCTTACAAGAAACCTGATTTCGCAGTGACTGAGTTAAAGACACACGATGCAGTGATATTAAACATTTAAGTTATGGCTTTAAATAAAGTTCACACTTTCCCATTATAGGTTGGGGTTTACAGACATAATCCCACTTCATATGGCTGACTTTTTTTTCCTCTTCTTCCCCTATGGTTTAGAGACTAGCTTACTGCATCACACCTGAAAATGAACACCAGCTCGTGGCCCAAGGACATGTCAGGCAGTTTAAGGTTTGTACTCCTTTCACTGTGCTTTGTCTACTGTTACCAACTCTTCCCTGCCTTAAGCAGCAATTACAGGTTTGCACCAGCCTCCTCATGGCAGATGCCCACAGGTCTGTGGTTCTTTATTTCTGCCAGCATGATGTGATGCAGGAGGCTTAGTTCTCTCTATGCACCAACGCTGTTTGAAGGCTTTTGGCACCCACTTTCCACTCCGTAAGGAAACACCTAAGCAAAACTGATAACATTACAGGCTCTTCAATTCTGTATTCTAGGTCATATGTGAACACAGCAAAATCTCACCACAAGATGAATATTTAACTGGAATATAACATGCATGTCAGTAGGTCACATCCTCTCCCCCCCCATTATTACACAGCAATCTGAAATCAGATTTTCAAATCTCCAAGTATGTATCAGAGAACTGTATTAAAGAGCAACCAAATATCCAGTGTCAGAGCACAGACCTAACGACCACAACAAAATAATTTTCTAAACTATGTGGAATAGGCTCTGCTCACAGGTCTACAATTGATAGAGAACACTGCTGGAGATTTCTTAAGCAGACATGAAATATATCCTACAGGTTTCCAAATACTGCTTTCCTTTTAGTAAATAAAATGACCTCACTGCAGTAAACTTCTTTTCACAGAAGATAAAAAGGATGCAAATATGAGATTTGTTACTGTTATCAGCATTCATGTTGGACCACTTTTCTGATTTCAAAGTTGAAAGCAACTACAATTATGCACACTACGTCAAAACATGACCCAGTTATTATAGCAGTGGTTTGTGCATTGATATGGAAAAAAGAAATCTCACTCTTACCTGATCTGAAAAATATTGGGAAAAATACTGTTTGAAGTATATTTTTTAATTTCAGAAAAAAATAATGCAAGCGTAGATTTATAGAGTGCAGAAAATAAAAAAAAAGAAAAAAACCAAACAGTGTCCAAAAGCAGGCGGCTTTATGTGATGTGGCCAAAATCATGCAGTAACACAGCACCTCTTAATTCCTTCTCATTTCTCACTCCACCATTCCTATCCTCAGTTATTCAAAGATTTTTCATACTCCAGCTGTGAGTAATAACCTAGCATTTTTCCAGAAACAGATGTTCTTATATGAATAGGGATATACGCAGTGATTGCTACACAACACTTCTGAACCCAATCTGTAACAGTAAAAAGGAAGCAAACAGATTTCACTTAAATTAGAGAAGTATACTTTGAAGCCAATTCCTAATGATCTCTCCAGGTATGTCAAAGACCAGGGCACGTTATATTAAATTGGTGGTGAACAGCTAGGAATATATCATATTGCTTCAGTGCAGTTAGTACTTCATTACTCCTGTTCAGGGTTGTGAGCATAACACAGACCAACCAAAAAGGACAAAATTTGTCTTCGCATCAGCTTTGAATTTTAAAACTAAGCTGAAAGCTCAGCCAATAATACCTCTTATATTCAAGCACATTTCATACTGCTGTCTGGAATCCACAGAAACCTGTCAGTTTATCTGAGACTTCTTTGTGATTCTGTCAGCAATGTTCTAAAAATATCTCTTACCAGCATCACTCAAATCAATGTTATTAAACAATTACTTATGTTCTTTTGCAGCTTCAACACTGGCTAACAATATGACAACCAACAGGTTGAGGGAAAAAAACAATATTTTAAGCTAAACTGGGAATACAGAAAAGTCAAGTTCAAAGCTCCCTCAATGATGCTTGGACCAGGCTGGCTCAGAGCTCACGTGGTGACTCTTTGAGGGAAGACATCTGCTCTCTGTTCTCAATGCCTCCCTTCTATTACTTGGCTTCATATGATCTTTAAAAGACTCCGTTTATTTTTTCTTATATCTTTTGGTGCCATGAGATTCCTACATGACCAAAACTTGTGAGTTTTGCTATTAGCAGAAGTGGAGGAGGGGGGAGCAGAGAAAAAAAAGCAATCAACATACATTAGAAGCTCTTTTATCATGAAGAAGTGAATTCAACTTTTCTGACAGAAATAATTACTTCAGATACTCACGCCACAACCTGATTTAAACCAACAACTGAACGTTCTTAGTTCTAAAGAAAGTACTTCTCAATTGTGAGGGAAGAGCAACTTTACCTATGTATTAACGTTACTAGCTTTCTTCCATGCTATCCTTTGGGATATGAGTTTGCATCCTTCTGAAATGAAGACTTGGTACTTCATTTTCAGTGGTTTGTTATTAGTTTCTTCTCTTGGTGAAGAAAGTTGTCTTTACTGTATATCTGTGCCATTTGCTGTCCATTTAATCCTACAGGCTGAGAAGTAACAGGATCAGAACCCCTGTCAGAGCTACCAAGTACAGAATACAGTTTAAAATCACACAGTACTTAGTAAAAATATATGATAAAACCATTTTAATTGTTATATGACCTATACTTTGACTTTTTCAGTTAATTGTAAAACATTTCATACACAGTCACACATTCAATTCCTTGTTATACTTTGTGCCAAATAAAGTACCATATATGAAATACATAGAAAGAGATAATGATTTTAAAATTATTTATATCTACCCGCAAGCACCAAAATACCAAACTTTAGTTTTATTCTGCTATTGTAAGCAAGCTATTATGCTCTTATTGGATTCACCTACCAAAACATAGCAAGATTGCACTGAACAACTTTGAAGGGTAAGCCTATTCCTGCTCTTTGATAGCATTATGCAAACTAGAAGATACAGAACAAACTCTGCATTTGGGTGCTGTTCTCAGTCTCTGTGGAACATACCACTGTAGCATTTTCCCAGTGCTAAGTAGATGTGGTAGCTGAGTTACTTCTTGTAGTTATTTATTACCAGATAAGCTTTTTCAAACGCTGTAGCTTCTCAGCTGAATCCAGCCTGGAGTTTACCTCTGGTCCTTACCTCTGATAATGTCTTGGGTTTGTTTTAGCCTCTGTATATTCAGTTCAACTTCCTTTTTAAATGTATTTAATACTTCTTTTTAAAGAGATTGCTTTAAAGGATGGAGTTTTCATTAATTTATAAAGCAATTATTGAGGGTTTCTGTGCTTTTTTCCTCTCTTACTTTTAAAATAGCCCAATTTAAAAGCCCCAAGTGGCTTCAGCCTGTTTTGTTTAGCATTGATTTCTCTTCATAATAACAGTAAGGAAATCTATCTCCTTATTCATCCTTCTCCTCCAACAGAATCAATACTTTGGAATGAATTGAGCATTATCTCTTCTTCTTAAAGAGATTGGGTGACAAAGCAGTGGTCTCATTTACATATGTCTTTAAATCCAAAGGGTACTGTCTACTAGTTATAAAGGCAGACATTTTCTGGCCCAGCTGATGACCAGTAGTGGCTTAAACCATGTTACTAAATATATTTCAGTAATAAAGGAGTTTCAAAAGGCTGCTGTTCTAGTTCTGTAATTACCTGAAAGTCCATACAATGAAAGCGTTGATTGCTTCAAAGAACAGGGGAAAAGAGAAAAAAAAAACTAACCCACCATTCCTCCAGCTTTATAGGTAATCCCATTTTTATTGTTCACTAAATTACAGGGAGATCTTTTCATTGTTATAAAGCTTACTTTTCAATAATACAGCTGCTTCAGTCAGTGGATTGTCAGAGTTCAAAAATCTTCTAACGAAGTTACTAAGTTTTGAAACTCTTGGAGGGCCCTTTAATGTGGCACATTAGCAGCTTGCCACATTATTTATCATTTGTTTTTCCTCACGTCTGTAAGTGCTAACAGCCGACAGCAATGCTCCCTTGTAAGACACCCCACTGCCTCTACCACTCACACAGGAAATGTTGTTTCATCCCCACGCCGCCCTGACATAGATCAAATTTATTTAACAGGGGAGTGAAATCAGCTGCATCCAGCACTTCAGTGTTGGACTGTTTTTTAAATACCAACTCCCAAGGCAATGATCCACTTCATTATTTTTATTGCTGTTATCATTTAACTTGTTAAGTTTAGCATAATATTGATAAGCTCAGGACTCCACTGCACCACTGTCACCTTGTTCTGAAGTTTGACAGACAACGCTTATCAATTAAACAGAAAACAACATGAAAATCAGATAGCGGGAAATCTATTATCAGGAATAGCGCTATCAGAAAAGATAGTTCATGACGTTTGATTGCACAGCTGGGCTTTAAGTTCAAGATTTTGCCCAGGGGTAATCTCCCCAAAATAATGACTTCTGTCCTAGAGATGGAGAACAATGTTCTCAATTCCCATAGAATAAAGATGCTCAACTACCTCATGCCTCCTTGTTGATAAATGATGCCACTAGAAACAAACCAATACCCTTTCAAGTAACAAAAAAGCTTTGTGAAGACTGAGTATATAAAAACAGGCACAACTCTGGTGTATTAGGGTAGCTTCTCTCAGACTCCTTCTTTGAGCTCCCTAATACATTTTCAATACTGAAAACATCAAATGCCACTAAGATACTCACTTCCATTCAGTTCAACCACTGTAGATAAGATGATCCCTCAGTCAGGTTCTTATTACCCAGGTAGTTATTTACCAGCAAGTCTTCCTCCAAGGCTGTCTTGAATTTTCAGCCAAGTGGTAGTTCACCATTTCCCGTAGCAACATCTACTGTGGGAACAGACCCACACTGGAGATTGGTGCTCTCCCAAACATCTCCATGCAATCACAAGTTTTGCTGATGAAGTAGGCAGTCCGCTTCCAAAACAGAAAGTTTTGGTTGCAAGCTTTTTCAAGATCAGCATGATCAGCTTGCTAATTAAGTTGGCTGTTTTGGTAGCAAGCCCATGGGGAGAATTGGGTGAAGCGTATAAACAGATAGTTAGGCAGTTCTAGAAAACATGGTCTTGAAAGCTTTGTTTTCATCCAATAAAGGAAGCAGCTGTCATGTATTAGCGTCTCTTTTCTGACCAACCCTGCCTCCTTCCCCTTCCCTGAAAAAGATCTGCCAGAAGTCTGCGTTATTTCAACCAAGTCTTAAAGTTAACTAACACCAAAGAATGACCCTCCATTTTCCTTTGTACTTCTGCTGCCATCCAGGAGGATAATTTTTCATACAGTCGTTGCTTTTCTACAGTCACAATACTAAAACTCCAGGGTTAGAATTGAGTAGAAAGACTCGAGTAGAAAGAAAGGTCCTTAATGGGCAACAGCCAAAAAAGCACTAGTTGTATTTTGTGTTTGGCCTCTGAACCAAAGCTTTCTTTGCCAGTCTTTCTTGTGTCTCATGAGGTGATGCATACACCCTGGCAACACTTAAAAGATATCTTACTATAGTGAGGAATTTTGCAGGAAATCCAGGATCAAACATAATATTTTAAATATAGACTGTAGGTGGAGAAATACTTGGCTGCTACTATTGTACATGTTCCCTCAACTGCACGTGCGACATATGTTGTATGTAATTTTCCCAGAGGAAGTTCCCTATAATTTCCAGCAAAATAACTTTTAAATGCTGTTATTAAAAAGTCAAGCTCAAACATCTTTTGTATACATACACTCTTCTAGTCTATTGTTTTGACATGAATTAAGTTTACTTTGTACTATTAGGTTGTAGGAGGAGGGCACGTAGAAATTCATTTTTCTTTTAATGCGTATTTTACAGTTCGTATGATTAATACAATAGTAATTAAGATACTTGCTTTTGTGGGAGCTGGTAGCTTTCATCCTTGTCCTGGACTGATTTTGCTAAGTTTAATGAGGCATCAGCTAACAATCTCTTTCCTAACATTCAAATCCAAACCATAAATCAGGTATTTCAAAAGAGATGAGACAAATATCTTACTTGCTTTGCCCACTTAAAACATTTTAAAAGGGCCTGAGGAACCTGGACATAAGCAGTTCCGATGACCTGCTGGAATTACGTCTGCATTTGGAGCCCCTCAGAGCAGCAGAATGTTTATTTTATTACATTTTATTTTCTCAGGGCTACGAGAATATTCAAGGTCCCCAGGTTAGCTGATGTGCCAAAACTTGATCTCCTCATATTAAAGACCACCACAATGTTTTAAACTGGTACCATAAAAAACAAGTTTGGCTATAGCACCAGGAGATAGTTATTTTTGAAGTATATTTGGATGCTGACCTCAGGAAAAAAACAAAAAAAAAAAAAAACGCATCACTGATTTTCAGAGGATCACAGAAGAAAAAGGTTCCATCTTAAAGAACCATTTCAGGTGTTTCCATTACATGGAAAATGGTTCTTTTGTGCAACTATTTCAGTTTAAAATGGGAAAAAAAATCCACCAAACACTTGCTCCCCTCCACTCCATGATCCTGAAGGACATTTTTGACAGCCATCAGACAAGAGTGCTCAAAATGACCAAGTAAGCATGCATGTGTTCTTTAGTTGTGATTAAAAATCCAGTCACTTGGTTTAACCTGCTTAAGTTTACCTGTGGAATAACAAAACCTGTATGCTATGCCACTTATAGAGAAACTTTTACCAAGGCAAAACATTCCACATTTTTGTACACTGTTCATAAAAGTTACATAGGTCCAAGACCCTCAGCTGGTAATTTGTACTGCAGTACTGTACACTGCCTGAGAATAAATTTAGACACATCTACATGCATCAGATATTGACCACTATCAAGACAGACACATCAACCACCAGATAAATGTCACCAACTGCTTTTAATGGCAGGATTTTATCAGTTTTCTTCTCCCATCTAAAACCTGAATGTATTTAGACAACTTTCAATTACTATATAGCTGATCTAGCAGAAGCACACAAATGGAAGTAACAGAAATCACTATTATTCAGTAGAACTGTCCTCCTTCAGAGGATGTTTAGACACCGAGATGTAAGTGCTGAACAAGCAGTTGGAGATGGGTGGAGTCAGGAAACAAGTAAGAAGGCTGAAGTCAGAGCCCAGCCTTCATGCAGAGGAATTATTCCTGTGCTGCCAGGAGTTTCATGTTAAGGGCAATGAGTGTTTTTGTGCCTAAGCAGATAGCAAGATTGGACCACCTGTATGTTATGCTTTCCTCCTCTCTAAAGTGTTTTTTTTTAGTTGCCATGCTAGACAACAGTTGCTTAATTTCTTTAATGAGGGTACAGAATAATTTCAGTGAGCTAAGAAAATCACTAAGCCTTAAACTGGCTCTCTTAAAGGTGTCATGTTGTTTCTTGGTCATTGTCAGGGTAATCTGCATTTGTAATTAGTTACACTGCACTCTCTGAACCTATCTGCGCAACTTAACTTGTTTGTGCTGTGGGTAATATCAGTTAAGGGAGAATCTCCAAATAGTATATTTTGAAAATAATTTCTAATAGTCCTGATGAAGATTTGCCTTACAAATAAAAGCTTTACAGCAAGCATTTACTTTATTTACACCAGTGTTCTACTTAATTTTTAATGCCTTTTTATAGCAGTGACTAGACTTTACCTTAGATAAGAGTACCTCTGTATAGGAAATATTTTAATATTTTTACCAGGTGTTTGGGTTTTTTTTTAATTTTAATAGAATATAAGCATACATTGTAAGGTGAGAAATTCAGTGCTGATGTAACAAGGTTATTGCAAGGATAATGGAGAAGTAGATCCTTGTTATAAGGTTTCATAGTTAAGCAGTCTAGTTCAACAGCATGTTGACCTCTGAGCATAAATGTAAACATGTGATAAAGGAGAATAAAAAACATTACCTACAGCTGATGTACATTGTAGCACAATATTCTCCATTGCTGCCTTAATTTCATAAGAGTAAGTTATAGATTTTAATTTATTTTCTTAAAAACAACAAAAAAAGTCAACCTTTAGCTGCAGTTTTGTTTTGTTAGAAGACTTAACATGAAATTAGTATCAAACAGGTCTGCTTCCAAAGCAGAGATTACATTGCAGCTTTCAGGAACAAATTCTCCTAGGAGTTCAGAACTTGCCACTAGTAAAAATACTCTCCAAAGTGCCCCAGTGACCAAAAGTGTCCTAACAGCCGTGACATCCCCATGTCTGATTCTGTACAATCTGCAGGTCCATTTGCCTGCCCCCTTCCCTTCTTTGTTATCTGTTTCTTCTTGGTTGTTTTTTGTTTGTTTGTTTTAAACCTTTTGTTATCTGGGGGAAATGGCATTCTAGCTCTTCGTTTTGTTTTTTGAAAGGGAGTCATGCCCACGTGTGTAATTAGAAGTACCTACATTTCTTATAAATATGGATATGCGTGATGTGTGCTGGTTATCTATACTTAAAATGCTGATAAAGATGGTGAATGTTAAGTATTTATCCTCATTCTTCTGTCTTTCTGTGATTGGTGTAAATAAGACCTGTTTTAAGCTGTGCATTAATGTAACAGATTATTCCAATATTGTGTATAAAATTATTTAAGTAAATAATATCTGACATATGCACATAAATATAAAGAAAATCTTATGTAACAAAAATTTACTTATGGCAGTCAATTAAAAGCTAAAGTGAAAACTGTGCTTGTTGTCACTACTACTCCCAGTGTGATACCTGGCTGTGCTGCTGCAGCCAAATCTCCCTGCTGGCAGCTGGACCTCACTTCTGCAGTGATCCCCCTGGCAGTGGGAAGCTGCCCTCCCAGGAGAGCCCAGCAACCCTGTGCCAAGGGCCTCTACACACCAGTCCTGAGCTCCCACTACAGACTAGCAGCCAGCTAGAACTAGAAGTCCAGAAGCCTCTGTGTTCAATGTATTTCTCAGCCTCTGCAGTTCACATCGTTTTAGTGCACAGCAGCCATAAACAGGAAGCATTCCACATGTGAACTCCTTTCAGGGACATAATTACAGTAGGGCAAATAAAAGTCTTATGGACAAGACAGAGGCTGAAAGAAAGCAATCAGTGTTGTTAAGATACAGCCTTTGATTATATACCTCTGCTGCCTTCAAGCAAGAAAAACATTATAGGTCAATGCCCACTGTATTCCTTCAGAGTATATAAATACCAGTATGCTGTAAGTACATAATGAAGTGTATTTAAATGCATAAGAAGTTGGCATGAATATTCAAATATTGACTGCTGAAAGTTACTCTAGCTGTATCAGCCTGATTGTGTTTATAATCTGAACAATCTAAAGGACGGTTCTCAAAGTTCATGGTAACAAGGAACCAACCTTCTGGTCTTACACAGAGCTCGCTGGATGTAAGTAGCCAGCAACTGATCCAGCACAGACCCAGTTAAGGGAACATCATCATTTAGAAAAACATGCACAAAAACCTGATGAAGGGAACATCTTTCACTTCCAGATTCAAAACAAGCTGACATTCTAGAGTTGCATAAAGCTGATGTCTACCCCAGAAAAAATCTTTACACTAAATCCAGGTGGAATGTGCATGGCTGCTTTTCACTGGAAAATATCAGCAGTGGGCAGACATACATACAGAATGTGATGAGATGGGACAAATATACACAGCTTGTATCACAACTAAATTGTGCTAGATTTTCAAATTACTGTTTCTGGTCAATACTGTGAGTGAATTCATTTTCTTTTGTCTTAAACATTGTTTTAAGTGTCTTCAAAGTGCTGAGAAAATTGGAAGAATTAAGTAAAGACAGCTTCTTGTCAAGTATTTCAGCACTTCAGAAGCTTGATGCATCTTGCAAATTAAGCATTAGCAGCAGGTACATTTTGAAGCATCCAGAGAATTAAGAGGGCAAGAGACAGCAAAAGAATACAAGGAGTCAAAAGTAACAAATGAATCCTTCGATTACACACTTGACAGATCCAAGTTTCAACAGAATGGCCAATCAGGGTAGGTGAAATCTTATAAGGTATCTTAAAAAAAAAAAATTCAGTGAAGTACTCATAAGTTCAGTATTATCCTCACTGCACACATTCAGATTTTCATAATACTGACTGTCCTACATCAGATCATTATTCTTATACTATAGAAATTCACTCTGACTTGGGGAGGAGCTCAAGCATACTGATCCAAAGCACACTCAGCATTCAAAACTCAGGCAAGAAGAAAAACAAACAGACAAACAAAAAAACCTGCTCTGAGGAAGATCAGCAAGTTACATACATCTTTAGTCTTCAATAATTCCTGCTTTTTTTTTTCCCCTCTCTCATTTTCTTTGTGTTGCTCATACAGAAGGATAAAATCAAGTCAGGATTACTATTGGTCAGTATTTTTTCCATCCTAAATTCCTGATCAAACTGCCCACAGAATGGTCTATAAAACACCACCTCGTTTTTCAATTCTCAGCTAACTGACACAGAATTCCAGTTCTTATAAATTCATGAGATTAATGTTCAGAATAGCATTTTCAGCTATTTCAGTTAAAGCATTTGCTTTCCACAAACACTAACATGGAAAATGTTGCTTCTACAGATACTTATGCAAGCACTGCTTGCTATAATATTCACAAACGTGAAATAACAGGTTGCAAACAGAGCAAAACTAAAATTGATATTTTGATACAAGTAGTTAATTCACAAACAGTTAGGGGAAGCATTTGCTCAGCTGTGCCCTTGCAATTCATACAGCTCAGAGTACAGCACTAGGTTACTCAGTTTCAGAATTTGACATTTGATCCTCATGACTGCATGCACAACACAATTGTGGGCACATGCCTACATGCACACTTGGTGCTGCATTTGCCAGTGCTGTAGTGGTGTTCTGTAGTCCCTCAAGAGCTCCTACATTTCATACATTAGCACATAAAAACGTACCTGAAATCAAGTTCCATTATTTTCTCCTTTATTCTAACATAGGTAACAACCTTTATTATTAAGGGACTTGGTAATTACTTGGTGTCCTACTCCTACCAAACCAAATTCACTGAGCCAAAAAAAAGCAAAAGCCAGTTTTGCAGTCCACTGATTCTGGGGAACTGAGCAACATGGAAGAATGCAGTCTACCTTCAAATGGAGTCAGTTTCATGAACTCCAACAAGGACTAAGACTTCCCCAGTAATACTACTTATTCCATTATTCTTCATGTACTCTTCAGGCCTGTTGAAGTGGGGATGGGTCAAGCCTAATTCCAGTGAGGGTTCCCATACATTGTTAATTAGGGTCCTTGGAGACTGCTTACATCTTCTTTGTCTTTACTTTTCTCAACTTCCACAAACATAAGGCAGATAGAGTTAAGGTCCCATTTGACATGCTAGCTTCCAATTTTTGAGCTTGAAAGTCTAACAACAGAGCAATAATCTGTTTAAAACTGGCTGCCTCCTTAGTGTAATAACTTCACTGGGGAGAAATTCAGCCACAGATTGTTCCTGAAGTCAAAAGGAGGAAACATTCATAAGATGAATGTTTTTACTCAGCAATTCCAGACAAGTTAATGCAAGTATTTTTGTAACATTTATGCTTTAAAAAGATGGATTTGCATAGAAAAATAAGCTTACAAAAGAACCTGGTTTGCTACATGACTATAGAGAATAAATCCAGTTAACGCTGCTGCTTTGTGTGTGGTATGAATTGCACAAATTAAAAAGGAGCACATCTAATAAGAGATTTGTAACTGCTTGCCCATGTTTTCAGAAGATGATTATTCAGATATTCTGTAAGGGAATTATTTGTGTGGATTATGAAAGACATGACATCAGCATATTCACTACTGTGCCATCGTCAAACATATGAGAAAGTCATGGTTTCTCAGCCACTAATAACAGTTCGTCATACAGATGCAATGCTTTTCATCAAGCAATTCTCTGAAGCTGCAATAACCAATTTTGAGATCCCAGTGGATATAAACCACGTGCAATAATCTGATGGCAACAGACTGTTTACTAATATCTGTATTATGCTGCAGCAGATGTTCAGGAAAAGCACCAGAATCTAAAAAGCAGTAATCCTACTTGTCAAATGATCAATTAGGTTTCAGACCGGTGGTTTCACTTCCCCATTAATATATAAAAATAACCATTGCTAATATTTTGGGGGGTTTTATCAAAAAAAACCAAAACCCTATTTCCTATAAAGCACACAAATCACTTGAAAAGCAAAATTTTGAGATGCAGAGGGGCAAGAACTCAAGTCTTGTATTCCAGACGACTCTTTAAGTCATTACGTACTGCTTGTACAAGCAGTACCTCACAGTTATATTTAATATTTGTGTCCTATTCACTTCTCTATTGGAAAGAGATTATGGCTTTGAAGAGCGAATCACAAGATGCATTTGGACTTCCAAGTTTAAAGAGTTATCATTTCACTCTGCCAAGCTTTTCCCTCCTGGATGGCAGTTCTTCTGGACCTCACAAATCCCCTCCTCTTCCTCTTGCACTAAATATGGAATCTTTAAATCTGAACACTGAAAAGATATAGACACCTCATATCTACACTTTGCAGAATCTGACTTGTAGATTCCTCATTATGCCCTGTCCTTCATAATAAAGTACAGTTACCCTACAAAAATATGGCACTAAACAATAACAGGAAAGACCAGGAAATGTGAAATAAGTTTTAAAGGAAAAAAGTTTACTTCAACCTCCAAGATTTTGTTTTCCAAATTCATTTGTGTCATGGTTTTATGATTTTTGGTACTGGTATTCCACATCATAACATCATGTAGTGCATTTAGAGTTGGAGAGTTAAGGTTCCAGCTCCATGGATCATCNTTTGAAGGAAACCAAAAAGCACAGTCTAAAGGCAGCACGAAGGTATTAAGTGATCACTTTGTTAAAAAAAAAAAAAAAAATGGGGACTACTCATCTTACTGACACCTCAGCTTGGCCCAAAGGAGACAGAATGGAAGAAATCAGCTTCTGTTGTTTCTGAGTCAATGAGATGGAGGAAAAAAAAATATTCTGAGCTCTGCAATCAGAATTCAGTGATGTTGTTGTGTTAGATACTCAGCAGTAACTCAGTATTTCTAGGTGCCAGATACTTGATACAACAGGACTGGGATCCTTGCTGTTCTATAAATTTAATTTCCAGAGGAATAGCTTGCTCAAGGTAGGGCTAATAAGCAGAAAGTTATAAACTTATATCCCAGAGCTGCTCACATTCTGCTTACTGGACAGAGCCTGGTGATTTGTTGAAAGACCTGCCATGTTCACAAGGCATGACCATAATACAATTTGCAGAATAAGGTTAGCGTCAAAGTGGAAGAATGTACTAGGATATAATTTAAACAATAATAAAATAGTAGTATACATCACAGAAAATAAAAATAATAATAGCTGATAAATTTAAGTAAGGCCTGTAGGATAATATCAAAAGATGATTAAAAAAATGGGTAAACTGGAAGCACTGTCAACAATTAGAGGAGCATTCATCCATATATCTACAGTTTGACAACTATAAGAACAATATATGGAAGTGATAAGTTAGACACTGATGTGAGTGACAGATCATATCCAGGTATACACACTGATTTAATAAAATAATACAAGCATTTGTTTCTAAAAAAAAAAAAAATCAGTCAGCCAAGCTACCCACAGTAGTTAGTTGATTGGAAAAATACTGTTTTGACCCTTGAACAACAGGTTAGGAGATAACAGAATTACTTCTGTATCTGAGCTACAGCAACTTGTAGCACTTAAAAAGAACATTGAGGCAACACAGTAAGAAACATTTTGAGAACAGAACTGTTACCTACAGAAAATAGCAAGTTGCTTCCTGTCTATCTTCCCAAATACAATAAAATAAAAAATTTAGGAGATTGAGGGACATGAAAGCAACATATTTAAGTGAACACTGAGACAAGACAGTGAAATTGGGGCCAGTCATCACTGCTTTTAGAAAATATTCTTTATGCATTCCATACTTAGGGAGTACATTCTTCCTCCCTGTATCCAACTGCTAGATTGATACACATAATGCATTAAATCTAGGTTCATATCCTGTTCTAATTCAAGTAGACATGTTTTTGTCTCTCTTGATGAAGCTATTTGTACAACTAGCTGCAAAACATCCATCATGTTTCGGTACCACAGGTTAGCTTTCAGCCCAAATATTACCAGGATCTAACTCCCAATATCATTATGAATCTGGAAGAGCAACTATGCAGTTTAGGTTATCAATAACTTGCTTGTCACTTACAGTGGAAATTCCATTCCTTTGAGAGCTTCATTTAGAGCAATTCCACCAAAGTGTGGCTTTTTTTTTCCTGTTTTTGTTGGTTCCATTTTCATCTGCAACTTTATCTTTTACCTAAACCTTTCTAGTTATCTATAGTAAAAATAAAGCCTCTATAGGTGGTAAAACAACAAAAAAAATCACAAATGTGTAATTTCAGGCAGAGAAATAATACAACTACCTTTCAAACTATGGGTGCTTGTCACTTCACCCTGTAGTTCCCATGAAAGCAAATCTTTTGAGAAATTTGAATATTTTGACATTCATTGAAGAACCATTGAATCACAACCAAAAATGATTAGTTAGAGCTATTCGGCTGCAAAACTGAAAGCTTTAGAATCAATAGCTTGTGCTTTCTTCTTTGGAAAATTGAAACAAAAATCATTGACAAGTAAAAAAAAAAAAATACAAACTAAAATACACTGCTTCATCTCCACCCATCCCAGCAGGATTCTGACAGTCTTTAAGGGTCTTTTGAGGGCTGCCAGTTTGAAACTCTCCACAGGGAGGCTCAGATGTCATCATTTAACATGGAAGACCTTTCTCAGAGTCAACAGATGTAGCACAAAACATGTGACTAAAATTAATCCATCTTCATAGCCACCTTTAAACCAGTAAAACTTTATGACTAGGGAAGCTATTCTGCACACTATTTTACACCTGACAATAACTCCTTAGCTATTTTACTTCTGATCTTTTGCAGAGGAAGTTCAAATAGTGGATGCCTAAGTATAAAAACAGTACAGCTTAAGAGCATGTTTCTCCTCCCTAAAATTCAATGTTTTTTGCCATAGTAGTGACTTCTTTTTTTTAATAGAAAGGCGAAAAAAGAGATAAGAAAGTATATGTTCTGCAAAAAAATGTTTGAAGTCAGAAAGATACAGCGAAACACATCAACAATGTCTTTCCAGACAATTGCATCCATTGCCATCATATATAAACACTTAGAGACACACAGAAATGTGACCTAAGGAAAACTTCACAAGTCCGAAAGGTTCTGGAATGCCCTTATGAGAGTTGATCACTTCAACTTCAACTAAGAATCTCAACAGTAACATTCATATTGTCATTCCACCCCAAAAGCATACAAGTGGCATGGAAGTAAAACCACAGCTTTGACAAAGCTGCTACATATAGGCAAGCATTGAAGCCAATGAACTGCAATGCAGCAGTCAGAAAGAACATTAGCTTCCTCTAAAAGAGATGTGACAAACTCAGCCCGCAGTAGAAAGCTTCACTCCCCAGTGCTGTTGTTATTTCAAAGGCAGGCAAATAAGGGTCACGAAACACTGGCACCCCAGCAGTTTTATCTAGTGGCAAAGGCAAATACTCCAATTTTCAAATATTACCTTAAAATAGCAATGTTTCATTCTTATATTTCACAGAATCGTAGGGGTTGGAAGGGACCTCAAGAGATCATTGAGTCCAACCCCCCTGTCAAAGCAGGTTCCCTACACCAGGTCACACACATAGGCATCCAGGCGGGTCTTGAATATTTCCTGAGACCCCACAACCCCCTGAGCAGCCTGTGCCAGTGCTCCATCACCCTCACCATAAAGAAGTCCTTGCACACATTTGTGTGGAACCTCCTGTGCTGCAGTTCCTGGTTGTTCCCCTTGTCCTGTCTCCACACACTGCTGAAAAGAGTCTGACCTCGCCACTTTGTCCCCCACACCTCAGATATTTATAAACCTGGATCAGGTCCCCTCTCAGTCTTCTTTTCCCAAGGCTAAAGACACCCAGTTCACTTAGCCTTTCTTCATAGGGAAGATCCTCCAGGTCCTCCACCACCTTTGCGGTCCTCCGCTGGATTCTTTCCAAGAGATCCCTGTCTTTTTTATACTGGGGAGCCCAGAACTGGACACAGTACTCCAGATGAGGCCTCACCAGGGCAGAGTAGAGGGGGAGGATCACCTCCCTTGACCTGCTGACCACACACTTTTTAATGCATCCCAGAATGCCATTGGCCATCTTGGCCATGAGAGCACACTCCTGGCTCATGGTCATCCTGTTGTACACTAGGACACCCAGGTCCCTCTCCCCAGAGCTCCTCTCCAGCAGCTTATCCCCCAGCCTGTACTGGTGCATGTAATTATTCCTCCCTAGGTGCAAGACTCTACACCTGCTTTTGTTAAACCTCATCTGGTTTCTTACTGCCCCGCTCTCAACCCTGTCCAGGTCCCACTGAATGGCAGCACAGCCTTCAGGCATGTCAGCCAATCCTCCCAAATTTGTATCATCGGTAAACTTGCTGAGGGGGCTACTATCCCCTCATCAAGGTCATTGATGAAGATGTTGAACAAGACCAGACCCAGCACAGACTCCTGGGTGACACCGCTGGTCACAGGCCTCCAACCGGACTCTGCACCGCCAGTGACAACCCTCTGCGCTCTGCCAGTCAGCCAGTTCTCAACCCACTTCACTGTCCACTCATCTATCCCACACTTCCTCAGCTTTGTTATAAGGATGTCATGGGGGACAGTATCAAATGCCTTGCTGAAATCAAGGTAGACTACATCCACCGACCTCCCCCCATCCACCCAGCCAGTGACAACATCATAGAAGGCCACCAGGTTGGTCGAACATGACCTCCCCTTGGTGAACCCATGATGGCTACTCCTGATAACCTCCTTTTCTTCCAATTGTCTGGAGATGGTATCCAGTACAAGCTGTTCCATCACCTTTCCAGGGACAGAGGTGAGGCTGACTGGCCTATAATTACCCAGATCTTCCTTCCTGCTTGAAGACTGGAGTGACAGTGGCTATCCTTCAGTCTTCAGGCACAACCCCCATTCTCCAAGACCTCTCAAAGATGATAGAGAGCAGTTCAGCAGTCACCTCCACCAGCTCACTCAGCACCCGTGGATGCACACCATCAGGTCCCATGGATTTATGAACATTAGCATTACCTAGGTGCTCACAGACCACCTCTTCCCTGACTAAAGGAAAGTCTCCCATTCCCCAGACCCTCTCACTAACCTCCAGGGTCTGTCTCACTAACCTCCAGGGTCTGGGATTCCTGAGGGAGAGCTTTTTCACTGAAGACAGAAGCAAAAAAGGCATTCAGTATCTCTGCCTTCTCATCATCCCCCATTACCAGAACACCCTCCTCACCTAGTAGGGGGCCCTCATTCTCCCTAGTCTTCCTTTTACTGTTAACATACTTTAAAAAGCCTTTTTTATTATCCTTAATCGCTTTTACCAGATTCAATTCCATGTGGGCTTTAGCCTTCCTCATCACATCCCTGCAGGCCCTGACAACATTTCTATATTCTTCCCAAGTGGACAGACCCTTTTTCCACATTTCACGGACCTTCTCCTTTCCTTGGAGTTTGCGCATGAGCTCCTTGCTCATCCACACAGGTTTCCTGTATCTTAACATAAGTGATGAAAGATTTCATTATGACTGTTAACCACTGTCCATGAGTCAGTCTCAGTGCAAAAGTCCTCTTCTTTTTATGGGGTCAGATAAGAAAGCAAGTCTAGAAGTGGATCTCTAGGAACTCCTGGATCAAAGGTGAATCTGAGTACACATGGCTGAACTATACAGAAAACTCACATTCTTTCTCCAACTGCACTATAAGCAATGAAATAAGAATCTCTCTTCAGTATACACTGAACTATGACTAATTCTCCCCTTCCCAAGGAGATAAGAAATAAGTTCACCTTACATCGGAGCTTAAAGTAAGTATGTGCAATTTGCTGGCAACCAAATACACATATCTAAACCATTTCCTGACTCCTTTCCAGAACACACATTAAACAACCACAGACAAGAATTTTTGAGCCTGAGGTGAAACAGACACTGCAGGATAATGGATCTCATCCTGTTTTCAGTTCCTAGAACTGATTGATTTTTCTGCCACCTACTTTCTTCATTATAACTTCAGTTATCAGACCTGAAAAACATTAAGCTTTCCATGTTCTACTAAGAGGTATCTCAGTTTCCCTTATGCTTCTGCTTTCCAACCTTAAAGTTGATTAAACCTGATAGTACAGAGCACATTGATTTAACTTTGCAGCCTGTTCTTAACCCTGCTGCCACTATACTTACCCCATCAATAACAAAGATTCTGAAGTGGACAAATGCATTGAGGGCTGGATGGTGAGATGTTTCACAGAGTAGTTCAGAGTGAAAGGAGAGCCCTCTACATGGACGTAAAGTTCTAAAAAAAGCCATGGCACACCTTGACCAGCATACATGACACTAATACTGTCCCCTAGCTGCACCACCACATGCTACAGGTTACTGCTTTCCCTTTCCTGACATAACAGATCTGGCAGCTGTGAAACCTGCATTTGAGTTTCCTAATTGTCTCAAAATGGCTCAAGCAATCAACGAATGCAATGATTAAGAAGGAAGTCAAATGGTTCCAGACTATGAAACTCCTCAGAACTGTTTCAGAAGCAGAATGTAAAACATCCCATCATCCGTGAAAATGCAGGTAAGGGTCAGCATTTGCCAACTACAAAGCTTCTGTGTTAGAAAAAGCTGGTCTGATATATAATGTAAATACTGAATTTCACTTCTGGCTTCAGTGGGCTTAGGCCCATTCCTAATGGGAGACTAGTAAGTCTGAGAACTGACTGTATAAGAACTTTGACTTCCCAATTTTGGGAAAGAACAGTCTGTCAACTGTTGTTTTGTTTTTTTGTTTTGTTTTCTCCCATACAAAAAAATCCTAGAACACAAGAAAACCTTGGGAGTTGGCAGGGTGTCAGCACACCTCCCTAAAAAGGCCAACAACGCAAATCAGTTCCAAAGCAGAGCAAAACATTTACATGGAACCTGGGTGTTTGTAACCCTAACTATAAGTCACTGTTCTGTCTTTGCTTTTTATTAAGCATGCGACAGAGCAAATAACTGAATTTATCTACTGAACTGACCTCACGTCCCTTGAAGTATTTTGTTCTTTGTTTTTAAATCTATTGATTTAAAAATTAAACCTGAAATATTAGTGTCCCTCCTAGGCACAGAGAATATTCTATTATCTAAGAACAAAGAGCTGTTTCCTACTCATCTGATTTGTTGTTTTGGTCCTAGCAATATGCCAGTGCACTAGTTCACATTTACCACTGACTTCTTGATGCTTTCTGAAGCTCAAATGACATTACCCTTTAAGTACACAAGGCTACTGTCATTCAGAAAAAGGCAGCATGAAGAGTCACTTCATATAAAGACAGGGTACAATTAAGCAGTTAAGAAAAAAAAAAAACATTGTGATCAACCAATTCTGCTCCCATTCACCTCTCCTGTGCAGAGCCCTGCTGGAAATACATTGGCTCTGACATTCCTCACAACACAAATTAGGATAGCAGGCAAGTTCAGGTCAGAAAGAATTCACATCAGGCTCTATTCTTTCAGACAGGAGTCTCATACATCACAAAAATCCATTTATACCCTACTATCTCTCACAAATGTTTTGCTTTAGGTGATATGCCTTGAAACATCTTCTCAGGCATCATGTGCACCCTGTCCTTCTGAATTGTGAGGTATTTCTTCCATATGTTAAATATGTATAATTTTTATTTGCATTTGAGTTACAGTCCATTACCACTGAGATGTCTTCACTTTTTATTAGCTCCTATCAGTCACAATTACCAGCTCAGTTTGCAGGAATAGTTTCAACCCAGATATGTATATTGTAGGTGCAACAAAATAGATTCATTTAGACTTTTTTTTTTGTAAAATTGGAATCTAACAACTGAGGGTCCCAGTCTAACAAACTGTTCATGAGCTAATTGTTCTGCAAAAATAAGACTACTTTTAGGAAAAGATTAAAGTTTTTGTCAAGAGGACCAAGTTAGTTGTCCCTTAATGGCTACACTTTTTTTTTAATATCCAAAATAAGGTACAGTTTCTTGCCTTGTTTTAGATAAAATTTTGCTACAATTTCAGAGAAGACACATAGTATGTATGTTTTAGGTGTATTTAACAGCTAACTTGTGTTCACATCCTAAGGAAGATTGAAAGATCTACACAGAGTAAACAAAGATTATACTGAAAATTATTTTATTGGCCTGACTTCTAAGCTTATGCTACATTCCCATTTCTGGGCCACAAAGTGAAATTTCAACTGAGATCTTATTAATTTGCAAATAGAAAAGAACTGTTCTGTACAGTTTTAGACCCTGTACAATATCAGCAAGAATTAATTGCTGTTATACCCCACTGACATTTCCTCTGCTTTGACAGTGTTTGAAACAAATCTATAGTCTCTCTGTATCTTTCTTAGTTATCATTTGACTCACAATGGAAATAAGAACTCCAGAGAAATTGCTAGACATTCCCATGGATTTCCCTTCTTTCTATTTCTGAAAGATTATTTCAGTCTTGCTAGGACAGCAGAATAAGTAGTTATTAGAACAAAAGCACTGGAATATCAAAGTATGTAGAACAGCAGTAACAACCCAGTACTTCTCAATTTACAGAGTTTCACTGAGAACACAGCAGAAACATAAAACTGATGTGAATTAAACACCAAAAATAAAAATAAAAAAAGCAAATTATTTGAGAAGTTTCAAAGATCTTATGCCGCTTTAGTATAATCCATTTTCAATACTGATTTTATGCTTGAGAAAGTCTGACATTTCAACATGTCTTTAGTCAGTTCATTTACTTCCAGTCTCCCGCTGCTCTCTGATGTTAGAAAAGGTCAAACTTACAAAATTCCTTAAAATTTATTGAAATAAGAGCCAGTAAACCAGCCACAAAACTCTACATAATTGTTCTGATTACAACAGTTTAATCCAATTCAATGGGAAAAAGTTTTGGTTAGCTGTCTGATATAAAACACACTCAGACAATTTCAGCTCTAATCTAATTGACAAAACATTAAGCTGTCTGGTTCCTGATAGAAAAGGTACCATACTCAAAAACTTGCACCTGATTTTATTTGAACATTGTCAAACAACTTTCAGAGCAAAAAGGAGTGCACAGGCATACTAACATTTTGACTTCTTTACAAACTTTCAGAATAATCTGTGATTTTAAATATTACATGTTAAATACCATCCAAATCTGTAGTCAAGAAATCTCTCAGAATGCAAAGTAATTCATGAAGCTGAAGTATGTTTCTTCTGTATACAGTTCTCATTTGTATTACACATTTTGCAGATACTCCTACAACATTCTGAATGCAACAGAATAGCCTGATGTCAGTCAATGCAACGTGGTGAGTTAGAAAAAGATTCTTCACTGGAGAACTTCTCCAAAAAACAAGAGCTTAGTTAAAAAACACTCCACCACTGATCCAGCTTTCCCCGTACCTCCAAGAACAGACTATTCCAATCCTGTTCTATTATGACTCAAGTATGCCGAGTTACAGATTCCTTGTTTCTTGTTTATGTACTTTGTGTGCCTACCCAGCGGCAACTAGACTGATGCATGCTTACCCCAAGAGCGAACTCCTATATTAGTCCTGGCTATAATAAACTATAAGCTCAAATCCACTGACCATAGTTAGTGTATTCCCTAGAGAAGGGGCTTTAATTATTTTCTAAAAGTTCCACAGCGGCAGTATTTTCATAAATTCCAACCCAGAAATATACCCAGACTCAACTGTACGAACAAGCCCATATCTATCTTGTGAAAAGCCCTCAGGTCTGCAGAAAATGCTCAAGTTTGGCTGTTCAGTGGGTGCCCAATCTTTGAAATGTTCAGACAAAACAAAGGACAGAGAAAATACAGGCAGCATCTTCCATGTAAACGCTTTAGAACACAACATGAAATTTTGAACTCCGTGAATATGAAAGGGCTTTGCTCAAAAATAGAAAGTAGTTTCTGAAGAATATAACTCCATTCTTCCAGTAAGATGTTAAATTCCTACAGAATAATTTAGGACCATAAAGCTCTGTTTACAAAAGTAGAGTTACAAGCTCAGGCAACTGCGCTGGGGTTTGTTTGTTTGTTTTTCCTGTCAGGTGCTATTTCAAAGTCATAAAAAAAGATAAATAATCCACCACTGAAAACAGCATAAAGCAGGGTATCCTGCAGACACTGGCACAGAAGCTATCATGCACTGGAGACCTCTCCAAGGTTGTTCCACACAAGCCAGAACACGAGGAGGCAGATAGGAAGCATGTGGTAGAAGTACAATCCTGGTCTGTATTTAAATACTGATGTACACACATCTAGACTTCCTCTGCAGTCAGAAGAAAAATTCATTGTCAAGCTGCTTTAGATTCAGATGCTGAATTGCTTCCTACAACACCTCTTTGATCTTCAAGAAAAAAATCACGACAGTCTTGATATGTCAGTTACAGTACAATGGGCTCACACTTCGTGTTGTATTTTCCCAATTTTCCCACCAAGCCATTCATTCTCTGTTAAGATCAATGTACAATCCCTCATGAAGAAGCTGCCTGTATGTGCAGACCAGCACACTTTGCAGATGTTATCACAGATGTGGACAGCCTGAGAACACAAGCACTCAGTGATACAGTTAAATAAGGGAACAACAATCAACAATGATTTCTGAGAGACAGTGAGGAAGGACATCAAGCAATAGATACATTCAAGGATTTCATCCGTTCAACAGAAGTTTCATGCCAAGAATAGCAGCAGGGGTGAAGGGGCTGTTTTGTGAGCCACTAACAGCTTGATAGCTGTCTTTTGAAATCTAATGTATGTCATAAATGAGCAGAGCTTCCACCAGCCCATGACAACTCTGCTTTTCTATTAACCATGAACAATAATAGACTCGGTTCTAAAGCAGCTCTACAAATACATAAAAGAGTAATCAATTCAAGAACATGCCAACTTAATTTCTGTACATACAATCTGGAGCCATAATTACTCCTTCAATTTCAGGCTAAATGCACCTTTATTTTGTACTTAGCATTCTAAGAGAGCTAACAGGCATTTATTTTTATAGTTTTTCAGTTGAGGTACTGGAACAACATCTGTAGTTTATTCCATACTTCAATCCACTTCAGTACAGGACTCAAAACAAGAAAATACTTTCTAAATATTTTTTTAAGGAATCATGCACCTTGCCTTACTTCTTCTGAAGTAAGTATAACAAAGCCCTTTCTATGAGAGAAAACAACTGGACTTCTTTCTTGTGACTCAACTAAAGAAACAGCACATGTAATCTCCCAGAGAAAAGGTTCTGGCACAGCACAAGCATCAGAGTGTTGAAATGAAATGGTGGCACCAAGTAGATTAAAAAAAAAAAATTAGTTGCTGTCAGAATTACTAATTTGGAACAAAGTTACTAGCATTCTGAAAGAGAGCTTTCCATTCTGCATCTGAGTTACTGCATTCTCTACTAAAAAAAATCTCAGCCATTTATAAATAATGTTTACTACAGTCTATGCAATACAACCCCTATAAATAGCACCTTCCCTGTCAAAAATCTATCAAGATACATTACCCGAACATTATTAATTGTTCCCAAGTCACCAGATTAAAATGCAGAAACACAGAAAGGAGCTGAACCCCTGCTATAGATGGGCAAGGAATTTCAAACCTTTCAAACTCTGACCTAGCAGGCAAATGTCTAAACCACAAAATAACTATAACCTGTGGAACAAAATAACCACTCCCTTTTGAATCAGGAAACTTGGTAGCTCAGTTTCCTTTGCATCTGTATACAAGGGCCATGCTAAACTGCGCACACCTACAGAACCGTGCTACTGTTCTGTAGCAAGACAGGTTTTACTGCCCCAGAAAGGACCGTTACCAGTAATGCTGCCTTCAGAATCTGTTATCATCACCATGAGCTGCTGTGTGGTATTACAGGAACTTCAGAACTGCTCAAGTACTATAGCCTTCTACCACATACACACATAGTGTTTTATGCTGACATGCAAGATTCACAAGCTCATGACTTCTGTCTCCTAGCACAGAGCCAGATGCCTTAACACACAAGGGCAAAAATAGCACCCACTGTACAACTCACTTCAGCTCCTACATCCCCATCCCCAGACCCTACCAACTACAAGCAAGACAGATCATTGCTGTTTCCCTGTGCAGAAACATTTTTGACAGTTGCCATTAAACCACAGTCCAGGGTTTTCAATTGAAAAAAAAAAAATCATTGTGAGAGAAGTCGGTATTTCTCCTAGTGATAAGTGATACAGCGTGTTTTTGGAGCATAAAATGGCAATCAACGAAGCCTGCTCTCTATATTTTCTGACTCACAGAACAGTACCACACAATTAAATACTGCCAAATTAACTTGCATAGTAACTACTAATAGATTTTACATATTTTGTAAACAAAGCAATTGCAATCTGTTACTAATTATTTAAGGCTGACTCATTTTCAGGGTTTCTTAGCACCTTAGGAATACCCAGCCATTTTTCTGTCACTGTTTGGTTTTCATAAAAATAACACCAAGGAAAGTTTAGGAGTAACAGTAATAAACAAGCCTGATATGACTGACTTTTATTGCAAAACATATACGGACAACAATATTGAGAAGTAATGGGGAATACTTAAGTAACAAAGAATTGCTTTTTATCCACAGAAAGCACGGTATCTAACTCTGCTAATTTCTTCTGTTCATACTTAAATTTGGGGTTGAAGAAATACTACACAGTTTTAAATGCTTATCTGATATTGATTCTCTACATTTCCAAGCTCCAGAGTGTCATGCTTCATTCAGGCCCATGGTACAGATGGGGGTGACCCTGCCATGCCTTATTCTTTCCCTATAAATTCAGGGCTGTGGCATTTAATTCCCCCACAGAACTAAGTTTGTGTGTACAAGTTCTGTGTATCCTCTAAATAAAGAGCAGGGGATTTAATACAGCTTCTTGGCTTTTCTTGTTAGTATAGTACACACAGCTACTACTGAGGATTCATTTTCATTGAAGCCTTCTACTCAGGTAATATTGCTCTTCACATGGTCATTTCTGCACATCTATTCACTACTAGGGCAAGTAGTGCTAAGACAAATGCCAGACAAGTACCAATATACTGTGCAGAAGACAGCTGTGACAGGACATCAAGCAAGGACTGCTATTCAGAGTTCAGTCATTGCTACAGGAATCCACCTGCCAGTCCCAGCATCTGAAGTCCTGAAGGTAGATGACTTCTCAAGTAAAGTAGCTTACATATCAGCACATTTATCACAGTTTATGGCTACCAGAAAAAAGCTGCAATTACACCAGTCATGCAAATATAATTTCATTCTGAAAATAACTTTTAACATGTCCTTAAAGCATGACAAAAAACAATCAAGTGATGTCATAAGTTTTGCAAAGATACAACACTTATTGATGGACAACAATCCACATCCTTCACATCTTCTGTAATATATTTTGAACAAAGAAAGCCTTATTTCATCTTTTATACTGACTTAAACATGAAAATAAATACTATTTCCAAAAATGTGTGGTTGTAACAGTACACAAGGCTAAGCAGAAACCTTGCTACTTCAGGTCAATTTTGTTCGAGCTTTAGTCAGAAGAATGAATAGTGCAAGAAATTATGGGATTAAATGAGGCAGAAGTGCTCTGAAATTGAAAGTTTTTCCAACGTTCAGTCCCCATCTCGTTCAAATTTGCTTCAGTTTTATGAGCCTGCATAAACAGAACCTGCTGCATAACATGTAGCAGCCAGAGTTATAACTGGTAGTCTCATCTTTACAAAAATAAAAAAGATTTCATGGTCACGTGTTAAACCTCGGACTGTAAATAGTTCTGCTAGGCAAAGTCATTCTAGGACAGCTTGAAACACAGTAAGATTTGTGACCAGTATTTTTGGTTGCTAGTAGATCATGTAGGTGTTAACATCATCAGGAACTTTGCTTCAGAGTGCTGTGGGTTTTTTTTATTTTGCTGCTCTTCTAGATTTTATAACCAAAGACATAGCGATCCACTGTAGCTTCAACAGCAATCTTTCAGCATTAACTCCTTACTTAAAACTGCATCACATCTAAGAGATTACCATAAAAGGACATCTTTTTAGCCCCTGTGCATTACTGAGAAACCATGCCACTATTTCCAGGATCCTTCAGGAAGATAATAGCTCATTAAAAACAAAAGAAGCTGGAGAACAGCCTTATCTACCAGTTCCAAAAGTCACCAAAAGGGCACACAAGGTCAGTTTATAGCCTTATGTCACAGCATTAATCTTTCCATGACACACACAGACTAAAGCTGCTGGGAAAACCTGCAGGCACCACAGCATCTCCAACAGCATCACAGGGCCACTGACACAGCTCAATTATCAGCAAAAGTGCATTCCCTGCAAGTTATTCTTCTCCACCTACTACCTAACTTGTTCCCTTTATAACTGTAGGACATACATTTGAATTGTACCATTACTGTGTTAGCTTCCAAGCAATTTAGTGAGGGACAGTAGAATAAAGGGGAGAAAGAGTGTACTGCAGATTCACAGCTACAGCTCTTCCTTTGAGGCATGGGACTGAACGCTCCTTCTCATGACACTGAGTGCCCCTCGCTCATGCACCAACCTCTTTGCAGTCTGCACAGATAACATTCTATAGGGTTTTTTTTTCTTACTAGTTCTTTTTCCCCTCCATTAATAAACACAGACTAGTCGGGTATGTTAGAAAGATGAAGATCCAGTTTTCACTTCAAGGATCCTATGGCCAGTTATTAACGTTTTCTAGCAGAACTACAACACAGAATCACAGAACTGTAGTGGTTGGAAGGGACCTCTAGAGATCACCTAGTCCAACCCCCCTGCCAAAGCAGCTCCCTAGACCAAGTTGCACAGGTGACACAGTACTAGGATGCTGAGATCTCCACAGACTAAGAATTTTCAGATGATGAGGCAGAGGCTATAGTGCTTACCACTGTATAGGGATAAGGAGAACATAAACTCAGCTCCCCTTCTCTTGCATGGGAATTAGAGGACTGATGTCAAGATTTGCTTTTAGTCCTTTCCACTGATTTCACACAGTCAGGTGGCTCAGTTGTACATGTGGACAGTCATATCAAATATCTTCCATACTCACTGATCATGTAGATCCTTCCAACTGTCTTCTGAAGAACCCAAGACACTTATTTCAGCTCATAGCTCGTTTTTCTCACACACTTTTTAATTACAACTATCTGGTAGTAAACATGGCATGCCAGAATATAAAGATTATAAACTTTTTAGTTCACTGGAGAGTTGAAGATAGCTCATATAAACTCTACATTGACTAGAGTTCAGCTCAAATGGAAGAAGTCTCTATTTCATGTGATATTTCCTTCTCAAGACTGAAATATTGTAAGACCCAATATAAATTCATCAGCCGAGTACAGTTAAAGAACTTTAGACAAGCCAGCAGGCATGGAAGCACAAAAGTCCCCACTAAACATTCTACTTAAGTGAAACAAATAAGTGTGTTCAGCAGTGTCATTGTCAGGACTCAAAGCCCTATAGGATCTGAGGGAAAAAAAGGTCTGTAGAATTGTAACAGAATAGATACAATCTCTATGTCACATCAAAGAATTATTTTCTTTTACCAATAAAAAAAAAACCTATGCCACTACTTTTAAACAAGTTATAAATGGAATCTAATGGGTTCTCCAACTATTTGCATACTCCATTTTAAACAGATAAAGAAAGATTTGCAGTTGACAATATCTCAGCTTCTGTTCAGCTGCAGTGCTTAATTTTTGGATTAAAACAGCAGTATGCAACCTGTCTTCAGTTCTGCACTATGGTATAGGTCACCAAACATTTCCATAATTAAGACAACTAAAATACACTAAGCGTTCACTGGAATTCCTCATCTGACAGACAAAAGCTGCAACAAAGCACATTTCACATACAGTAGGTATATTTCAGCAAACTCTTCAGCCAAACAGCATTCACTAAAACTTTGTTTCAATCATCCATACAAAACTGGGGATTTTGATTCCTTTTGCTGTGCACATAACACAGGGTATGTGAAAACACAGGGTAGTTAAAAACTGGTGTATCCTAACTCCAGATATTTTACTTCGGTGTAAAATGGACACTCAGGTGCCTGTGGGACATAACACATTGCAGAAAGTGGATTAGAAGCATAGGTAAGAAATGTATATGTGCAGGAAATAAAAATGGCATTGAACAAAACATTTGTTTTGTTATGTTGCTTTTTCCAGGATCTTATTGGCAAGAATTTGCTAAATGTAAATTATGGCCAACAGTCAAATAGAAAAAAACCTTTCAATATAAACCCTTCTTTAGTGGTCATAAAACACTGAATAACACAGATGTAAGCATAGATATAGTTCTCTACAGGGAAAGCACAGCAGCCATCCTCTAAAACAGTTTGGGAAGAAGTTTGTCAAAGAAGAGAAAGCACAGAGAAGGACTGGATTTGCAAAAGCCACCTAACCATCCAATTCCAGGGAGGAATGAAGTCTCCCAAGTCTCTTTTAAATCCTTAAAGAGATTTTAATACACATTCCCAGGAAATCAGTATTTTACCTTATCTTAATTCCTTTTCCTGACACAAGCAAAATGTAAATGCCAGCAGTAGGAAATAAGTGCTCATTTTTATATGACTGACCCTATTTCAATGACTTCCACCATTAAAATTATAGGTTCTGTGTCCCCCGATAGCTGTAGTCCCAAAAGAAGCTGCCACCTCTCAAAGATGACCAGACTGTCAATAATTTGCAAAAAGAATTTTTGTGAAGCATTTAAAACAAACAGAAGCTCCAATGGTTTCTATTAAAATGTCAGAACTCTATGGTAAATGCTGAAAGTATTGACATTTTAAATGTCAACTATTTTATATTTGCAACACTATAGCAGAAGCCCTTTATCATTTAAATAGTACTGGTTTTGGTTTGTTGTTTTTTTAAATTCATATTTGTGGAATTTGATTAATTTTCATCAGTTCGACGTACAATTTAACTCAAGCACACATGCCCAAATCTAGAGTATTTTATTTAGTTTCCTCTTCCATGGCAGCCAGACAGAATAAAGGCAAAACCCACCAGGTACCACTCCTTCTGTGGTACCATTTACCTTCCCTTCATCTGGAGAGCAACATTTCTACAGTAAAGAATGACAGTTAAGTATGGCTACTGTCAGCCTGGTAGCAGTCTCACCAACAGCAACACAGTAGGGCAGGGTATTTCTAAAAGGATTAATTCCAAACTCAACCTCCACTTTTCTTCAATTCATCTCAAAGGGATAAACAGCACAGTAGTGATTTGGGAAGTATTACACAGGTTAATATAGGCTCCACGCCTAAAAGTGCTCTGCTCAAGCTGCTTTTCTTGCAGATGGTGCATGTAATAGATGTCCACATTCCTTCAAGAAGACTGGTCAAGCTACCTATATTTTAGTCAAAATTTGTTCATCCAAAAATAAAAACAAAACCCACTTCCATATGCAAAGGAATTCAGCTACAGAAAAATAAAAGCATGCTTTCATCAAAGCATTATCAGGTGGGTTCATCAGTCCATGAGTCTGAAATGAAAGCTCAGTAACACATATTGTGGGAGTT
The DNA here is from genome assembly GCA_013399175.1 of Odontophorus gujanensis. NCBI lineage: Eukaryota > Metazoa > Chordata > Aves > Galliformes > Odontophoridae > Odontophorus > Odontophorus gujanensis. The sequence continues at coordinate 324,983 of VXAB01013754.1, forward strand.
CAAAACTGTCCTTACCACAGACCTGTGGTCCCACAAACCCCTCAGTAACAGCTATCTGCATTAACTCCTTCCCTGTCTTCCCATGTTGCTTCTAGATTGCAGCCCTCACTCTTCTTGCAGAAGAAAACAAGGCACATATTTGGCAAGCAGAAACACTGGAGCTGCATGCTTATGAGCGCCCCTCAAAAGAAGCATTCCCTAAACAGATGATAAAAAAACCTTCCAGGAGTAAGAATGTGAAGCCCAGCACATATTGGGTGAACACCACTAAAGAGAGGCCCTGGAAGGATTTTCCTGCTTCACATTAATCTTGTACATCAGGTGCATTTATTGTTTTCCCCCATTTCCACCTTGAAACTAGCAAAAGTTGTTCATCATTACTGAGAATGCAAGTGACATTGCTGGATGAGCAGTTCTTAAATCATCCTCAGATGCAGTGCCTGCAAGTGAGGTTAAGCAATAGCACATAAATGCTGTAGTCTGTGTTCCCTCTCTCCAGTGCAGTTTACAGACTCTCCACCCAACAGGTTCCTTGCCTCCCCTACCACCTCAGGCTTTAGCTTCACTTCTGTAAAGATTCAAATCTCTAGGCAGAGTGAAGGGTTTTACTTCTGCCTACACAGATGACGCTTCAATTGCCTTTTAACTCAGAATATAAGCTAGAGAATAACGGAGAAAGTAGCACTACTTAAAACAAAGGCAAGACTGGGTTTTGGATGCAAACAGAAGGATTTCCTGACCACTACAAAGAATATCAGTGTGGAAGGTTAAAAATGAACGTGGTATAGTGGCTTACTTTCATTTCAAGGAGTTGCTTACTTAGACATCAAAAACTTGATAAACATACAAATTTACTTCTCTCAATACAGAAGAAACATGATAGGATGTGCACAGCATCGTAATGTTCAGAAATGGATTTCAACTTTCTTTGCAATATCCATCTATGCCACAATTATATTGCAAAAAAGTACAGATAACTGTACTGTAATTTTACTGTAGTACTTGAAATGCCTTTTCCCCTGTTCACACCTTATGCTCCCAACCCACACTTAGATTAAAAGCAAATATATTACTGATCATTTCAGAATTACTCAAGCAATTAATAAAATATTGAACATGAATACATTTTGAAGCTTTGATCAATTACATATTTGCAATCTTCCTTTCTGCACTCCAGCTCTTCTGCTGCACCCCTTCTTCATGACAGTCTAGTACACTCACAGACGAATAAGACCCTGTCCTCGGGAACAGCATTTCTGCCTCTTTCCCCTGAGCTTCATCCACCTTTCTTTCATAAAAGATACAGATGTAAGACAAGAATTGATAACATTTGCATACAGAGAGACCAAACAGGAGCCTCCTCTACCATTTCAGAAAGATAAACACACTTTTCTTCTGATACTATTTGTAGACGCAAAACAACAAAAATCATTCTGCTGAAACAAATACTGAAATCTAGGTAAATGAAATGGCTCTGAAATGAGTAGGGCTGGTAAAGAAACATGTCTTCTCTGACTCCTTTCTTAGATTCTTCACAGCCCAAATTACCAGCTAACTTTAAAAGTAGGAGCATCAGCAGCTGTAGTTGGTCACTGATAAGAAAAATAGTATCATTCTGGGAAAATGAAGGAGCTACAACATGTTTCAAACAGTGCTTCTGTTACCAGCATTCTTCTACAGGCGATTTTTTTGGTAAAAATATATTCCTATAGGGATGAATGGGAGCACAGGGTGTTCTGCTTCTGCATACCAGCACCTAGCTGTTCCATCTATTAGCACAGCAGCAGGCTGCTTACTGCTCCTCAAATCCAAGCTGCCAACCAGCTGCAGGAACCTGGGGGTCTGTTGGATATTTGACACCTGAAGGTCTTTCCAAAAAGGAAAGTCAAATTTAACCCTTGATTTCTGGGGCTCAGTGAACAGAGTCCATATCTGCATTTGTGTGAACTGTGATCAAGTCAGACTAGTGCACACTGATGACCACATTTTAAAAGTTCAGAATCTAGCAATCCAGAGTATGCCTCGTGTACACCTTCACATATATAGGATGATGTGACTCCTGCTGTTTCCTAGGGATCATGCTCGCTTCCAGTTGTTTGTAAAACATGCTGCACTGTATTCAGACTGTACTGGCAGGACTTGGCACTGCCCCTTGGTGAAGAACATGCAGTTCCTGACATCTCATTCCTTCAGCCTGACCGGGTCCCTCTGGACCCTCCTCTCACCCACACATCTCAGTTTCTCTGTGAGGATGATGGATACTGTGCTGAAAGACTTACCAAAGCCAATATAGAAGGTATCGCTGATTAAACCCCAAACAGCACTCTCTACAAATGCAACAGAAGTATAGATCTTGCATGTTTTGTAAGGGTACTAACTGATTCTCCTGAAATGAATAAATAAAACCATATCATACACAAAAGACACAGGATTCTGTGGCTATTTCACATGGTTCTTCTGACAAGAATGTAGATTTTACTTAGGTACCAGAATCTTGATAATTTTTGGATAGAGTAAAGCAAGGGAACAGCACTTGTATCTTCATAATTGAGGGATTTGCATTACCTACTTGCAACAGATTCAATCATCTCAGCCAAGTCCTCTGCTAGGTCCCAGAAAGGACTCTCATTTCAAAAGAAATACAGCACAAATTTAAAACCGAGACCAGACACATACGCTGCAACTACCTTTGGTACTGCATATTACAATGTTTTGAGTGGAAGGGTATATTTTCAAGCTTACAGTGCTGAACTGGAACCAGAGTTAGAAAACCAGCTCAGGTCACCTGCCACTGTCTCCTTCATGACACCAAAGTAGCTATAAAAGGCAAGATTCCCAGAAGACTAGTGTCCACCTAGACACCATTATAAGAGAGCAAATTTTCAAGAGATGTTAAACGTATTTTAATTTGATACACGATCAAAAATCAAGTACTTTGCCTCCCTGCCAGGTCTGGTCTGCCATAATGCTTCATGACAAAGTTCAGAGGCTCTTGTTACACATCTTACACATTTGTAGCTCTGCACAGTATGATAGAACCAAGATTTATTAATCCTCTAGCCACAATACAGAGAAAACTAAGAAATACTATAAATAAATTCCCTTTTCCCCACTCAAGTGGCTGTTTTACTTCACTTACTGACAACTGAGCCCCAGGAGAGAGGTAACAGACAAAGGAGAACACAAAAATATTTGCCTTACTCTTTCAAAGCAGTAACCAACATCCCACTGTTTTCATAATCTTTCCTATGTCAAAGGCCACTTATGTTTAACTAATTAAAAATAAAGCCAAGAAAGAACAAACCAGCAGGGTAAAAGAAAATGAGAAAAATAAAATAGATTCAGGAAGTACGAACAAAATGGAGTAAATATGAAAAAGAAAAGGGCTAACATGACTCAACCTCACAACTCCCAGATGATCTAGGGAAATTTTTAGGTATGTGTGAATGAAATCACATTTAACAAATATTACCCTTGACATTTTTCACTCATCATTTTGCACTTTTTCCTAGAATTTTCCATAGCTGCTACACTTCAGCGTTCAGCCAGTATTCATCAACAACTTAAAATGAATATTTGCATTGTTTTAGTAGTAAAATATATCCCTGCTGAAGGTAAATAATCACCCAATTTATTGCTTTTCAAATATTATTTCATTAAGTCCAAACATGAACTTGAAATGAACATTTTAAACCTTCAGAAGAGTTTGAGAGATGTTTAAAGAACAACCAACTCTTAAGTCAGATCATGATCAATACTAGATAATCTACTGCTGCCAAATGAAATCATTGATACCACATATGAAGAAAGAGCAGAGGAAGAGAGATGCATTCATTTCAGTTTAAAACAAACTGATTCATGATACCTTAGCAGTCTAACCAATGGCAACAACCACAAGAACACAACAACCACACCTAAACTGTTATTGGATTTGTCTCTTCCCACTAATCTCTATAGCCTACCAGTTTCTTTTTGCTGTATTCTTGCTGTAGAAAGATTTGTATCATGTATCCACCTAAAGCAATATCCCTGAGTGCAGTTAACTCTAAATCAAGCAAACACCCACTCCTTACAGCACTAAGTTCCACGCATTAATTGTGAGCTAAATAAACTCTCGGCAGCTTGTAGCTGAGCCTTCTTACTATCATTGCAGCCAAAATAAGGATAACCTTACTCAGTACCTTAGAATAAATGAAAAAACAATATCATAATTCTCCTCCAATACGCAATGTGGAATCTAGGCCACATTCCAGGGTTTGCTATTTCTGTAAAGCAGTCTTGAAGGTCATGGTCTCATGCATTATCCACAGATTACAGCCCTCTAAAACTTTTCATTCAACTCTGATTGATTTAGTAATATAGTTTCAAGGGTTTTCCCAGAAAAATATCCTCAGCTGAAAACTTGGGCAGTGGTGAAGTAAAAGGACGGGTGCACACAGTTTGCTGGGGCTATGGTAGCATTTTGTAACCTGGTTTACTAAAATAATCAAGTTATCACATTAACAGAACAGGAACTCATAGAAAAAGATCCTTTCAAGCTGACAAAAGATGCTTCTGTGAATCTTCTGATCAACCTAGTCACCCTGCACTCTTTACAAAGCACTGCAAGCATAACATAACAGATCAACTACTTCAACTTCCGCAATAGTATGGCCTAGTTTTGAAGCCACACAACTTTGTTTGAAATAAGCTTATAAGGAACTGTTCCTCCAAATGAAAGCTGATTCTGAACTCAACTACACTAAAAGTTACTTTTGTATGTGTTTTTTTTTTTCTTCCAATTGCAGTACTATTGAAAACATCAATAATAAATATTAAAAGATATCAATACCAGCATTAGCTAAGTAGAACACACACTGACAGTTGAAGGTCCACAAGCCTGCCCTATCGAACAGGGTGCAATGCAGGGGCACCAAACAGAACTGTGTTCAATCTAACACTTGGAGGAGATGCTTTCCTCACAAGAGGTTCTTTCAGGAACTTAATGGTTCTCCAGCATGGTTACGTATTTCTCTCTAGAGCTTTTGATTCCATTAAAACCAATTCATCACTGCCTTACTTGAAGAGCGTGAAGTGAAGTTTGGTAGAGACTCTAGATTGCAACCAGAAGGTGAGAACACAAAGTAGAGAGGTGGGTTATTCCATATATAAAACAGTTTTTTAATAAAAAGATAATTGCATTTTTAGTATTTTTCCCCCCCTTCTGAGGCAGAAAATGTATGAAATCAGTAAAACTGATAAATAGCATATAATGTAGCAGGGAGAAAGATTTGATGACTTCCAATATTCTCTACATACTATAAAAATATATAATAGAAAAAAAAATTCCCATGGCAAGCCATTCAGTTTTCAGTTTGTAAAGGCGAGCTTCAAAGATCTGAATCCAACCTAAGCTTGAACATTTGGCTGCTTATCTGAACAACCAAAAATCTCAGGGGAGCAGGTACTTTCACGAACTAAAATCTCACAAGTTGGGGCAGGAGCAGGAAAGAGAAGAAATAGAAGAAGAAACAACTTTTACAATGTCAAATCTACAGATCTCCAAGCCTGGATGCACCCTAGAAGAGAAGCCGAACAACAGACTGAAATAAAATGAAAAAGGATAATGACAGAACGTTTTAAAACTTTAGAGATCATTTAATGAGCCCTGGCCAGAGAACAAGAATTCTACTAACCAGTAGGTGCTTTGTTCTGCAGCCAAACAAAACATTAAAACTTTCTATGGCAAATTTTGAAGACAGCAGAATTAAAGAAGTCAAAACTCAGCAACTACAGTCCAGCAGCAGGTTGTGCATTTTTACAGATTCTCTTTTCCTTTGTTCTAGATGTAGGAAAGCAGAAATTTGGATTCACGTACAGAATAAAAATCCTAATGCTGGGAATTCTGGAATCACATATTGAAAACCTTTGTTTCTCTTAAATCTTTGTGAAGAGTGCCTCAATTCATTTCTGCTTTATTTCCATATCATTCCATATGATATGGAAACATTGTCATATCCATATCATTCATGAGTAACACAAGCTCTTACAGAGATTCAAAACACTCCCACCTACAACAGTATAATAATTCTGGTCTGCTTTTACTTGTTTATTTATTTACTTGGAAAACACTATGTCTGCATGTTTGAAGGATAATAAATACATTTCTGGTAAAGTTGGTATAAAATTACAAAGTCATTTAAGTTTTGGGTGAATTGGGGTAAAGTTTGTTCTTCAGCATTTAAAATACACCTGAAGTTTTGTGTTTGTTTTTTTTTAATTTGTCTTCTGCTGCCATTCTTCCTGATTTAAATTCAGTTGGAAATGCTGCAGTTTGCTGCGCTAGAGTTTCTCCTCCTGAAGAAAGCATCTCCAGCTGGATTGTTTAGGGGAAGAATAGAAGCTTAACCACAGATCTGCAAGATACATAGCACAACTCTAGTAGAAAAGAGAAAGGGCCAGAAAACCCCTAACCTAGCATCTGTAATGGGGTTACCTCCACTAGACTGGTCTGTCCAACTACTCAAGTCACATGTTGATATTGTGTTCCGCAGTTAGTGAAACAGCACATATTCACAACCAAAGTCTGCTTTATCTCCTTATCATTTCCACACATTTCTTTCACATGCTTCACTGTTTTTTCAAGCCTCTAACTGGATGGCTGAAAATACTTGGCCTTTAAGTTTCTTTGATAAATAAGAGCACATGCTTTTGTGAGGCATGTGCATAAAAGCCAATGCTAAATGTTCCAAAACTTAAGTAAGCAGCAAAAAACTTCGACTGTAAAACAAACAGGACAGAGGAGTATCTACACACAAAGCTTCTAAGGTAAGTTTTTAGTTAGAAAGGGATTGGGAGCTAAGGTTATGTACACACTGTTAGTGAGGGGAAAAAACAGTTCTTGGAGGAATAATCCGAAGACTACATAATAAAGTGCCAAAGCTTTGAAGTCCTACTAACAGTCAGTACTTTCTAATAAATTAATCCCTATGTGAGGCAGGATTCAACACTACGCTCAGCCAACACATTGTCATTCTTGAAGAAGGTCAAGGAAAAAACGCCTTCTGCCCATTTAGGTAAATGCAGCACATCATCTTCAGTCAAGCATAGCAGAGGTAGGTTGATGTTCTCTCAAAAAAATGGGTGAGCTAGCTGCCCATTATCACAAACTTAGTACACTTGCTACTCATATCAAAGGACAGATGCTTACACTGGAACAGAAAACAATTTTCTGTTGTGTTTGGCACAGCTCTGACATTCTCTGTTCTTAATGATAAACATTTAAACCATCTAAAAGCAAGAAAGCACATTATTCTGTAGCATCTTGTACTTTCACCTCCCTTTAGAAGACTCCATTGATAAGTAAAGCCATTACCAGGGGCTTCTCTATGAAGAGTAGCAATAGCAGAATGTCATACAAGTTTTTAGATCCAGACTTAGTTGGGAAAATGAGAGCTGAGACTGTCAACAGGACAAATTCCATACATAATTTTCTCAGAGCAGTAAATTAAATGCTTCAAATCAAAGTTAAAGATTTAATAGCCAGAAACGTCATCGAGAGCCAGCCACTACAATATGCTAGAACATGCTAATATGCCAGAAAACCTCAGAAATAACATTTCTAGAGAAAAAACCATTGTAATAGGTAGCATAACCAACAGTTTAACATTTTTACGTTACTAAACCAAAACAGATTACCCCAGCAGGGCTCATAACTGCAAGCAGTAAACATTTCCGAACAGATCACATTAAATGCATGCCATCATTAACATCTGGTTTCCTCAGTCCAGCTGTAAAAAAATTTTCACAAATATATTTTTCACTTACCTTGATGACTTCATTTCAGGGAGCTCCAATTCTGCCAGGTCATAGGCTTGAAGAGCCTGAAATTTTATCTTGGAGCAATTTCCACCATGGTCTCAGCAATAAAACTAAAAGAAAGATTTTAAAAGCTGTTTAGAATTCTCATTTTTAGTGCACGGTAACTTATATAAAAAGAGAATTTAAAACACTTACCAAGTAATCACAACTAAAAATATATATCTATAACTGCAATCTTAACTTTTGACCATCATTGTATACAATGTTAATTCGTTATCTCCTTATATGAATTCAAGAACACAGGGGAAAGTGGTATCAGCCAGCTAGGAGTGCTGTACAGCCACAATATCTTATCCTTCTGAGTTTCCTTGTTCCATCCTCAAACAAAGAAAAGTTCAGGAGGCACTACACCAGCAACTCACATTAATTTACCAAAGACTAGTACATTTGCTAGCAATTAGAACTTAGGAAAGTCAGGTTCAAAAAAAACCCTCCATAAGCTCATGAGTGAGGCTGAATAGTTGACACCGCATGCACCTGAGCTCCGTTGGGTTGGCCCTGCCTTCTCACCGTGTGCTCAGTCACTGATTCAGGCCATGACTCAGCATTTACACTACACAGACATTGAGCCACTGACCATCACTCTCTGGGTACAATCTTGCAATCAGCTCCTCATCCATTAAACAGTCTACTCATCAAATCCGTATGATATTTGCAGAGAAAGATATTTTTCCTTGCACCAATACCACCAGCAAAAAGAGCAGCTCAGATGTAGATCCTTCAGTAGGATCAGTAGATCCTTCCCCCACATCATTTAACACAGAAGGCCAATGTATTACATACACAAACTGTTCTGGAAAGTACCTCAGCAAACATACGACATTTCCAGAAGGTGCATTATGCACTGCACAAAACTACAAAGGCCTTTACTCTTACAAAGAAGTATTGAGGATTTAATAAATCCAAACAGGATAAAAATTCTACTTCCTTTTAATTCCAAACATTCAAGGAAAGAACAGTGGATTAGGTCATTTCTTAAGTCCAGACATATTCACGAAAAGGGACTAATCAGCTACAAAGGACTCCCATAACTACACTTATGCTGCATTATGAGAAAAGTTTACTAAAAAGGAATATAGAATTACTCTGACATTTGACTCAATATGCTGATTTGTGGAGTACAACACCATCATAAAATTCAAATTATGCAGTTGCTTTATCATCATTCTCAACCCCAGCATTACATGAGTTCACCAGAAAATGCCTGTTTTCTATGAACTTTAATAAATATACACCTAGAGCTAAGAAATAGACCATTGCCATTATGATACTGCATGCATCCTCACAGGGACTGGGCTTGGGACAAAACCATCAGGGAAATTCGATGCTGCATAAGGTTTACTTGGCCAAGATAGCTGTTTTAGTAATCTTTATCCATTAAGAAGATCAGAACAAAGCTCTCTTTCTCATTCTCCAAAAGCAACAAGAGGATAAATTCCTACTTCATATTTCACAATCCAGAAGAGAAGCATCTTGGTTCCTGCCTTTTGGAGAAACTTCAAAGGAATGAGGACTGCACAGACTGCTCTGCAGTATTGGGCCATAGCCATTTGTAAACAACAGTGGAAGAAATCCAAGCATAACTGACCAGTTTGCTATCCCAGTTCCCAATCCCAATTCCTCATCTCTTAAAGGCAACATAAACCATCTGTTATTCACTAATTAGAGAGGAACAAGGGTCTTTTTCTACAGGTAGATGTGGGATTTAAAAAGAAAAGAAAGCTGTTCGGTTTCTCTCAAAAATAGAAGTCAGTTGGCTCATTGCAACAGATAATTCTAGAAGTAGTCACAAAAATACAAATGAAGTTTAACACAATCACAGAATTCTCCAGCTAAATTTGCTGGGTGATTATGCCAGGGCTGGTTTGTAACCAAATATACTAGTAGATCCTTGCTGTAGTACACATCTCACAGTCAAAGTTTCAGCAACAAGTCAGGTCCACATTCACGCACCCCCAAGTATCTGAGGTTCTACTTTTGGTAAAATACTTCACCTTACATTTTGCTTCAGAGCTCAGGCTTTCCCATGGGCAGGGCCACCACATTAGCAGGCCCACTGGCTTTTTCTCAGCACATACAGAAAGCACTCAGACGCAGAAGCGCTGTGTCAGCAACCCTGCCACTCCTTACGAGATGTCTACCGAGGTACAACTCAGAGTTGCACCCAGAGCAGCTGAAGTTTTACCTATTGAAATAGGAAAAAGATTAGACATCTATGTGGTATTCCAGTCACATTGACTCACTTCCCTTTATCCTTTGAGTACAAAGGGAAAAACACATTGCAACCTGTAGCTGAAATTTATTTACCATACTTTAAACCTCACTGTGTACTTTTCCATCTCTCCAGTGCAGCCCCTCTTGAGACAGCACTTTGAAAATGAGACAGATTGAATTAAGGAGATTGAGGGGCCATAATTAGACAGAAATCCTTGTAAGTGGTTGGTGGTAATGGTTAGTTTTAAATAAAAATGGTGCTGAAATTAGTTCTACCTGAAGAATATGGTTTCTCCCTCTCTCCACTGCTTTAGCACAGCAGTACATCATATGAAGAGCTGGCCAGCATAGCCCCACTAACTCCAACAGCATAACTTGCCAAAGCTCTTGTTTTCTGGAGCACTGGTTTGATGGGATGCCAGCCCTCGCAGCCAGACTGAGGTGAGAGGTGATGAGATGGAAAGGTAAATGCTCACTGTAATCTCAAACTTGACTATCAAGTCATCACTCAGAAACACAGATCTGTCACAGCCTCCAAGACAAAATAGAGTGCTCAAGACTACATCTTTGGACATCACTTATTGTGAAAAAAATCAATCCATATACACTTTCTTCCAGCTCAGGAACTGCCACCATTAGTGGTATTTCAAGTAAGGTGACCTCTGCCTTCCCAAGAAGGCCCCACATGTGTTACAAATACAGTTCTTGAGTATTCAAATGGATCTCTATATAGACAATATCTGGGCCTTCCTTCCCACCAACTGTAAAGAACAAGATGACAGTAGATGACAGAGGAGGATGTGGAAAAAACCCACAAAACCTGGGTCCTAGTAACCAATGCTTCTTAAGTGTTCCTGCCTAATTGGAGCACAAGAGACTAGAGGTCAATGACTGTCATCCATTTACATGTCTGGAATTAAAGTCACCAAGAACAAACCTGTGCTAGATACTATTAGCCCACAGGAAAATTGAAAAGCAGCAGGGATCACCTCTCCACTCTCTTCAATGTCTACCTGCCTTGGGTTTCAGCTGTAATAATAACCACTCAGTAACATTTAGGGTTGAAGGCAAGGTGATAAACTGCCACTAAGTACGGCAAGTTATCAGTAACACCAGGCCAATTGTCTCACTTGATCAGCTTCTGCCCCATTACAGCAAAATGAAATACTGCTTTCCCCCTGCTAATCAGAATCCTGAAATGGTTTCATGCTAGAAAACGCCATTAACACTATTCTCCAAAAAACAAAACAAAAATACAAAAAAAGTTTACTAGTCCTGAGCCATAAGTGAGCAGTCAGTAAAACACTCCAGTATGCAAACAATTGGGAAATCACCTATTATGACTTTGCATGCAAAGAATTGGAATTGTCACCTTTATACTTGCTGTTTGTTTTGCATCTAGTGTCAAAGTATGCTTTGTGCTATATATATGTGTGTATATATAATCTCATATCACAGATCTTGGCCTCAAAAAACAAGTAGTACACAAGAAAAATCAAGGTTATACTGATCCTCACACAAGTGCCTTCTAGAATGGTTGCTCTGGAGGCAAACTTGATAGGAAAGCCCACAGCCACCACAGCTGTTCCTACAAACAAGCTATGAGAACAGAACACAGTTTAGTGCTCAGAGACCACTACAGCTTAACATCTACTCAGGGATTATCCAAAAGGATAACAGTGCTGCAATGAAGTACCACTTGCTCAAGCAAGCTCTACACAAATTCGGTTAAACAAAATAAAGCTTCGCTTGCTGAGCACGGCCTCTACTCTGAGAACTTGATCTGTACTCAAGCTATGAAAGAGTTTTGCTTTTGTCTGTCTTAATATGAAATGCCACGTCTAAAGAGTAAGGATCAGAAACTCCCCTCTTGGTCTGCTGTAGTCACACAACCCCATTCCAGAGGATGTGGCTCATCATTTTTAATCAATCTTTATATCTCAAAGCTTTCTGATCGATGGAAAGTTTGATACTGTAAGTGTAATTATTAAACTGTTCTGGAGTCCATCAGAATTTACATTTTTACTTGTGCCACTGTGTATCAGTAATAGAAGAAAAAATAAATCCCCACAGCTCTCTGCAGCATGACAGAATGTGAGTTATGACAGATATACGCTACCGACCCTCCTTCTCTTATAGGCTATGCAGCACTGTGAAAGCTCGAGCCTTCCTCTGAAGTAGATGCCTCCTGCTTTTCATCTAGACTTCCTGCTGAATGGTTTGTTACAGCAGTTACTCTTCTTTTAATCATGCGCACAAGGGACATAACACAAGCCTGGGCAGCTTGCTCACCACTGGAAAAGCAACTGAAGCACATCTGATGCTGTAGCAGCATTACTAAAAACATAAGGGCATGCACTTCGGAAACACAGTGTACATTTAGAGAGGAGGTGCAGTTTATTCTCTGTGCGGGGTGCCAGTTGGAATAATTCCACAAATCAAGCACAACCTCAAGTTCTTTTTCATATACATACTGCACTACATCACCCCACCTTGTTAACAAAGAAGAAACTTCTGCTACCAACATATTCATTAGGTTAAGCAAACATGATATTCCATCCCCTTCTGGCTACTTCCCCTGGCCATCTGCACTGGAGCAGGGTTATACATGGTCCTCCAAGGTTGTTTGGGAGTGCTTCCCTTTCTCATTATGCATACTCCTTACTGCTTTTCCAGCTGAAGTGTTAGGTCAGGCAGCGCTACAAAAAGCCAGATACATCTCGTAAACTGTTGCTAGGATCTCAGTCAAGGCAGTATTACCATTTTTATTGCTCATTTTCTTCTTCTTAATCTGATACAACCCATAAACTTTCCTCTACAGATCTAGTCTTTGCCAGCCTAGGGAAAAAAAAAGATCAGTTCCTTTAAAGCTAAACAATGGGACTCTTGTCATCTATAAATATTAACCAGAAGAGAAACACAAGTGAGGGTGAAGAGTTATTTAAGATAAAGGGCAATTTTGTTACGAGATCAAGTGGCTATAAACCAAGAACAAATCTAGGCTTGAAATCAGAAGGCTTCAGGAGAGTTCTCGAACTAGACTGCATACCTCAGTAGACAAAATTCTTGGTGTTTGCAAGGTAGAACTCAAGTTTGAAAGAAACACATCCTGTTCATCCACATTCACAGAGACTACATTTAGTTCAATCTTGTTAATGGATGCAGTTCTCTTGCTCTTGGTCAGGACAATATGATGCCCTAATCCCAAAAGTACAGATCACTTACTTTAAATCTCTACTGTTTGAAGAACTGGGGCTATTCCCTCGCTAAATAACAGCCAGCCCTCACTAATCTAAAGCTTCAGAAATTGTATCTCTGGCCATTTCAGAGCCTGAGCTAAGAGGCCTTCCATGTGGAATACAAAGACTTCAGCGAGAACACAAAACTGGGTACCTTACTAATAATGCAACTACAGGAAAGCACAAGTTATCAGCAAAAACACACATAAGCACCAGATGTGAAACCTCAGATCTTCAGACTTCAGTGATTGCTCTGGATTTTGTCCTGCTAGTGGTTGCTCCTAGAACTCCCTATTACTCTTTATAGTAAAAACTTCCTAGCAGAAGTGTAACATGATAGAAAGCACAGCAATGACAGCAGAGAAGCAAAATCTCAAGCTGCAGCAAGTAAGGATTTGCTCAAACACAACAGGCACAGAAATAAAGAAAAGAAAACTGCTTACCTTCAGAATACCTCACATAAACAGGGATCTCCAGCAAGATCTCCTTGCCTCCACTGCCAACCCGTAAAGGAGACCTGGGAAGGGGTAGAACCTGGCTCCACCTGTTCTGGTCACTCAGGTTCATTGCATGCACCTGAGCTCCCCTGGGTTGGCCCTGCCCTCCCACCAGGTGCTCCAGCACTGCCTCAAGCCATCATGTAGCATTTCCAGTAGAGGTCAGCAAGAGGGACAGTTTTATTTTACCTTCTTCAGTAATCATTCTGACACTGAAGTTACTATAATAGTGTCATTATCCCAGACAGATAATAGTACTATTAACTATACAACACAGATGAGCTAAGCCTGAACAAAAGTCACTGTGGTACTCTGGAAAATATTTTGATATTTCAAGAAAAGGATGAGGCAAGCATACTCTGAGAATAAGTTCTTTACTGGATGACAGACTTCACCCTTTTGTTGTTTATCATAATGCATTCCTTCTTCCTTCCCTCACACTTGCTTCTTCTCTTCACCACAAAGCACTTTTGGCCTTATAAGAGTTACTTGTACTTTTCACAACTTCTCCATACATTCTTCCTTCCCAAAGCTGAAAAAAAAAGCTCACAACATCACAAGGAGACTATCCAGTGAGCTGTAAATCTTAATCATTTACAGCTAGAGACAAACCTTGCTACATGTGAAATGATAGCTTATGAAACTGCAGAGACAGGAGTCCTCCATGACAGTAGAATTTAATCTAATTCTTTTCCCAATGGACATCATTGAAGATGCTTCAACACCTACAGCACTAAGTCTCCAGAATGACATCTGTGGTGCCTAACAACTCAAAGGTCTGTTATGTTCTGTTTTGTTTAGGTAGTCACAATACTGCACCGTCTACCTTGGTTTCACTGCTGAAACCTTGAGATCTGACTCTCCAGAATCTCTGAAGACCCCAGATTTTCACCCAAACCAGGAGCTCAGGAAGAACTGGGAGATGTTGAACAGTCACTCATTAACCCACACCTTCCTGGAGGCAACTTAGTGAGCGCTCAGATAAAAGTACTTTGTTTAGTGCTGCTTCCTGCTCTGCCAAAAGCCTGATTTTAGAATTTTAGAGCACCTGACTTAAATCTCCATTTCCTCAAACAGCCAGGAGCATGCTCAATAAGTGAAAGACAGCAGTTTATAAATCCAAGTTCACTTCAAACTTGCAGTTAACGTGAAATCTTTGTCCCATCCATCCCCTTGCTGGGGAAAATAAATAAATACAAACACTCCTTCCCCCTGCCTGCCCTACACAACCATTATTTAATCCTCATCAGCGTAGGCATGCAGTGTAACTGGGAGTTATTCCCTCCTGGTAGAAGCATGCTCCCTACCAGCCACATTCTGATTCTGACTGCTGCTCACTGACTCCAAACTTTAGCAGCTGGGCTAAGACAGCTACAAGATGGGACATAGATCCTGTGTGAAGGAAGAGCAGAGTTTGCCTCCACCCTTTTTTCTTCTGTGCTTTGATCGAATACCTTTAACTCAACCACATCAGCGGCTTCATCTTCACTTAGATCTGTTAGCCATACAGGCTGCCAGTAGTGTATTCTTCCCAAATCAGTTACTGCTAGTTTACAGTACAGGAAATTTTGCCTCTCAGCCAGCTCTGATTATGGTTCTTACCACTAAACATATCAACATGTATTTTGCAAGTGCTGTAACTTTACCCCTGCCAGCTTTGAAGAAACCAGGGTCCTGTTTGCTTGAACCCTCCCCAGTCTATCTTCAATTCATCGTCCTTACTGATCAGCTGTAACTTTTCCTCTATTCATTAGGTTGCAGGAAAATAAAAATTCTAGATCAACTTGAGTTAGACGTAGCGGTTTTTCCCTGCAGCTATCCTTCTAGAAATAAATACACACTCACCGTACCCTGAAAAACTAAATGCCAGGCACAGAAATCCATCCCGAGGACAGACTTTTTTTTACCCTGAAGTAGAGCATGAGCAGAAGCAGACACTGCTGGTTGCTCACAGTCTGCAGTCACTCCATACCACCCTGAGCTCTCCTGCACACCGGTGATGGGTGCTATGGAAAGACAAGTCACATGCAGCCGTTTGCTTGCAGCATTTTTATAGAGCTACCAAAGGATGCTTCAGTAAAAGCTCTACGGATAAGCCATGTGCCTGCCCTGTACAGCACTACAGCTCTCCCATTTTCCATATTGTATCATGAAAACGCAGCCATGCAGGAGGTGTCTGTGCCAGGATATTTGTAACCCATCGTGTTTCACTCCAGTCGCTCTTCTCCTTTCTCACTGCCTGCAGTTTGCAGATGCTCTCAAGACTCAGCGTGCATCTGCAGAGCTTTGCAGCCTTCACGACTCTTGCACTGTGATACTCAGTCCAGCAAAAGACCGAAGAACTTGAGAGCTCAAGAAATGCTGGAAACTGGAGTCAGCAGTCCTCATTTTAGACGGATCATGTTTTCTTCCCCAAAATCACAACTTTGGGCGCCACAAGGCAGCCCCTCCTGAGCCAAACGCTGAGGTGGCTTTTTAGGGGGAAAAAAAGCAAATGACGGTACAAAGCAGTGCCACATCCCCGTGCAACAGAATGGCAGCAGTCGGGCGGTGAAAGTCTTCACGTAGGGATGCCTTCGTCTGCACTGCCCTTCAGCCCCACATTAAAAAGGGCGGAAAAGCAGCAGCAGGGCGAAGCTGCAGGTGCGCTGTGGCGCGAGCACGAGGCAGCAGCGGGTTTTCCCGCCTCAGCGCCGCCTCGTGGTGAGAGGCGGGAACTGCACCGCCGGCCGCGCGCGCCGCCGTTCAGGTGCGACTTCACAGCTGCGAACAAAAAGCCGCACTCACTCCCACAGCTCCCGCGAGATCCGCCCTCCCCCAGAAATTCAGCTCCCCCAGCTTGGAGTCTCGCTATGAGTATTTGTCAAGAGCTTTTTCGATGACACCGGTGTACAGAACAGCCTGGGCATCCGAGGTCAAAGCAAATCTCACTCTTTAGTCACAGTGGTGAGAGCCACTCTGCAGCGGGAATAAGGACATCCCACTCCACATATGCTTCTGCCAGGATAAACTCTTGGCATAACTACAAATGCCCAATGAAACAAATGCTGTGAGTTCTACTAGGATTTGTTCCGTCTGCAGACTTCACTGGCAGAAGCAAACCAACACAGAAATAAGACTGCGTCCGTCCTCAGCCTCTCATTGAGTCTTCTGTGACTTACGATCTCTGTGGAGCTCAGAAACAGTAGTTGAGAGCATCTCTGTCACTGCTGCTGCCATTTCTGTTCCAAAACCATGCAAAATAAAGATTTCAGGAGAATGACCTCTCCTGTTCTCATAGAAAAGCTAGAGTGCAGTGAGGGAGAGCACACTGAAATACAAATACA
Source organism: Odontophorus gujanensis (assembly GCA_013399175.1). Lineage (NCBI taxonomy): Eukaryota > Metazoa > Chordata > Aves > Galliformes > Odontophoridae > Odontophorus > Odontophorus gujanensis. The sequence goes on from VXAB01013754.1 coordinate 342,119, forward strand.
TGGCATAGAAGGTATGTTCACCAGGATTTATGACTTAGGACTCACACACCTCTCCTTCTTCCACTTCCTTCCCAACAAGTACTACATCTTACAGCTTGAGACACTTTTTAAACAATTAGATCCATCTTCCGCATTTTGCAGCAGCACCAGCATTCTATTTTTCCATCTAAATTCAAAATTGATGTGTTTTGGAACAGAGGTTGGACTTTGAATTAATCTCCCTTATTTTGTATTAAGTTTACAGCCATGGGAACACATAGCCTTCAAAATAAAACTCTGTTACAGCAAGAATAACCTACTTTCTTCAAAGGTGACAGTCTGGGCTGTTACTCTTCCCAGTGTACAGCCTTTCCTGGAAGGTAGAAACAAAGAGACAGCAGAAGACCCTGTTGTGCTTTAACATCAGAACCTGTTTGCCAGAGAAGGATGTAGCCATACCTACTTTCAAGCCTACATTTTTTACTCTTAGTATGTATAGCCTGGTTTTATAGAGGCTGTTCCCTTCTGTTCTGTGCATGTTCATTACTGACATAACAGCTGGCAAACAGAAAAAAAAAAAAGTAGAGTAAGGGAGTGTTCTGTCCCAAAAGTGTAAAATATGCCTGTTTTAAATGAGATTTTTTTTAAATAAATAATAATTTAAAAAAATGTTGTATAAATCACACTGTATAAAACCACTGTATAAACGACAACTCTGGGAACAATACTGATGTTCATTGCAGAACTGGACAATTTTAGTTTAAGTGCGTGAAAAACAGGGTGTGGGAGTTAGACTGAATCTATCTAGAAGACAGCGTGGAAGCAGAAGGAAACATCCATCTGCTTCTCATTTTCAGTATGTTCATGTAGTTGGCTGGCCTGGCTGAGCACTTCAATTAGCTGTTTTGAGATGAGAAATACCTCCACAGATGCAAATAAGTTGTTGAAAATGGTAATGAACAGAGTCCAGACAAGCACACCTTTATGAAAAATAGTGCTGAAGCCAATCTGACAATGAAAGTTATGCTAACTAAAGCCCGAAAACAAACAGGACCATGCTTCACCCTAGCACAGCTGGCCTCCCTCTGAGGAAGCTAATTGTATTTGCTCTTGAAAGAGAAAAGAGTAGATAAGCCACAAAGAGTTATATTGTGGGAACAGCTTGTATCAACTCTGGTGGAGGACATGAAAGGAGCCAACTGAAAATACATTCAAGTCCTGATTGTCACCAGCTTATTTTGACGGGGACTATTTACATATTTCATTTGGATACTTAGTGTTTCTGTGGTGAATGTCTTTTTTGAAAAGCCTCAGCCATTGAATACTTACTAATACATTTTTTTTTAATGGAATGGAAAGCAAATCAAGATATTTAGTCAAAGCTGTACACTTTAAAGCAGAACGAAACATGTTACACTTAGGGAATTTAGATACATAACAAGAAAATCCAGCAAGATATCAAGAAGAAATTCTTTGCTGTGAGACTCCATTTTAAACTGAAATTTTTAGAATCGTTACTGCTGCTGGGAGATTGAGTCTCCTGCAGAAGGAGTAACAGCTTCCTAACGTTTGAAAGGCTCAACCAAAAATGAACTCCCACAGTTTGGTGAAAACTGAGGAGCAACAATCAAGATCTGTTTCATAAGCTTTTTAACACTGGGTTCTCCCTGTAATTCTGTTTTTTTGTAAACTATTTTGTATCCCTATGGCCTGCTGGCTGCTGCTTTTGCAGGCTTCTGATGCAGGAAGGAAAGCACTACACTATCTTAGCAGTGACAGCGTTACACACAATGTCATACACAACTGTTGAATGTTAAGTCAAGATCTGTGTAACAGATACAGACATTTGTATTAATTCAACAAAAAATTTGTATTTACTGTAGGGGTACACCTCACATATGTTTCAGTCTGCTGAAGAAAAGAACTTTTCAAAGATAGCATTTCTTCAAGTGTGATCAGTCAGCCTGGAAGAAAGAACTTACCTCCACTCAGATTCACTTCCTCCTCCTCCTATAGAAGTGCAAAAATACAAAATATGAAGAAGTTGCTTCTTTTAAGCATTCCAGCTGTGTCGTGGTACTTTGCATACAGTTGTCCAATAGCTCACTGTATGTAAACCTTGGAGCTTGCATTGGGAATTACGGTCTATACTGTATTTTCCTGACAATGGCATTTTGTTGTCAAAGGAAGAATTTACATCAAGAGGACATCTTCCAGCTTGGAGCTGGCAGGCAAAATATAAGGTGAACTGTCTAGTAAAAACAAAACCAACTTTCTTTTGTAAAATAGTACACATTTTGTTTTACTTCTTTAGTAGTGGATCCCATTAAATAAATGCACCATAGTCCCACCCTCGCCTTACTACATCTTTTTTTAACATCATGGACCCACTGGTCTGCTTGCATGGCATGGACTTCTTAAAGGTCAGAATCTATGCCCAACTTTGCAATGAACCTGTTAGCAATGCCATTCCTGTGGGCAGTGGAAACATCCTGCCACATTTTTATTTCAGCAACATTATCTATTTCTTTTATATTGCCAGAGAACAATAGCAATCGTTAAAAGCTGGAGCGCTTCAGTCTCACACACCCACTGCCACTCAGCATTAGCCAATTTACTTCTGAAATTATCCCATTTGTTCACCCTTCCAACTCATTTCTCAGCTCAGATTTAACTCATCACACACAGCACATGCACTGGGTCTCTAACACTTCTTGAAGCACTAGGACAAGCTTGCTGCAGGAGCTAACAGAGTAACAAGCATCAGGACTGCCAGGGGCAAGCACCATCTGCCCGGGTAGCAGGTTCTACCCCAGCAGCAGGAAAAGGCGCACGATGACAACGTTTTTACTAGCAGTGAGAGGTCTGCCATCATAATGTTCAGGGCACTGAGTGAACTTTGGGCAAAACTTGAAAACTATAGTCAAGTTTCCCATTGGCAACAGCAGTCTACTCAGAGCTGCCAGAGCTTGGGGTGTAGTGTGTGACTATTCAGGAAAAATCCCTTCAGAAATCCATCGCCTACCAGACCGCACTGTAGTTCTGACCACTGCTGTCTGACGTGGCAAACCCAGAATGACGTGGTACCTCTACCCAGGGGAAAACAGCACTTGTAGTGGCAGGATCTGCCTACAAACCTGGGCCAGCAGCTATGTAGGGGGATAATTACTCCAAAACGGAATGAGAACTTATGACCTCCAGAGCACAGCATGAGGCAGTTTCTTCCTTCCCAAGGGAACAACTGAAGAAGCAAACATTATTATGGATGACGCAGATGAGAAAATGAGACAAGGGGACAAGGAGGAGAATGAATTGTTTAAAGGGAAAATTTTAAATTTATCGTGTTTCATTTCCTATCAGTGCATGGAGAATTCAGAGAAATACAGTTTAGATGAACAAGATGAAAAATTACCGCTCAACATTAATTTACAAATAATTAAAGTAACTGTGGTGGTATTTCTTCAAGCCCAGAGAACGACCAAATGAGGCGGCCTAGTGCCCTCTTGTGGATTTCACTGTCTAAAGCAACATTTTATTCGTTTGAAAGCAACTTTTCAAGCTTTGAAGGCTAAGCTGCACCAGGAAAGTAACACAGTTCCTCACAGAAAGGAAAGCAGGTTTTTTTGATACCCTGCTCTTCCTGATCACTAGCTTTCCAAAGGTGAAGGCTAAAGTATGCAGCAAACAAAAAGTGACTACTTTGTTCTAGAGTAGGATTTTTTTTAACATTTCTAATAATTAAAAATCTTGCCATAGAGGTTTTAGTCATAACTACATACAGTTCCGTAAACATAGTACCAACTTAATCTGGTGGTATTTTAATTGCAACACTGTCACCTCCTTAACAGAAAAGGGTTCTAGTGCAGGGACAGGAACGGAAGGAGATCATTTTGTTACCCTCAAAGTAGCTGAAAAGTAGCATGGTTGGTTTGCTTCCTTGACCTTCCCCATGCTACTTCCAGGTTTCACCAACACACCCCCTCAGACTCTGCACTTCGATAGAAATTGTCAGAGGAACGTACCTTGAATCCACCATATAGAAAGATATCCTACCTAACTAGGACCTACTAAATCATTAGCGCTCATGAAGTGCTGAATTAGTTTTTATCCTCATGGTATAAAATAACTTTACAGAATTCTATCTACTGTATCAGTAAGGATGGTTGCTTGATTGCTGATACTAAAAACACACCAAAACCACAACAGGCTACTTCGGTCAGGCAGCAGATGGCACTGAAATCCTTCTATGGGATGGAGTTAGGCATCCAAATGCACAAAACTTCATTAGGACAATGTAAGTGTACACATGTCTCAGCATGTTTATATTGTAAGTTCACATTTGGTAAAAGAAAATAGCAGGACATACAAAAGTCAGAAAAATAAAATGATTTTGTAAATAGTATTATTTCTATAGAAGAATACTTGCAAATAAGTGTTAAAAATTACTGTTCATTTGCTTACTATTAGTCATCTGAAAATGTAAAAATAATCTCTTTACAAATAGCTTAATATTTACAAATAAGAAAGCTTTACTCTTTCCTTCTCTTTTTTTTTCTTATTATTTCAATTGCCTTAAGAATGTGAGATCAGTTTTTGTTTCCAAAACTCAATCAAAGACTGTTCCTAAAAAAAAATATTAATAACTCAGTTGACCTCACCGTAACACGTTGTTTCCTGGCTGTACTGGGGCAGGAATCTCACACATGCTAACACCATCCTTCTCCCATCCGGTATGTTCTATTTCCCAGAAAGAACTTCAACTATAAAACTCTTACATAAAGTAAACTTTATTATATTGTTCTTGTTCTAGATTTCTGCCTTAGAAATGCTGTTACAAAGTGAAACAGCCAGGAACACTATCACAACAGAGATGACAGTATTAATAAACCAAACAGCAGGATCACATGGATCAGAGAAATATGTCAACCTCAATCTCTCTTCCCATACTACTAATCCATCCCATAGAGGTTAGCTTACAATCACCCATTGTAAGGGATCACTGCTTTCCCACACAGCTAGAAATCCTGAGGGCGTACTAGCTCATTTGTGCTTCATGGTCTACAGGTATAGAGTAAATCTTAGCTCTTTAATAAGGCAGTAACTCCAGACCCATGAGCCTTTACTCACTTTGGCACAAAGTCAGGCTTTCAAGACTAAGTCAGCACCTCCACAGAGCAGTACTTGTGCCATCTGGGCAAACACCAACGCCTCCGCACCACATTCCTCTGCACAGTCTGGATCTGTCTCAACAGATGCACTGAAATCAGATCACAGAAATTCTGCAAGGTGAGGACAGATACAGCATTCCCAAGTAGTAGTGAACTACTACAGCACACAGAACGGAGAACAGGTTCAAAGTATATGCAACATTTTATTGAAAAAATACGTATGTTCTGTACATAAAGTACAACTCAATGGGCTTGACAAAATCTCCGGAGACTTATCGGTTAATAAAGGTCATCTATTCTTCCTTTTCCTCTAAGAACATAAAGCACACAATGAAGCAGCAGGTCCCTTGTACTTGTGCAAGTGCAATCCCATCACTGTGCGTGTAGCACAGCACTTGGCTCTACACAAGGGACTCCAACATGCTCAATGTACTTTGATGGATGATCTGCAAGAAATTTAAAGCATGGAGGAACTGCACAGGACTGGTCCTTCAACCAACTGATGATTCAAAATTTATCACGAGATCTCTGTACTCATAAGCAGCCTTGTGTATCCAATATTTATGACAAATAAATACAAAAATAAATAGGGATCTGGCCTCACAGAACCTCAAGTCTCAGAAGTAACACAATTTGTAGCAAGCTACATACATAATTCCAACTATATCAACATAATTTATTTAAATCTCTATCAATAAATGTATTAAAAGTATAAATCCTTATCCAATACTGAGAGTTTAGTTCTGGAAATAAACCCAGAAAAAAAAAAAGCAAAAAAAAAAAGCTTTTTCAGTTCTCTTACAATTTAGTGTGCTTTTAGAAAATGCTTTATAGCTGAACTTCAGCAGAAACTAGCTGCTATGTAATGTTATTCTATTTCCCAAACCTAATATAAAAAGCTTTTAAAATCTTTTTACAGTAACTGGCTTTCATGTCCTAACTTTACATACAGTTACTAAAAATACTGCACGTAGCAGTGTTGTCCAAAAATAGGTTTAATGGCAAAACTACATGCACAAATGCCAGAGTATCAAAGCAGAAACTGAATAATGAGGCAGCTTCACAATTAAACTATGTTGCTAATCAGATGGTGTAACAATACTGCAACCCCAAAAGATATGTATGTTGCAAACGGAAAGACAATGAACAGAACTGAATGAGGAGAAAGTTAGGCAGAAAAACCTTTTTTTCTTCTCCAATTAAAACTGGAATGTCCGTTATCACCAATAAGGTAAATGTAGGCCAGCATTAGAAATTTGTACTAAATCAGGAGTAAATTGTGATGACTTCTCGTCCACCTCCTCTGACAAGTAATACTCTCTCCAGACCCTCAGTCAAGACTTCAAGAAACTCCATGTCTGTTTCAGCAAAGTCAAGGACAAAGAAATGTTAAAACCAGAATGCACAATGATTAGCCTCCCCCCATTGAGAAAACAAGAACTCTGAACAGTCCCTTTAAGAATGTACTTATTTCAACCCCAGGACAGGAAAAATTTTCCTACAGGTAGATTTAGGGAGATTGGATTTTTTCCAACAGTTAAGTAAATGTTACTTGTGGCTGAACGCATTTCTATACGCTTATGCTGTGAAATATCTCACTGCAAGATGCTACATGAGAGCCAAGTTTATACTCAGTTCAACACACCTGCATTCATCCTTCCAAACAGGTATAGATACGGTGGCAATGGGACAAAAGTAATGAACTTATGAATGCATCTAACCAATAATTTTACATACAGAATTTGACTACTAAGTTAAAGTTCTACATTTGAGAAAATTCTCAGATCACTCAAACTTTTCCCCCTTTTCCTGCAAAATACTAGGCCTCTGACTATTTAAAAGAGGAATGGGTGCCTTTAGGCAGACTGAGACACAGTTACAAAACCTACTTTTTGTGCACGCCAACAGTGTGACAAGTTGCATTAATGCAGGTTCAGTATGTGCCTGAGATAAACTCCTGTTTAACTTATATTCAAAATATTGCTCCTTTCCAATGTAAACTACTTCCACCACAAAAGTATTGGGGAAGAAAAGACAAGGAATATACTTCTTCAAATGTTGCATCTACTACTTATTTCTGAGTAAATTCTGGAGCTTGGAGAGAGAGGCAGAGTTAGGGAAGGAATACAGTGGCTTACTGTAAGCTTCATGAGGTTTTTTTTGAAAGCAAGACTAACTTTCCCAGCAAAATGATCTGAATACCAACAGACACAGACACTCCCATTCAGCTGTTCTTTGGGAATACTGCATGCTGTCTGGTCACAAGGGCTCAGCCTCTCTAGGGATGGCTGCAGGAATAAGTATCAGCATCAAAAGTTACCCATAGGTTCAAGTTCAAAATCTCTCCTGCAGCTGCAGCAGCTGTGGTTGAAACACTCTTATGCTGGGGAGGAGTGCTCTAATCTCTTCTTCAGCCAGCAAACTGTTGTGTAATAACTGTTACCACTGTTTCCCTCTAGAGTTAGGAGAAAACTGTAATCATTTGGCCTGTGATTCGCAACTCATGCTGCACACATATTTTGGCACAGTTCAAAGAAAGGCTTGCTAACATGACAGTACAAACCAAGGCTGAAGAGAAGCTATGGACAGAAAACTGGAATGCCAGGAGGCCAGCAGACTGCAAGCTTCAGCTCTGGCCTTGTTTAGCATGGTGCAAGTATCCCCCTAGGGATCTAAGTACTGTAGGTTTGAATTTAAATCTTACCACAGCAGTGCATTTGCAGCTAAACTTCAATATTCTGTTGTGTGAGAATGTACCTGAGACACACCCTCTCTATCAGCACTTCCTGCTCACCCATGTTCAGACACTGTCCTGCTCAGAGCACTGGCTACTGCCAAAGCCTCCTTAAACATCTGCCACATCCACTATTGAGACTTTATCTCCAAAGTCAGCACCGTGGACTTCATTCCTGGATGGAGGTCCCAGCCTCTAAATGACACTGTATATCATATAGCAGGCCATTTGTCTTTCAGAATTAGCCTTTGCTTCTGCCCTGGAACACATTATGTGTTGTCAAACTGTTTAACCTTTTCTCTAATGGCAAAATAATCACAGATGAATTGCATATTGTTGCACAAGCAAGCCTTGCAAGTTCTTGGTACATTATATTAAATAAGAATTGAGACAATACTAATTTCAAATTCATAAAACTTTCAGAGCAACCAATGGCAAATTTTACTTTAAGCAATTACTACGCAGCAGCCCCAGGCAAATACTCTCCACTCAGTGGAAACTGTCATTTATTACAGTCAGACATTTGTGTCAGAATAACTTCAACAGAACACATTAAAGGAAAAGTTTGTACGTGGACCAGGCCTTGACTGAAAGGATACAGTTCTCATCACCATCGGTGTTCTTTGGAGGACCGGGCATATTAAGGAGAACAAGTCTGGCATCATGGGATCTATTAACAATAACTTCATTCAGCTTCACTGCTGTGTGCATCCTTCGGACGTTAGACTGGTTCCTGCAGAAAAAGCACATTTAGACTTCGTGTTAGAAACATGCCTCTGAAAAACAGAATGCCCAAGAAGCCTTAAAAGGGCACCTTAAGTCTCTTAAGTACCCTGTTCAGAGTTAACAAACAGCACATTTCTTCACACAATGATGAGGATGCTAAAAAGATTTCAGAGTCCTACAGGTACTGTCAGACCATCCATTTTAAGATTCCTGGAGTTAGGTCTCCAACTGTTGAAGTCACACTGCTCTTCAGGAAGCACATTTTATAAAGAGGATTTACAGCCTTTTGCAAGGAGCTGAAAACAGATTTGCTCAAGAGGACATGTGCTTTAACCATGGGTGATTGTGACTGCAGAGTCTCCACTTCTGCCTTGTCTTCCCTCCTGCAGCAGCACAGACCTCTACCAGAAAACCATTTTTCTCAGATTCATCAGAACGAAGGTATAGGTGGGCAGCACGGTGTTCCATCCATGCTCTCTGTGAGTGGACTTGTCTTTTTTTGTGTGTGGAACAGCATTTGACATCTCCAGAAAAATCCTGGTTTGCTACAGCTTCCTACACTACTAATGGCTGGATGCATGCCTGCTAGTGGGACTTGACTGGTGGTTAATAAAGATCTTAAGCTTTTCTTCAGTTTGACACTCATCAACCTCTCTGCCTGGTTATTTGCAAGAAAAATCTATGATCTGAGCATCTCTGAAACCTCAATCACACTTTCAAATTTGAGCAGTCCCTTGATTGTTGTGGGAGAGAAGGGAATAGATGCAGAATGATCTCACAAACCTCTGTCCTTCCAGAATCCAGGTACACAACTAATCCTGTACATAGGCACATTACCAATTTATCAGAATATATTACCACAAAATAACATCAGTTCATGCAGGAATAGAACTGGAAAGCATCCTTCAGGAATTCTGAGTCAGGAAATGTTTCCTTCCTGCAGGAAATCAATCATTATTTTGGTATCGCGAAAGGAAAAGCAGACCAGAAATAGAATATATTTCCAGTTGTGAGGATTCTATGATTTTCCACTTGTTTTCTTTCTTCATTTCAATGTATTGAAACAAGGTATTAGTAGACAGATTGAATATAAACACACAGTTTTCCTGATTCAGTTTTACATGAGTTAAAGCCTTTAGTAACCTTGCTGCTCTTCCAAATACATAGTTTTGCAAGAAGTATTTTATATAGACAGAAAATAGAAGATGCAATGGTATGAATAACATTTGTTATATTAACAACACAGTCTATCCACTTTGGATTACCTCTGTTATTTCAAGTTCTTTTTTAACATACAGCAAGGACATCCTCTGTCTGCACCACGTCAACTTCAGGAAACCACAGACACACAGAGAGGCACCAGATCATGTTTACAGGAAGTGTGGAAGAAACCATCACCAGAAACAATGAACTGTTGTTAACTATGTATAGTTTTAGAGAAGTAATGGAAAATTAAAGGCTTGACATCGTATAAAGTGATATTTAAAACTTGCATCTCCCCAGCGATGTGAAGGTGTAGACTACGAGAAATGTTTTTTTTGTTGTTGTTGGAGTTTGTTTTTTGTTTTTTAAGAGTGCAGCAACCACCAGAAATAACATCATAGCAGTGCTGAGGAAGGATCCCGCATTTCATGAGATACTCTGCTTAAGAGGTTCAGGCCTGTAATTGTTGCTTTTTTTTCTATGACTTGTCAGGATAACTTACAGTTTGTTATATGTTATTTATAATGATACTCAGCTTCTGTGGCGAATACTGCTCCCTCTAAAACCACTGCGAAGACAGCTTAACTCTTTTCTTTCCTTCCATAATTACATATATTTTTCCTGCTCTTTGTTGAGATAATCAAGTTTTTCCTCTCAATCATCTTAAGGCACTTCTATGTTAAATAACAAACTTACAAGTTTTCCCACTCTCTGAAAGCATGGAAGAGGAAAAAGTACAGGCAGTTAACACCAAATTCAGAAGAATTCCTGAAGTATATGAACTACATATGATTTCACCCTAAAGCAGAGTTGATTTCTCACTGCTTTATTCTCAAGAAGAATCTGTAACTTCGTCAAGTACGCAAAGCTGACAAAACGAACTCTTCACATAAGATGCAATACATCATGAGATCACAGGGTATTCACATATTTTCATGCTAAGCCACAAAGAGCTTTACTTCCACCTATTCAAGGGGTGCACACACAGTAACACTGAAATGGTTCTCATATGCCCATGCTCTTTCAACAAATCGATCTTCAAGGGTTTTAATCACACTCATATTCTATTCAGTCACTCATTATCATCTCCACAGCCTCTTCCTTGCTGTATTAAACATCCATACTTGACAACAGATCAGCAAAGTTGCCAGTTTTTTATTAATTGTCATTAGATCCACGAAATTATCAGTCTGTTTCTTTAATTGTGCATTTTGTTAATGTATTTGGGAGGCAGGAGGAAAGCTATAATAGAAAAATACTGAGGCACACATGCCACATTTTGTAAGTTAGAGATTTCTCAGGATGCTAACTGCTGTCTTTTCAGTAGTCAGGTCCCAGTGTTTACTGTGCAAATCTAAACCAAGGACTAGAAGGGAAAAGATAATAAATGCATAGCACAATTAGACTTTCAGGAGGTGCAAAACACTGACTCTTGACAGAACTCACGGTTTAATGCTGATGAGATCTTTAAAGCTTCCCACAGCACTGCCTCGGTTCCGCTTCTCAGCATCACATTTCTCTTTTGTCCAGGTCATCTGAATGTTCTCAGGCACAGTGTCCCCCTCGTCTTCTTCATCTGAATACAAGCTTTCCAGACGTGCTATTGAATGTCTGTCCTTCACTAGCTGAGCCTAGAGGGCATGCAAACAAGGTGAACTCAGACTTTGTTTCACCATTGATGGTTCCTTCTAAGCAATGAAAGACTTCTTGTTCCATTTTATCTTTTACAGTGTACAGTCAATTTGGTGCTTGGTACAGCTCAGATACTAAATGCCTGCCCTAGCTAAAAATCCTACATGAGCAACCTGACTTTAAACTACTTAGATGATTGTGAGCCATGCAGAATTGAGGCTAACAGATACCTCTGTCTATACAACAACAACAAAAGACACTCCATCTCACTTCATGACACAGTCTTAAACAACCAATGTTTGACACAAAATTGATAACAAAAAGTTGGATAAACACATGCACAAGAATAAGATTGAACACTTAAGGCTAACAGTCCAACCAAGCATGAAGCTGTCAGTAGGAAAACAGGTTATTCTATAAACTGAGACGAGCCACAGATATCCCATATAAAGCAAAACCAAGGTCAAAACCGGGTTGAGACTTACATCCTCTCATCACTGAGCATCATTTACACTGCAAAGTGGAACACAGAAATTGTTTCTGCAGCTTATATGCTGCCATTGTTTTTCCTAAAACAAAAGATTCCTAGCATGGGTTTGCAAGCGCAGCAAGGCTATTCAGTGACAATATGTAATTTTGGGGAAAAAAAAGCTACACTAAAAAGACTTCCTTTTAGCTTTAGAATACAGGAGTTTAATTTAGAAGTAGTTATTATAAAACACTACCAGGAAGGCACTGCCTCATCCACCTCAGCAGCCCATAGTAAGCAACCACAAATGACATACCTCCCTTTCCCGCTCTGTTTTTGTCAGTCTCATTTGCCTCAGCATCTGAGATCTCTGCTCCATCATAAGAGTTCTCTCATAAGTATATGCTGAAATATCACTATTATGCTGCAGAAACAAGAAAAAAATATGGCTCTTAAGTCATAATCAAACACCATCATTTCTGTCATAAAGGGGAAAAAAGGTTCAAATCCCTTACCATTTCCACCACTTCTACCTCTGCCTCTATTCGGAGTTGATAGAGGAAAGTAGCCAAGTCCTTCTTCATCTGGATGCTGTTGTCATCCATCTGAGCCACAGTAAAAATTCTCATCTTGCATTTTCTCCAAACCTGGTGAGAGAACGTAAATTCTCAATATATTTGATCTAATAACACTCTGTTTCATGAAATGAGCTTACCAATACAACTACTGTTGTTCATCACTGCAAGCAATGCTACCTGGCCTTTTTTCCTTACAGCAATGCATACCAAGTAATTGCTAACAAACATTCTTTTTCTAAGCTCCTTACTTTGTGCTGCTTGAGTAGAAAAGGAAGTAGCATCAACATGCCTCCATCATGCACAATCCACCACACATCAATGTTGCCTTCATTGTAACGCTCATGGTTGCTGGGGTAGAAAGACACGTTTTTTGGAACCAGCAGAGCCAGATGGGCTGCAGTTGTGCAACGAACAGTACCTGGCAAAAGGGGAAAGAACAAACATTTACCTTCAACTCTGCAAGAGTCATCTATAGTGGGGGGGGGGGGGGGGGGGCGCAAATAGTTACTCACTAAGAAAATAACAGCAAACCATAAAAGTTATTGCTTACATGAAGAAAAGTGCATGCTGGAAGGCTCGCATAGACTGGTAGGTCAGACCAAACAATGCAGGATAAAACTGACTTACAGGAACATAAGTCCTGTATCATGTCAGAAATAAAGGCTGCTATCTTCAAAGCTAAATACAAAGAAGCAGCAACTGTTCTGTTGTAATTTGTCTGTTAAGCAGTTGGATCATCTGAGACGACAGGGGTATGTGAATGATAGAGCAAGGGCAGCATTAGATCCCACAGCAAAGATGCTAGATTAGCACCTGTGGAAAGAGATTATCTGGGAAAAATAACAGCTTGCCACAAAAACAGTATCTCTCAAGTCCATCATTTTGAAGTGCTCATTAGAAAGATGAATTTTAACTGCCAAATTAATAGTTGAAGAACTTTCATAGACCTGTTGGCTACAATGGATGATATTTCAAATACAAATCAGTTTTGTAGGAAATCATCTACAGACAATTGGCTTATTGCTTTGCCTGAAAGCATAGACATACTTTCCCCTCCTCAATCACATCCACTCGTCACACAAGAGACTTTACTTCCCTCGTGAACTTTACCTCAGTTGCTGTATTTACACCTTTTGCAACTTCAATCTAAAAGCTTGAGATTACCACATTTATTTAAAAAAAAAAAAAAAACAACACAACAACCCAACACACACAACCCCAGCAGTACCACGTAAGCATGAGATCATTTTTATTTTTTTAAGACTTAAGCTTTATTAACTCAGCATGAAGTTCATGATCAACAGAAGAAAGAAAAGCATAATAAATTTCACAAGGATTCTGTTAAAATCCCCAGTGTGTAATATAAGTGTAACAAACAACTTTGGTCACACCAAACCTTCAAGACTCACCTATAAACGTCTTCCACGACCTTGGATCTTCACTTTGCCTCCATCCATACGGCCATCCCAAAACCACAGTATTATGTTTCATGCCACCAAGCCCACAGGACTGGATCAAGTGCGCAATTCCTTCTCGAACTTTATTGGCTACAACTACTTGACAAAATCCTTTCACCTTCTCAATGTCCATCATATTTTTAATAGTCTGAAAGACAGTCAAGATAAATCCTCATACACAAGAAGAATTCCATGTCTTTGTCTGTCATTTGATTACAGTGTACATTCCCCATTCACATGGCCACAGATAAAACACAATTTAAGGCAAAGTTTGGCTCAAACACTTCCCCTAATAAAACAAAAGAGAAAATGCCCACTCACTGTATATAATACCTACTTAAAGCACACAGAGTACCCTTCCAAACTTAATTATTCCCAAAATGCAAAGCAAGCTTTTCTTTCGGGCTTGAGATATAACCTCTTGCTTATAAAAACTGCAGTAGTTAGCGATATCTGTTAATATCTCACTTTCCATTTTTTTGATCTTAAAACATCCACCTTTTTAAACACACAGTTAATTAGCTACGCTTGGATTTCCAGTTCAGATATCTATATGTAGTTTGCCGTGTTATTACATCCATTTAACAAATACAAGCACTAAATCCACACTTGAATGCCACAAACAACCCACACAAGAAAACCATGCCCTCTATTTGCTTAAAGATGAAACTCGTTCAACCTGTATGCCTGTGAATTCATTTCCCCTTTTTTAACAGTGTTCCTGTACAAAAGCCCTTTGAGGAAAACAACATGCAGAGAAGACACAGATGAAAGCAGGCCTATGATGTCAAGTTTACACCATGAGATGGATTAAATGATTTATTAACACATTTTCAAGACCATCTTTTAATGCTTTCTGTGACAAATTTATCACCATGAAGAAAGAAACAGAGTACATTTGCTAATTTATAACAATTGCAAGTCACAATGTTTCTTGTTATGTTCAGAAACTAAATAGTCATCTTCCCTTCATTAAACAGCAGACATAAACTCCCAGAGTAATCATTTTCTATAAATCAAAGACAATTTTATGCAGCAGGGCTTCCTATATGAGTAGCAAGCATTTATCTTATATTCTCAAAGACAACTGACAGCTGATACATGTTTGCAAGTTCTGTAACAAACAGCTGGAGCACTACTCAGCACACACTGCTTTTGCATGGAAGTCTTACTTTTTTTTTACTTAAGTTTTTTGCCATGGAGGATTATGGAATTTCTTTATGGATTGATTTAGTACACTGACCTGCTCAGCAGCTTGGGCTTCTCCATAAGTTTCCAAGAAATTCCCCTGGATGACTGATCCTATGATAGTCAAACCTTTGCCAGCTTTCAGCTGGGATGCAAATGTTAACAATCTAGGGTATTTTACATGCAAATCTTCATCAAGTTTCAAAAGCACCAGCAACTGAGGCCTGGAGAAAATTAAAAGAGAATTTATTTTTTATTAATAAATCACAAAGACACTTCTGAAAAACTGCCTCATTTGTTACTTTAACTGTGCCAGAGTATTAACTCTGATAACTACAATCCATCTCCTCCATTAGGAGAGCTTTAATTAATAATTTATCTATCTTGATTCAAAGCAGATTTGAAGCACTGAGGGAACTGTATTGTTTTGACAGTCATAAAACCCATTCATGTATTTAGCTTAAGAGACTTTCATTAGTGTTTTATTACCTGCTTGATTTTTCAAGGCTCTGTTAAGCACAATTATAGCACATGCTTTGTGAGAAAGGCTGTACTTCCAGAACTACCTCGTACCAAGAGATTGGGAAACATGAATCTTTTTTATCACTCTGCTTTTTGTCCTTAAGGTATTTTTACAGATTAGTTACAATATTTTCTCTCTTAAGTTATGGTTAAGCAAGTTCAAAAAGACCTTTTTTTGTTTTTTCTTTTAAGGGAGATTCCCACTCCTCCTGCTCAGAGCCTGACTCACAAAAGAGTTCTGTAATTTGGCTTAACATACAAAGTCAGAGGGAGAAATGTTGGCCTCTCTTCCAGCTTTTAAGGCTCAAATGGTAGCAGTGACATCTTCATGTCCTCAGCAATTTACAGTGGGTCTCTGGACCTCTGCACTTCACAGTCTTAACAAGTTCCACTTCAGAATATTATATTCTGAACATTTAAATTCAATCTCACAGATCCCAAAAATCTTGCTTGGAATCCACTGAATGCCTTATGTGTAAGGAGCCAATGAAATCAGTGTATTCTACTAGTCTAAAATGAATACCTCCAGTTCTTTGTGTGTGGAGGACCCTCCTCCAGTCTGAGTAAGGCATATCTTGCTGCGCTGAGTGAAAGGCCCCGAATACCATCACCCCATTCCTTCTCTGCACTGTGAAAAACACACAGTTCAGCCATTGTTTAGTTTTAGAAGCATTTAAATGCACGTTAACAATCATGATATAAATAGTTACCTTATGAGTTCAACACTGTGATGCACAGCATGCATCTCATACACACACATACACCTATGCGTGATGCATATCACATGAGCAAAATGCAAATATTTCAGTCAAATGTGTATGACACCACCTTCCTGCATTTAATTTGTAATCAACACTCTACTCCAGAGGTTTCCCAAGCATAAACAGCAGGCATTTCATTTGCTATAATCAGGTTATGCAACAATACTACAGCCAGATTCAATCAGACATTGACAATCTGCCTTCAGCTGTTCTGGGCCTGATGCAGTTCTGTGTGTTAAATGAGAGGAAAAGTCCCCAACCCCAACCAGGGCTTCTGCTTCCTGTGGCCCACATATTTATTCAAACATCTCTAGAGACTTAACAAAACAAGTCCCTAAGACTTCAGTGGTTTCATTTAGTACTGACACAATAAAATAATGAAAAAAAAAATACATATTGCTAAGAAAAACCCTCTAATTCATCCTCTGGACCATGCCACTCCTTCACTAACTGTGGTACAGGCTGGAAATAGTTAATAAACAACACAGCCAGACTTCTTCCTACCATCTCCTATTCAGTTAATACTTACCCTTGATATTCAATGTACTTGTAAATCATTCCTGCAATAAGCATAGCTACCAAAGCATAATACCAAGATGAAATGAACATCAGTGCCAGGCAAATACTCATGCCTAAAAACGAGAGAGCCCTAAAACAAAAAGCAAAGATATTAGTGAGTAGCAGCCTACAAAAGCAAATGAATAAAGAAATACTAACTTAATTATTATCTCGCTGTTTATTCTTTATATTTTCTATC
Organism: Odontophorus gujanensis; assembly: GCA_013399175.1. NCBI lineage: Eukaryota > Metazoa > Chordata > Aves > Galliformes > Odontophoridae > Odontophorus > Odontophorus gujanensis. The sequence goes on from VXAB01013754.1 coordinate 359,293, forward strand.
TGAACTGCCAGTAAATAAGGCTTCCAGGGAATCTCCCACATCTCTCACAGTTTTAGTATCCTGTTGTAGAAATAAAACTCATTCCATTAATTATTTAAGCCTGATCCACTATGAATATTACACTGTTGTCCCCTTGTCTAAAAACAAAATCTAGAAAAAGAGAACACGTCCACAACTTTCAAGGAGAGGATTCTCCCCAGAGCCACGCTGCAGACCACACAGCAGGTGCTGAGCATGCTGGGCTTTTGCTTACCAGTGATAGTACTTAAATCGGGGCCGCCAGTTTGGAGTTCTCAGAAGTGTCTGTACTGCACATGCTAGATTAACAAAGAGGTAACACATCAAGAAAAACCTGCAGAAACAAACAAATACCATCAACATAACTTTTCGGCATACACACTTTGAGACTATAATTACATGGATTAATTATTATCAAAGTATGACTACCATTTAGTTTTTTTAGCCTGACTTATCAGTAAACAGAATGAATATAAATGTATGTGCAACATCAGCCCTGTCTTTCACAGCCTTATGTATTAGAAATAAAATTTTCCCAAAGAAAATAAACCACGTTTATTCACAGAACATTCCAGAACTGAAACAAAAAGATTTATATTAAGAGCCACAGACGAGAGAACTCAAAAAAAATAATAAAAAAGCAACTCAGGCTCCATTAAATTTGTTTTACCAGTTTAAGACGTGGTTACAACATGCAACCAAAACAGTTATCCTCAAAAGCATATTTTCTGTGTATGGCTTTTGTTTACATTTTATTGTTTGTTTTACAGTAACTGCCCTGTTTCTTACATTGAGAGAATGGGAGCCACCATGTCAAGGGAAGCAATAAGGATTCCCAGCTCAGCAATCAATGCTGTTAGCAGAAGAGCCCATGTTGGTTCACCGTTTGCTTTGCCATGACCAAAAACCTGAAGAAAGAGAAACATTTTCAACAGTCACCATTAGACATTAAGCAGACTTTCCACATATTTCATAAGTGTATAATGAAAAAAAGGCAATCTATTCAGAGAAACTGCAATAATTTTCCTCTATCTAGAGCAAGGAGACAATTACAATGGCTTTCTCTGCTTTACCACATCAGATGTGAATGCTCATAAAATTACCATATATGTGAATTCAAACTTCTTTAAAAATATTCCAGTTTTTAACAAAGGAAAACAGAGCATGGATAAAAAAAAAAATTGACCTTCACTTCAATGCTGGGAAAACAAATCTGATTTTCAGGAGCATAAAGTCAAATCACTGGCCAGTTACTACATACTGAGTGCCATTTTTAAACATACCCAGAGGAAAGGAATAATGTTGTCCTTCGCTATTGCCTGCAGCAGCCGGGGGGCTCCAGTAAGGCTCTGCAGACCTGCTCCACAGGTAGAAAAGAAGGACCCAATCACAATGACCCACGGTGAGGGCCACGACAGAGTGCCCACCACTAAGTTCTTGTTCACTGCATCACCGTACCTGCAGAGAGGAACAGCAAGAGGTTTATATTCAAAAGTGTATTTTGATATATTCTGTTTTCTTGGTCAGTTTTAAAATACCATTTAAATATTAACTATTAGATATTCTCTGCTACGGGAAATATAGAAATTGGTAAATAATTACAGTTACTTCTAATACACAGCTAGGAAACATCCATAACCCAATTCCAGCATTTTGCTTTTTTTTATTATTATTATAAAATTCTTACTTCATCATCAGAATGCGATTTCATACTTTCACAAGATCTGCATGTCTTAACAACAGAAGGAAAACCTGATTTTTAAAACATCCTGTACAACCCAGCATCAGACAATCCTACAGGCACATTTAGTGGTTTTACTTGGTAGTTTTGTTTGTTTGCTTTCCCCCTCAGACTTAATTATATTCACATGCACTTCTCTGTTTGTCCACAGGAAAGAGACAAGCAGTGTGAGAGAAGCCTTCCAAAACAAAGTACTTGTAGACTGTAGTACTGGAAACATCGTTAGTGGGTTTACAGATAAAAAAGTTAAATAATAAATAATCTAAGGGCAGAGTTAACCAAATATTAACCTTTATTCAGTTATGGATGTCTGGTTGGGTTTCTTAGTTTGGTTTCTGCGTGAGAAACATACAACTAAGGTTTAAAAGTCACCCAGAGGCAAAGGCACAAAAACAAAAAATAATACTTAAAAAAGATGGGTGGGGGAAAACCAACACTCCTTGCTAAAAGAAAAGAGAAAGTACAGTATTAAAGAAGTAAAGCTTAATGATTACTTACTTATCTCTTAGGACTACACCTTCTATGCAGGCTCCAAATAATAATACACAACTGAAGTCTTGAGTACAGAGCGTGCTAAGGAAGTAGGATTTATTTAGACACAGCAGATGAAAACAACTAGAAAGTATTGGGAAAACTTCACTATCTGCCTCTGTGCTACAACACTCGTATTGCAGTATCTCCACAAATAAACAGAAAAGCCAGTAAGCAAATTCACATCCCACTGCTCATGCATACATTGTAACAGAAGAGTTTGCCACTTAGAAGTTTCCATTTTTATAATATGATTGCTTGAAATGTTACAAGAAAGGAGATAACTTTAAAGGAAGTGACTGTAATGTAAACTTCAATTTCATCTACTACTACAGAACAGAAAATAATATTAAAATACTTCTTCCAACTTCTTCTCTTGTGTCCAAAGATATTTTGAATGGATGGCAAATAATTACATGGCACTTTCTCGTGCTGTGGTCTCTGAGGACATCTGCATCACCAATAAGTCTTTGAATATTTGGTTTGTTACTAAACTGTACTATTCCTGCACATAATTCAATTTTCCTGGCTCTAGCATTCCAGGAAAGATTTTGATCTGGTGCCTGAAATTGAAATGTTTAAATCTTGAGCTCTACCTCAATCTCTGAAACATAATTAAAAAATATAAAGGATAATAAAAGGGGAAACAATGTTTTCCCCTAGAAATTACATGTAAGCCTTCCACTGGGTGGCATAATTTCTACATATAACATTATCCTATATGAAACTAACTCTAGAGTTCGGAGGTCACATCTGTGACCTGCTTTAATAGGTATGACACTCAGAGGAAACTTTTTTTCTTGTTGGTTGTTTGGGTTTTTTTTTTAATTTGTTTTTGTGGGTTTTTTATTTTTTAATAAGTACAAAGTCAGTTCTAGAAACACAATCTGGAAAAGCCTGTGCTCCTAAGAAGCAGGGGTAAGTGAGCTGGGATCCCGACTGTCAGCTTTGCAAGGGTTGGCAGAAAACACAGGTTCAAAACAGCAGAAGTTCCAGGAGAAGCGCCTCTTGCAACCAAGTGCCCCATGGGTGGGATTTATCCAGAAAGCTCTTAAAATTTTATTTTGAAGGCCTTAACTCATTAGTGGTTTTTGTTGGTGGTGGTTTATCATCTTGAGGTTTTGACTGTCTGTTTGGGGTGGGAGGTTAGAGGGATGGGTCGTTTGTTTTTTTCAGAAAGTCTCCTATCTTAATAAATTGTAGTTCAGGAAATCAATGGCTAGCTGAAGCTGAAAGACATCTCTCTAGCAGGAAAAGAGATTTTTAAAAAAGACAGCTTTTCCTAAGCAAAGCCCCCATGGTTCCACACATGGAACCAAAGATCTTTGACTGGAACAAAGGCTGCTCCTGTGAATGCACACTCAGCACCCAGAAATCTGGAATAAGGGACATCCTCATCATTTGCAAATAAAATGCTCTATTCTCACTGGAAATGGCAAGTGATTCACAGCCACATGGAGCTTACTACTGAGTACAGTCTTTTTAATGCCAGCAGGAGATGTACTAAACAAGTAAACTCACTCTCTAGTTTGCCTTGTCTTAAAAGGTTCAAGAAAGCTCATCCTACTTCAAGTCACTCCAACTAAAAAAAACATATAAGGACCTGAAATTTATGATCTCTGTGGTTAAAGCTTTCCCTCATCTCAACAGTCCACCACATCCCAAGAAAAATACATATCTGTATTTAACCAGCCTGAAAAGCTACAGACGGATATGTATCAAAGAAAAGCAACTGAAATACAAAAGAATAAAACAAAACACAAAAAAGGAGTTGGAAAACAATACAATAGCAATTCAGATGTTTTCAACCTAAGGACTTTTCTTCTTGTTGCAGACCAATCATACTCAGAATAACTTAGTCACCTGAAAGCAGTTCCACAAATCAGTACATAAGCATCCATCTGAGTCGCTTGCAATGCACTAGGACTGCACTGATTTTAAAAGGATACAGACTAATGATGTGGTGACAATAGCAAGAATTGTTCCAACAGGAATGGATTTTTGTGCATCTTTGAGGTCCCCTGATCTGTTTGAACCAGCCATGATGCCTGAAAATATATTATGGGTGTAAGATCAAGGTCAGAGACCCACAGTGTCCCCTTCCCTTAATATTCTTACCTGTCACTGATGGGAAGAAGATGCCAACCAGCACCATGAATGAAGTAGATATATCTGAAAGCACGTACAGATGAAAGTTGCTCTTCTGGCCTGCTACATCAACAGAGGGATGATGTGCTTTCTCCAGTATCTCTCCTTTCTCCAAATAATTGCTCCATAAGTTGTCTTTAAAGTTATCATCACACCACAGAAAAGAAAAGCATATTTCAGTTCACATTTGCTTTCATTGTAACAAGTCTACAACTGAAGACTACAGATGTAATTCATGCAATTGACTGAACAACATAAAGAAAGACATGCAATTTATGGGACAGAAAATTTCTATTTCATGCCTTCAAAAACAAAACAAAAACAATACATTTGAACGGTCAACAGAAACCTAAGCACATTTTGTCCTCTAAAATTACTACATGTAACTTTATTTTAATCCCCAGAAATGAACCCTTTTAATGGGTCACTACATCCACATACACAGCTGAGAATTAAAAGCAGCAATATTTAAGAGAGAGTGGAGAATACATTGGTCTTCCCTTTAGAAAGTGGAAAACATATAGAACTATGCTGTTGGCATTTAAAATTTTACTAATAAGTGCCAAATTCATTTTAGAAATCAGACTACTGGTTCCTTTGTAAACTGGAACTTCAAGCGATCAGCACCAGCACACAGCATCTGTTCTCTGGCATTCACTTCAATAATGAAAGCTTTTCAACCATATTGCATTCAGGACTGGACAAAGAAGGAGCTAGACTATTTTTATACAAGTATTTTTATCCTCCAGGACATAGTCTTAACCTGTCTGAAATGCAAAGTCATAGTAGTTAAGTAGGGGTCTGAAAAATCAAAACTTACATTAATACAGCTCATAATCACAGCTGACTTTCAACAGAAATTATAAGATGTATAAGGTCAATTTAATCAATCTTACAGCACACAAAGTACTGTAGAAAGAACTAAATGTCACCTCCTCTTTTAAGGACTGTTAAACTGTTTTGTTTTGCTTTTTTTTTTGTTTTTTTGTGTTTTTTTTTTAATTGAAGATACTGTTCTTTCCCATAATCATATTTCTTCAGTTCCTCCTTCTTAAACAACAAGGAAAATTTTAACTCATTTCAACTGCTCTGGATACCATCTCTTTAAAGAAAGAAAACAATCTACACGTATATGCCATACCTTTTAAAATGCCACTAGCAGCTCCTGGAATTCCTGCTATCTCTGTAACATTGTTCAGTAGGAAATATTCATCACAGTTCTCAGTGGTTAAGTTTGTATTATGGCAGAAGTTCTCCCAAAGCTTAGAGGCCACAGTGATATTATCCTTAACTATGGTTTTGGCACAAACATCAAACTGATCTCTTATCAAAGTTCTGTTGCCCAACATGCAAATTCTGGAAGGAAAATATAAAAAAACAGCATTATTATACGGCACGTGCAAAATGAAACCTGCCTTTCCCCATCATCCCCTTTCATATCATGGAAGCTTCAAGTGGCTCTAGTTTTTCTACATTATTTCTCAGCTTCAAAAAGAGGATGGAAGCAGGAGGAAGACGACGCATCTGTTTTGCTTGAAGATTGGATGTTTCCAACGATTTTGGGAGATACGTAAAATTGCGATTTAATGAATTTGGTAACAGGGATAAATTTACATTAAATAATGAAAGGGAAACCATTAAGCAACATTTTTATTTTCATTTTAAAAGAACTTTGGAATGAAAGGTATCAAGAATATCTAAAGATACTTGGAAAGGCATTATACCAGTTTCCATGCAGCAGCACTTAAGTGATCTCTGAGATTTCAGCTTCAGAATTGGAAATACACAATTCAGTCACAATAAGCAAACGTTCTCCTTGTCAGAAGAGAATATTTATCACTATTAAAATCATCCAGTGCCTGTTGTGATTCATCTAACAACCTAAGTTTACCCCAGCATTCAAGATTTTTAACACACATCTCCAAAGATGGTTCCAAAGACAGTGTGATACAACATCAAAAACAGCTTGCTGCCACTGGAGTTTATTCAGCCTCTCTTCCCGTCACCAGAAAACGCTCACTGAGAGCAGGTTGGAGGTGTAAGTTTCCTTTTTTCTGCCATTATAATCACTTGTATTAGATCACAGATCTCAGGCACTCAAGCCAGGAAAATGTAAGAGACAAGGGCTTAGATAGAGCTCTTTCTTTAGGGCTTAGAGCCTTTGCCTCCAGTATAAAAGATAAGCACAATATCTAGTTATTGCTGTACAAGGAAAAGGAGTACAGCCCAATGAAGAGTGACAGAGAGAGCATTCAAGAACAATACAAGAGATAATGAGGGGGAGTTAAAGACATTATTTTATACAGCTGTAAACCTGCTACTGGTGTAAATTATTATAATCACTGGGCCCTAAATATTTAAAGGGAGCACTTGAAGGTTGTGACTGCTTAGTAGCAACATTTTGAAGTGTAAATAATTATGCAGTCTCAATTCCTCTATTTCCATATTCCACCTCCTGCCAGCAGTACCAGTCTGCATTTCTGGTAAAACACACACATCCACATTATTGCTGCTTCAGATATGAGTTTGAGAAACCTTATTACATGTTTAACAAGCCAAGGGGCATGCTTCCAGAGCAGAGCTACTCATACAGTAAATTCATCTGCTTTCAAATTAAGGGGAAGCTCCACTGGCCTCATCATACCTCCCTCCTTCCCAAGAGATGTTCTACTTCTGAGGGAGAAGCAGCAACACACCACCATGGTTTCCAGAAACAAAGGCAGCAGATCTACTCTGACTGGCCAGAGGAAAATGGAGCTGCCACACTCTCTTGTTGAGGAGGACCGCATAAATTCTTGCACAAAAATAACACAATAGCCATAGGCTAAGATGCTGGATTGTCTTTGTGGGAAGCAGAGAAATGTCAACCTCCATCAATCTAAAACACTCACAAGACTTAGTTCTACTGAAATAGTTAAGAAATGTGACAAAGTATTTATTTTAGCCCAAGGAATTTCTATTCAATGAGCTCTGCACGCTATTATATAAAGCTAAAAAACAATCTGAAATAATTCACAAAAAATAAACTTTGAAAATGTATTAGGTTAATGTTTTAACTAGCTTCCATTGAATCCCATCTTCCAAACCTGTAGTCAAAGCTACACCCAACCAAGAAGAAATATTACTCACGGAAATTCAGGTGGATCAAAGATGGACTTGATAGCTCCAGCATAAATGGATAATATGGATATTACTACGCAGGCCAAGAAGAGGGAAGCAAATTTGTTAACATATTTCACACCTACAAAGACCACCACTGCCATTAAGATGAGGAATACAGTTCCATACACCCTCATGTTGTTTAGCATAGCACTGGATGCATCATGGGCACCGGATGGATAAAAAATTGCTGCTTGTGGCACAATATATGTCTGAAATAAGAAAAAAGCAAGCTGAAGGAGCACAGAAACAGAACTCTGTCTATACTACTGTAGTGATCTTGTTCCCATAACAAAAACGTTTATCAGCGCAGCATGCTTTTCACCAGGAACCATCCTTGAGTTTACAGAAAAAAATTATAAAGGGCCAACAGCCCTATTTCAGTAGGGCAACTGAGCCAGCTTTATCAATGATGAGCATGTGCCTTTGGATTTATACATACTTTCATCCATGTTTTCAGTAGACTTTGCATTCTAAATATCCACAGAATGTGCAACTTTAAATGGTCAACACTGACCATACCCAATCAGAGACCTTCTGGTCTGACTTGTGATTGTGTATGTGAATATGGGACAAGAATACTGCAGTATTTTCTGTCTGCCAGCTGTCTTAAAATCATGACTATTCCAGTATTACTCACCAGTAAAATCTCAATGGCACCAAGAATGTACATCGCTCCTGCAAATGTTGTTCCCAAATAAAAGCACAGCCCTACAGCTCCACCAAACTCTGGGCCTAATGACCTGGATATCATGAAATAGGAACCACCAGCTATGAAACAAGAGATGTGAGAGTAAAATGGTCATTTCTTGATTGTTATAACAACAACAATGAAACAAATCTGCTATTCTAAGGGTTCAATTACATCATTTTTTATTAATACAATGGTAAATAAGAACAAAGTATTTTGCCTAATTGATACTGAAGAGAAACACTAGATATTAATTCAGACTCCGCACACTTTCTTAACCAAATGTATCTGGAATAAAACAGATTAATAGCTTACAGCAACATTTTTTTCCACTAATGAGAAGTTTCAGGCTACACTCACCTGGAACAACACCATTTGTAGCAATAGCACTCATTGATATGGTTGTCAGCATAGTCTGCAAAAACAAGAATAAGGAAGTAACTGTGTCAACAATATTATTAAAATTTTAACTTACTCCTTGTTAGGGTAAACCTGCCACAACATTTCTATTTACTCTGCCTTGACAGGTCATTATCTGAAAGAAAACAAGAGTTAACAGGAATTTAATCATAATACTGTTCAGAAATGGCTGTCTGCATACAAATTGTGCTGACAGAACAGGCATCACTCCCCCTGCAGAGCTGAAATTCTGGCCAAGGCTTGTCCAGCAAAGCAAGCAGTCTGAAACAGACACAGAAAAAAGCTGTTTGCTGAACCAAAACCATTTTTTTTTTACTGTATCTACACTACAAATAGTTTGACAGCTTAGAAATATTATCACACACAAATTGAAAAATAAAAATTAAAAGAAAAAAAACTGCAAGCCTATCAAACATAGCAGGAGAGCCTAGCATAAATCTGGCTTTTCACTGCACATGCACCTACGAAGCAACCTCTCCAAGTTTCTTCAGTTTCACAGGGGTTACGTGCCAGGCATTATTTTAGCTATATACTTACACAGCAGCAGCAGAGTAGTACAATCAGGAAGGACTGAAGAACACCAGCCATTCCTACCATCCAAGTCAGCCGAAGGAAAAGAATAACCCCAAAGATGTTTTGCATGCATGGTAAATACACCCCCATCAGGGTGCCCATGCTGGGTGACTGAAAAAAAAAAAAAAAAGAAAAAAGAAAAACCATCAGTGTTCACTACCTGGAATTATTCAAAGTATAGGTAACCAAAGATCATGCAACTTCAGTTGTTCAAATGACAGAAATCTAAGAAACATAAAGGAGATGCACAACAATTACTACTGTCCTCCACTTCCACAAAACATAAAGTAAACTAATACTACAACTATCAATTTATGAAAAAAATCACTTCTGTGCTTGGAGTTCAGGCTGAAAAAGTTGGGGCTCATCAACCTGGAGAAGAGAAGGCTCTGAGCAGACCTTATAGCAGCCTTCCAGCACACGATGGGGACCTACAGAAAAGCTGGGGAGGGGCTTTTTATGAGGGCATCTAGCAATGGGATGAGAGAAAAATGGTTTTAAACTGGAAGAGGGTAGATTTAGACTAGATATTAGGAAGAAAATCTTTAATATGAGGATGGTGAGACACTGGAATGGGTTGCCCAGTGTGGTTGTGAATGCACCCTCCCTGGAGACATTCAAGGCCACGTAGGATGGGACTGTGAGCAACTTGGTCAAGAGGGAGATGTCCCTGCCTATAGCAGGGGGGTTGGAACTGGTTGGCCTTAAAGGATCTGTTCCACCACAAACCATTCTGTGATTCTATTATCTTCACATTTGCAATTATATTCTGCATTTAACATCAATTATTAAAGACTAAAAATACATTCGTTCGTTTTACTGTATAACCACAGAGTTTTTATGTTGAAACCAGGTGAGGGTCTATTCTACTGTGAGTCTGCAGCCCTATCTCACTCCTAGAACTCAAAACGCATTTTTGTGACATTTTAAGTACAAAAGATTTTGAAGCAATGTAGAGATATGCATAATGGTGGGTTTTTTCATGTTGTGTATTTTACATAAAACTAACAATTCTACCTTTCTTATGCTTAAATCATTTTAGCATCAGACTCTGAATTACTTTTGACAGTGACTGAGAAAATGTAAATTATTTACACGGCTTCAGAGGAACTTCACACTGCTGGCATTTGAGACAGAATCTTACAGAACTCTACTTCACCTAAAAAGTTATTTTCAAAGGACAGTCAGATCCCAAACATTGATATCAAAGTGTCGTTGGTAGGGATTTTATTTCAAGGAATAGAACTGATCCCTGTCTTGGCACATTTGACACTGGCAGAAATTCGGTGTCCCAAATCTCACTGGTTTTCACAGAATCACAGAATTGTAGGGGTTGGAAGGGACCTCTAGAGATCATAGAGTCCAACCCCCCTGACAAAGCAGCTCCCAAGACTAGGGTTTTCTGCCAAGATTTTCCATTGCTTCCATTTTCTAAGGTTTTCTTTTACATTTAAAGTTAGAAAGAATGCTGAAACATGGGGGGAATAGAGAGTAAATTCCTGAAGACCTCTCCATTTTCATACTTTTTCCTATAAATAAACCTGAATTCCTAAACATATTACAGATGAGTTGCACCTAAGGAAACCCATGAACAGTTGTCCAAACTACAAGGATATGGAAGGGAAGGAGCTACTGACAGAATTTTCTGAAGTCAGCTTTGAACTCTTTCTGTGACTGAAGTTAATCAGATCAGTTTCCCCATTCATGTTGCAACTTGTGTGAACCTCCTGACCACATGCTGATGGTTTGCAATGGACTCTCTGACCTGCCAGAATGAGGCCAGAGAGCTGTTACCTAGCACCTCCAGAGCCACACTACGAACAGGTCCCTACAACTTCACCTGCCATATGTAGAAAAATTACTGTCCTATAGAACTAAAAAGTTTGCCAGGATTATACATAAGGATGAAAGGAATTGTCACCTTCTGACACTAACAGAAAGGATGTTGGAGTGAGTTGCTCCAGTGCTACAGTAGAGGATCTTCTCTGGCTGTTCTGTATAGTACACCTGTTTCCTCTGAAGCCCAATTTATTCCTTCTATGCAGCAAGGGCAGGTGGGGCACAGCTGTTGCATATTCCATATGCAGCTTCGAAGCATTAGCAAAGCACTTGAGTTTTTAGCCTGTCCTTTACACAGCTCTTAGCACCTGATTCCTTTGCATAAGAATTTGCCTTACTCCAGATCATTCCTATTTGATCTACTTGGCAGCTTTGCTCTACTGTTCATCATCTTCCCCTCCCCATTCATTTGAAATAGCTTCTTAACTGCATCAAGTTACAGCTTAACTTTAGCCACAGAGGAAGAGGAACTGTGCATTAATTGCATAGTTATGAGACTACTGCCGAGCAGCACAGAGCAGCTTAGCAGATGCACAAGTGTTTGCCATCAGACAAAACCCAAACCACAGAATTACTAAGAGTACTTGAGGCACTTAGGACAAATTTAATACAGAGTTTACTCTGTATTTTCTTGCCCTGTGGAATATAAAATACCACCATGAAATGAACAATGCATAAACACTGCTTGCACCGGCCTGCTCACAGAAATATTTCATGTCAGTAAACTGCAGCAACTTAGCCCTCCTTACAGAATTTATAATCAGCAGACATCACTGGAATGGGTGAAACTAAACCTGTACTAAAGCCCCAACAGAATACAATCTGAAACAAAAAGGTTATTAAGCTCAGTCCCGACAGCTGTCAAATAAACAAGTTAGATTCCTCACGCTGCATAGAGGAAATAAAGAACAGACATTTTGAAGAATGCTTTAGTTCAACTGAGTAGGGAAAGAACAATCCCAAAAAATCTCAGTTCCGACACAGATCACGTTTCTGCACGTACAGTGTTCACTCCTAGCAGCTATAGACATAATTGATATAAATATCGATCTGAGTCTGAAGGGCACTATTTCCATTGTACCAGTATGACAGGTTATCAAAGCACTTGGCTGCAGGGCTCAGGGACATAGATCAGTAACGACAGCTCTTGCGATTGCTCTGTAGCATGAGGACAGACAGCAGCACAGAAATGCATTGCCTTATTAAAGATACATGAACTGAAATACTTAATGTAATTTCTGCCATGAGAAGGGAATATTTTTACAGCAATGTGACCGAGTGCTTTAATATAAGACTGGACTCACAAAACATAAAAAGCAACCAAAATCTCTACCCTATTAAATTCTTTTCTGATGTATGCCTGAAACAGAATGATACTATCAAAAATATTTAATGGGAATGCTGAAACAGAGTAGCACGTTTATACTGAGCTGTTTCCATAGGATCATAGTGGTTTTCCTCTAAAATTCTCCTAATCTTTGCTTTCATCTTCCACAAACTCTGTGTTAATCATTCCAAAAGATGAGAAGGGAGGATTAGTCATGAAATGTCTTTTCCAGGGTTTGTGGAAATTCTAGTCTCTTTTGGTCATGTTACCTGAGTAAGCAGGCATCAAGAACAACGTCCCTCACAAGGCAAAGCACTTCATTCTCTACTTTCTTAAGCTTAACATTTGAAAGAAAGATATATTTTTTCTTTAATACCTGCCACTCAGATTTTTGCACTACATGTGCAGAAACACTTTAATTTGAAAGGGAATGATTTGACAGATGGCGTTGTCCCGGGTCACAAAAGGGTTTTCACTGAGGGACCTGTCCTACCTGCTCAGGTATACTTATTTACAGAAAGGACTGCTTTCTTCCTTTCATTTTTGAACATCAGCTGATCCTCTTCACTCCGCTTCTGGTCTACAAGATGCCAATTCCAGTAAGTGACACAACACGAAAGGCAGCTCACATTTTGGCACACCAGCTGGGCACATATTAGCTGAGCACATCTGACAGAACACTCAGCAATGAATCAGTTATCAAAGCTGGTACTGAAAACCACAGTGTGCCACCTGCTTCTCATCTGTACAGTTTCTGAATAATTACAGCCTACAACACTGTAGAGTTACTGGTTTTGAATTTTCAATTTTTAAACATATTATCATTATTGGTCAAGTACTCAACTATATTCAACAAGAAGTTCCAAGTTTCATATTGCTTAAGGTCAACTGGGGAGAGGGAATTCAAACTACTGTTATGATATTACAACTGATGTAATTTATCTCCGAGACAGACAAGTTAGGCAAATATTCACTTCAGGAAAATGCAGTGTTTATACTGAAAATATTGAGATATTAACACAGGGAGATACTGTCACTTCTGGAATAGTTACCCAACTCACTCTCTGGCAATCATCTGAGAAGTCTGCAAGCACACATTTTAGTAGGGCATAATTTTGTACAACCAGAAGCCGAAAGTGCACATTACTACAGAAGCAGAGCTTTCACCAGGACTGCATTGCCTTCAAGTTAAAAACAACTTCTCACTTGCCTGTTATTTGCTGCATTTCTTCTGCACAAAGCTATACTGTAACTTCTTCAACCAGCATTACACTACATCACCAAATTTGCCTAATTCTTTCTCAACAGAAAAATAAGTGATGAGCTTTCAGATTAGACTGCACCTTACTCTGGTATCCTGGATGGCCAATTAATTAGGAAATAAAGAGGAAAAATGCAGAGAACTGTCTCTAAATGGTAAGGACTATATCTATCTGAATCTCCCTTCATTTTACCTTTCTTAAGATAATAATCAATCTGTAAGAAGCAGATTTTTTTTTTAGCTTATGCAACATCGCCATATTAACAGCTCATCTCTGGCATTACTCCCCTCAAAAGCATCCTAAAACACAGACACAGATGAAATTTCATATTAGTTATGTGAAGGTAAAAACTTTGCACTGACTCAACAGTTAACATAATAACAAGTACCATACAAAAGCAGAAGTTAAAATGTTTAAATTACTTTTAGCAAGTAAGGCTGAAGTACCAAAATGCAGTTACAGCACCTAGATGGCCTTCACTCAGACTTGCAGTGATGACATAGTAAAGCACAATATCACAGTACTTCAGCATTCATGATCTCGGGTGAAATTCAACTTCAAGCATCATGTTGACTAAACAACTTCATTAACACGAGTGTAAAAACAAGCAAAGGGAATAGAATGTGCATAAGGAAGCTGGAATCCAGCAGTTAGTAGGGATCTGCATGTTTTCAGGAACAAAATGCTGTTTTTCAGCATTGCCACTTCTTTTTTTGAAACAGCTCAAGAATTTCTGACAGTGCTGCAGTACAAAATGCGTAGAATTCAGATGCCATCTTAGCTTTGAGGAAATTTTTCTTTAGAAACTGCAAGCAAACTGATAGACCTGTAAGTGCAATAAAATGCAACCATACCACTTAAGGTTTTAGCACTAACTGAAGTGCTTTGCCTGACTGCCAGACCACTAAGAGCAATAAGTACTCTTGTGATAGAAATCAAACAACCAACAATCAAACCTCACCTTCACCTTAGTTATTACAGCTAGCCCAAATGGGCTAAACATCTCAATGCAGATCCTTAGGGGTGGAATTCAGCTGCTTAACTGCCCAGCAACCACTGTGATACTTGAGCTGCCACAGGGCCCCCAACCTGACCTCCACCCACCAATCTAGAGGGGCGTTGTCTCCTGCAAGTCCTGTGTCACACCCCACAGATCTCAGATACTTCCAGGAACCTAAACCAGCACTATAAAGCTGTGAGGTATTTTGTTGTTCTTGTTGATTTGATTCACTGCTTAAAAGCATATTCTATGTATCTAAATCCATACCAAGTATATGCAATGCTACTGTAGTGCATTATTCTCCATCACTGTATCAGTTTCAGTGTTTTATGTCACCTTATTACCTACCAGTGAGCTCTATGGCATTTCTCTGCAAAGCTGTCATGACAGCTTGGAACTACAGAAGCTAAGATAAAGCAGAAAGGAGTCCAGGTCTCCAAAACCACACACGGAATCACTGAGTTGATTAGCCGGCCACAGAAAGAATCTTTACTTACTTTTGATACTTTCTTCTTGGAACCATCAGTGCTTTCTGCTTCTTCATGTTCCTTAACACCTTGGGTAAGATTAGTGTAGTTGACCAACTTGCCAAGCAGAGATGACACTTTTGGTCGTATATCGAGTTCTTCCTGTGGAAGAAGAGCTAGTCAACTTCTGTGAGTCACAGCATTGATAGAGGGCTGCTGGGGTCAGGCTTTCCATGAGTAAAATCAGGGGAATCAGTGAGTATTTAACTGCAATGATGAGAGGATTTTTTTTCCGAAATGAGGGCAACTCTGATAGGAAAAAGCCATGATAACAGGTGTGCACTATATATACCCTTCTCCTTAGGTACTGAAAAACACAAATTACATCAATAAAGAAGAACTCTTGAGCTCTGTGACTAAGAAAATGAATATGTGCCTTGTATGCATCTCTAATGTCAACTGACAAAAACAGATACACTTTCAAAAGGGTCCAGTTTACAAATAAGGCAGCAGTGTAATGACTAAGGTCTGGTAATTGTAGACACACATGCTTTCTGATTGTTTTAGTATATTTTTCAAACTATGTAATCTTATTCACATGGATCTAGATTTTTTTTTTAAATCCCAGAAGCCACATCTGCAGTGCCACACAGTTTTACATTCTTCCCATCCAACTTCTGCCTCTGAAAGTATTTTCAAGGCCAAATCTGTGGCTTCACCATGCAAACAAATACTTCCCTCAGACAAAGAAAAAAAAAAACATCAACAAAAAGTAGCCCAGCAAAACAGCTAGCCTGCAAAGAAACAAAATCAAGACCAAGTCACTCCCTTCCTCCCTCTCTTTGTGAAACTGAAATGCTTTATATGTCTAATTGCACAATACGTAATGCATGGCAAAGAGAAATGACTCTCTACACAGAAAATATAAAGCTGATGAAGAAAGATTTCATTGTCTGGAGTTTTATCATATCTTCATGTACTGTCATGAACAGTTTCTGGGAGGATCAGTGCTTTGTATCCGATGAATAAACCAACTCAACAGTTCAAACGATGCTGTGAGCTAAGCATTCCTTTTCTTACTCTTTCCTCAGTTCTCAGCTGTGAAACATACAGTTTTCATCTTTAAAAATCTGATTATGATTACTTCCAGACAGAAGCTGAGATAACATGCCTCCTATTCAGCTGGGCAGCATAGCCTTTGGGATGCTCTGTTCTTCCTCCTCTTCAGTACTATAAAACAGCACGCAGTCCTTGTGTGGTACCTCACTACTGCTTATGAGAAAAGCAGGTGTGTAAGTAGCAACAGACCAAATTCCTCAAACGGGCAGCCCTCCAAGACCTGAAAGTGAGTTTATCCTATCACAGATTTACTGTGCTTCGGAGAAAGAAGACACCAGTGCTGGGAGCATGCTTCAAAGTCTTCAACCATACTACCACGCAAACACGATTGTAGCATTTCCAGGACAGCAGGTTAGTTATATGTGTTAGGCTCAATGTCACACAGCTGAACTCTGCAGGGATCAACCTGGCTGGAATTAGGGCCAGCTCAGGCTGCTCCACACCAAGTTCCTGTAATGGGTGCAAGTTCCCAGGATCACTGTGAAGCCGTAACTCGGGAGCCTTGCTGGAAAGCAGCTGTAGAGCCATGCACAAACTCTCTCTACTGCTCCCCAGAACCTGAGTTTCTGAAAACATCTTGTAGAAACTTGGTCTTAGCAGATCATGACATATTTTCACTAAAGCCAGTGCCAGTCAGGTGAGGAGGAGGATTCTGCTCAATTTTGCGTGTGTCCAGCTGGTCTGACACACCTTCCCCATTTAAACTACTCAGGTCACTTCTGCTACCATTATGTTTTAGTACTTATAGACTTAAAGACACCAATGCCTTTTAGATATCAGATTCTCCATCAGTGAGAGTCAAGTACTGAACCACCTGAACCTTTGCAATGCTCCACATTCCACTGAATGATAAATAACATGTGTTCAATCCCTCCCAGTTTGAAAGATCACAAATCACATCAAAACCATGAAAAGCAGTCAGAAATTACCTCAAATAAGGCCAAATTTCTGTCATAGTAATCACCTCCTTTGTTGGCTTCGGAACTGTTGAGGAAAGGGCTGTTCTCTTTATGGTTGCCATGACCTGCAAAGAAAAAAGAAACAGGTTTTGGAAAGAGTGAGAGAATTCCCAAGGAAACTTTTTAACCTTGACAAAAGAACCATAGGGAATAAACTTGGTTGTTAAGTTGATCGGTTTCTTTTTAGTATCTAATGTTAGGCACCAGAACCTATACAGAGCTGTTTCTCTCACAGAGCAGTCTTTGCTGTTTCTGTTCCTCTATTTTCAATAAAGCAGACGAACAAGTCACTGCAAAGCAAAGTGCACAAGTGGAGGCACAGCTGCACTGCTGTCTGCACCTCAGTTCTCAAATGCTTCCTTTGATAACTGTTTCTTACACAGAGCTGTGACAAGTCAAAAGACACTTCTTTTGCACCTGGAAATCACGACTAAAGCTAAGAGTGCCTTTAAGCACCATGTGCAAACACAGTGGGTAGATATAATAAAACTGAACAATACAAAGACCAAACTCTGTTGTTACAATACTTGTAAATATTAACCAGAAACCTCTTCTTTTTTCCGCTCTTCTCTTTTCTTCCACTTTCCCTCCCTACCCATCCCCACTATTTCTAGATATCAAAACACACTCACTTCATGCAGTGCTATGAAGCCTTATCCTTACTGTGTTCTGAACACAGGCTGTGCACTCTTCAGACTCTTCTGATGCTTTTAAATTAAGACCTAACATCAGGTATAGTAAAAGTAAAGCATAAGACAACCTGGGAGATCAGTGGATCTTTTTGAAATAGGTAGAAATAAAATGAATAAATAAATAAAGGGCACTATGGTACAAAATTATCTTTGCCAAAATTAACGAAAGGGAAAAATAAAAAAGAAAAATGAAGTCAATTCCAGCAATAAGTTCTCTGAGCTGCGGATCCCTTTACAAAAATTCCTTTCTTTTGCCTCTAACGCTTCACTCCCTGCTCTTCCTGCCAATACAAACTAAAGATATTTCCAAGACTGTCTCCTTAAGAGAAAAATCAATCCAAGGAATACTCCTTCTTTATAAAAAAAATAACCACTAAAGAAATTGAAAACGAAAGGAAAAAAGGATTATCTCAAATGGAAAGACTGCAAGTTAAAGTACTGTACACTGAATATAGAAAGAGCACAAGATTAAAGACCTGGAACTTTTGGTGCATATTTTCAACAACTAAGGTAATAGATTGAAGAAGGCTATGCTAAATTATTTTAATATAATGGAAGCAAAAGCATTTTTGCATTTTGAAAGCTAAATCAACTTACAGAATGAACTTGGAAGACAAACAGACAACTCCTCCCTTACATACATGGATCAGCACATACCACCACCACACTGCTACAAGTAATTGCTATAGGCAAAATAACAGGAGAAACATCAGTGCTGCTGTTACTGAGGGCAAGCAATGCATGGGAAGAAGCACTACTTGCTGGAAGCAGCTCACAGATGCTTTGAGCAAAGCTGTTAGGAGGAAAAAAAAACCCACAAACAGATGTCTTAGTAAGTTTTTGGGAATAACCATCAAGCTGACCACAAACACTCACAGATAGCAATGCGCTGTTACTATTGTGCCTGTTGCTTTCCTCTCAACTAACACTAAAACATGAATTAGCAGCTTCCTTGCACAGGTGGGCTCAAACTATCTGCAGACCCTAAATACAATGTAAGAGATGCTGATGTTGCTGTATATTGTAGGACTTCTGCATAACTTGTAGGCTTAGCAACACGGTATCAAAATAACATGTTTATCAATTTCAGTGAGACAAATATTTACTAAACAAATCATAATAATTACTTGCTCACTGTGTAAGTTAGGTCTTTGGCAACAGAGCATACTAGACCAATTTTATTGCAGTACACACTGTATGCTGTGCTGAAGTCCATTCTATTCCATTTTGGTTGAAGCACATTTGCTACTCTTGCTAAGGAAACTGAGTCATCTGCTGTAAGTTTTACTTATGAAACTGAAAATGGGTTGTCTATTTGTCTATCACAACTGAAAAGTTTAGTCTGTGTAGTATCTTCTTGCTGCACTTTGTTTTCTCATCTCCTATATAATCACCTTGGTAACTCTTATTTTTGAATATTATTATTAAAAAAAAAAAAAAGAAGAAGAAAATTATTTGATGCCCTTGTTTTCCTTGTTCTTTCATCTTATAGATGCAGCTTATCACTGTCTCAAAAAAGTATAACGGATGTTCCATTATTTGCAATGTTTACAGAATGCCTTTTTTTTTCTAAGAATATGAAGTATATTAAATCACACTGTTGTCCAGATAACTCATATGTTCAATCACTGGTTCTAAATGATGATGACAATTGCTTTGCTCATTCAAAATGCCAGACCACGCATCTTCATTTTACTCTATTTCACAGTTTTTCACAATTTGCTTCTTCAAAAGCTCTATGTTTCCCTCAGAAAGAGCATCTGACTCCTCTCTATTCGCCATCTGTGTTCTCCAGCATCACCAAATTCCTTCCCACTTGCCTTTCCTTTTGAATTTGATTCCTTGCTGGCCTTGCTCTAGGAATCTTCCTGCACAATGGAAGCCCATTTACATACACATTCTAAAACACATCACCGAAGTATTAATCTGATCTCCTCTAGAGATGTCTATATTCTGTTTTCAATTTCATGAGCAAAATCTTCAGTGGGTGATTCCATTTCCTCAACAAGAATCACAAGGGTACTTTGACCAAAATAAAATGGAGTGCAGCAAAGCACTTAACACAAACTACAATAAAATATTTCTCTAGTCTATTTTGTGTGCTCATGAGCAGTATCAGCACCTTCAAACAGACTTACTTGCTTGGGAAGAGCTTGTTATCTCCGTTAATTTTGGAACAGAGTGGAGGTGACCTCGGAAAGACACTCCAGGGAATTCTTGCCCCAGCTTCACATGAGGATAGTTTAGACTTTGAAGCATGAAGTCTCCTGGACAAGCATCATCTCGTGGCACAGGTACTGTTTTCCACATTCTTAATTACTGAGCCTTTGGTCCTGGACAGTAGCTATGCAGCGTTAGTTTTCATGACGCAAGATTGTTTTGCAAGGAACTTTATTCATAAAGAGAGAGCTACATACTCTGCAACAGAGAATAAATCATTTGCCTTAGTCCCTAAGTAATCTTTTTTTTTTTTTTAAGGTATGTAAGTTACATTCCAATTAGTTTGATGTTTTCTCTTCGCTTGTTTCATTACTCCTCAGTCTTCATTATCTTTCATTATCTTCCAATAATTAAGGCTTCTTAATTATTAAATTATTAATAACTTCTGAATGCTGCCAGTTCCTTTCCAAACCAAAACATTCTATTTACAGCCTCCACTACAATTAGAGTTTATCTACGGATCTCCATCACAGTTCTCCCCCACCCAGGCATGGGCACAGCTCTATAGAACAGTATTCATCACCTGAGTTCCATAAAACATCAAAGATGTCCAATGGAACAAAACCTAAAAATCCTAAGTGTGCACACTCCTATACATGCAAATACATAAGCCAAGGAGACAATAAAAATAATTAAAGGATGTCCCAATCTTCAGGCAACGTTTACTTCATTGCCATGGTGGCACAACTGTGCCAGACTGTCTCTGGGCTGGTTTTATTTTGTTATTCTCTTACACAACTTAAGCTTCCTGGAGAAGGCTAAGAAAAGAGGACAGTGTCCTCTGTGTCTGGAAGGAAATTAGGACAGAGAGAGAGTTCTCCCACTAGAGTTTTGTATGCACAAGACTTCTTTGTAAGCTACTGCATCTTTCAAGGAAAGCTACAGACAAAACACAGGCTAAAATAAAGATAAGAATGGCAGATCAGTGAGTATAAAAGAAAGCTGAACAATTAGGCGCAGTGCAACTATCACAAAGAAAGACCAGGAAGCTTCATGGTGATAAAGTGTACTGGGCCAGACTAGTAAAAGAATAATCATCCTTTTGAGAAGTTGGCAGGAGTAGCTGCATGACTTCACCTGTTAAAGCTTTGTTCTCCTCTGTTGTCAGTTTCTAAACACCCTCAAAGAAAACTACCACTCCCCTAGTTCTTCATCAGGCTGTGTTAAATAAGTGGAAATTAATATATCCATTTGGACATGACTAATCCAGAAGCTCTCAGCTAGTTCTTACAGAGGCTTTATCTACATGACAAGTTAAGGCGTGCTGAAGGCATAGATGGACACTGTCTGGCTAGCTTCTGTCTAAGCAACAAAGATAACAGAGAAAAATATAGTAATGCATATTAATCTTAAAACATTTTAAAAAGGATTCCCAAGAGTACTCTGATTACAAATCCATGCTATTTAGCTTTTACAGGCATATATCTGAGTTGATTAAATGAAAGTCAGCAGAGGCACATACACCATGCTCCCATTGCACCTCCACTCGGAGCATCACCCGACTCTCTGATGTGCTCTGCAGGGTAGGCAAGCTGGACATAGCCCCCACTTACAGTTACAAGCTGTGATGATGATATGCTGAGTTCCCATCATTCTCCCTGCCTAAAGTATCAATTCCAATTCTTAACTTATGAATTACATTTTTTCAAATCAAGGCTAGAAATGTTTGATCTGAGAAAGGAAGAAACTCAACGGTTCATTTACCACTTCATAACTGAGGAACAGCAGAGATTCACTAAAAAAACAGAAGCTCCAAGTAAAGCCCAATACTTCTCTCCACAACAGTTTTATTTCTGGGGCAGTATAAGAGCTAATGTCTTATTTGTAATTGCAGTATGCATGTACAGACTCCTTTGTGCACACCACAGCAAAAATGTTTTTGTAATGAGACAGGTTGCACAGCAGCTAGCAACGCTGTTTTCAGGCATCACTGGTCACAAAGCCTGCCACAGCTACAGACTGAGAAGTTTTCATGCACAGAGATTATTACATCTTAAATATTTAATCCATCATTCGCATTTTTAGTATTCCATCTACACATAACACTAGAATTTACAGCTGGAAATTAGAATGGATATACAAGCAGCTAGTATGGGGTTCCTTTAGCCTAATTCCAGCTATCTAAACACTAGGCAGTTATGTTCAGCTTATCATGTAGGCTCACTCTTTAGTCAGGACAAAACAGCTGAAGCAGTCAATCCCTGGAGTGCATCCCCTGTACAGGCATCTTGGCATGCTAAAAACCAACTCTGCAGAGAATCTAACGTACATCGAACCAATTTTATAGATGGCTTAAGGTATGCAAGACTGATCCCTGGTGTAAAGCAGGTTAGTTGCGTTCAGATAACTCATTTTGGCTCCTGCAGGTTTTTGTGTGTCAAGATCTTTCACAAATTTCTACACAGCTGGTCACACCGAGCCTGAATTCAGCTGGAAATGTTGCCCACACAAGGTGAGTTTGCTAGACTTACTGTTCTCACAAGAGCAAATGGATACACACAGGATAGATATTCTAGAGCAGGAAACCTTACAGAGGCAATGAGCTTGCTGCAAACAAATAATATTCAGGTGGAATATAATTTCTTTCTTGTACAACCAAATAGTTTTATTAGTCAATGCATTTTTGTGAAGACATTTGTTCACAGTGCTAAGGATTAAGCTTTCATAAAAAAAAAAAAAAGCTGTCCAAACTCATATCCATTACACTTCAAGGTTTATTGTTGTTGTTTTGTTGTTTTCGATTTGTTTGCTTTTATTAAAAAGAACTGTTGTGACAGTTTTTGACAAAGCAAATTCCTGATGTTAATAGTGATACTACCTCCCCAGACAACCACACCCCAAGATAAAACTCGGCTCCCTCAGAAAGGCTGTGCAGAGCTCAGATAGCTTCCTCCATACCACACAATGACAGTGAAGTTCTGCAGAACTGAGTGTTACTGAAGAACAGAAAACTCAAAACAATTTTCCCGTCTCCTCCCAGCAGTTCAAGAACCATTATACCTCTACATTCAGCAGCAAAGCACTGAAGTTATTGGTAAAGTGTATAAAGAGACCATTATGTTAAAATAACACAGATGACAGCATTTCAAATACATTCTAAATCTGCTTATGTACTTCATTTACGTGGCCTGGCTAAACACAGCTCTTACTTTAGGGACTTTTACGAAACTTCCTTCTTAGTGAATCTGGGAAATCCTAACAAATTATTCCATTTACAATTACATCACCTGTACATTTCATAAATAAAAATAAGATATCACTTCTTTTCTTCAACTACTTAGCAAAAATCCTAATCCAATGTTACTCTCAGTCCAAACGAGAGGTTGTATTATATAAATAATAATATTATAAAGATAGCCTATTAAGGCTCAATGCTTAATAGGCATGACAGGCTATGACAGGCTCAAACTACTGCTTACACTGACAATACTGAACTCTTCTGTGCTGCAGTAGGGTGTCTGCTTCTGTCAGTTGAAGGCCGAACTATTGATATTTGTGGGTATTTTAAGAGTGCAATTAGCTCATTCACTGTTTGGACACTAGTACATAACTCTACTTAATTTAATATGGATTACCACTGTCATTAAAATTTTGTGTTTACTGGATTTTACCCCAACAAGCGAAGGCATGCCTCCTAAGCACTACACTGTGTATATCACACACACATCAGCTTCAGCATCTGCAAAAGCTACCCAGACAAAGCACAGTTTTACCAATGATAAATTAAATCAGTACTGACAATAATATATTAGCCCCTCAACAACAGTTCAGAGTTCTGAAGACTGCATTCGTGGTCTGCATGAAGGAAGCAGCCAAAGCTTTCCCAACAACCTATGCAACATTTAGGCTGCAGCAGAGTAAATAATTAAATGAACAGTTGAGCACAGATCTCTGATTTCTCCCTAAATAAACAAGCATGAAATTGCTGCAGGTCTTTTACTGTACTCTGCAAATTAGGCTAGGGAACAGTTGTACCAAACAAGTTGGCCAATTCTATACAACTGAAAGGATTTAGCAACTTAATAACCGTCTGTTTCAGATTTCACTCTTCAGTTAAGATACACAGATAGCTTCACAACACTATAACCCTTTGTGGATATTAATATCAACATGAAGTACTCACCCTTCAGCAATAACTCTTTGCCATTTGCAGTAACTTGGTTTACCATTATTCTTCTTTCTGCTTTTAGTGCATGCTTTAGTAAATGCCTTCTCTGTGAAGTCCTGAGGATCAGACAAGTTTAACACCGTATTCCCAAAAGAAGTGTTTCTACCTCCTCTGACAAAGTGACTGCTGCACGCAGAGCTGAACGGGATTGATCTCTTCCAGGAAACAAAAAGGCTCCTTACCAGTGCTGATAGAATCCTGGCATTATAATCCTTTAAACACTGAGAAAATAGACAAATATCAAGACCTAACTGAAAACGCTACTCGTGAAATCAGACTCGGCCACGTTGAAGAGGCACACTGCACACTGTTTGCACACTTACTCTGAAGAGCGTGTGCCACAAATCCTCTGCTTGCTCAGTGTGGAATCAGACAGCATTTTAAACCTGCTAATGCCATGAAAATTGCAGCTCTGTGACGTTTGCCCTCCAGGCATTTCAGCTTTCAAGTGAAAACAGTGATGTATTTCTTTCCATCTTCAATAACTTTTACTATGATTACCCATTAGGGAATAAATCATATGAAAGATCACAACAAAATAAATAAATCTGTATGATGAAATGGAGGCTTATATAAGTGACATGTAGATACTAACAATGATTCTAAGTAGTTCATAATTACTAGAACCCCACGCACTCTGTTTATAAGGTAATCTTCCAAATACCACACAAACCACACTATCTCCTTTATCCAGTAGCTGCAATCATCAGGAAAGCCTCAGTAATTAAAAATGCCAAGTCACTTCTGAGAAAACAAATTTAGGAACTCACACACTGCTTCAGAGCTTTCAAAATCTAACTCATCATTGCCAGCTGAAAAACACTACAGTGAAGTACAAAGGTTGTTTTTATAATACACTTCAGAGGTTCCTTCATGTGGAAAAACTCCAAATTATTTCTCATGACTATCATCCCTGAAACTCAGTCCCCTCACACGCATGAAGGCACCTCAGATAGAACACGCCTTGTGTCAAAATACAGCAACAAATACGTTATCGCTTTCCCCGTCTCAGGGAAAGCCTCCTTCCCTGCAGAAAAACATTCTCGGTTTCTCTGAGACATCAACACACATCTGTGAGACTGGCACAGAGGTTCCATGCAAGATTTACTTCACTCCTTTCTTTGATATCGAATAAGGGAAATTGTTTTCAGCCCTGTACCCGACCACAGTTGGGCAGTAAGAAAGATGAATGTATGTAAGAAATAAAACGTGCCAAAACAAACAACAACAAGAAGCCATGGAGTGAGAACAAGCAGCTGGGAACAGCTCAGAGAACATGTACAACCGAAGGAAATACAGGTGAGAGTGCTCTGTATCTCCAGACATACAGAAAATAACTGAAAAAGTTTTAAATTACTTTGAGAATTTCTGTACATTTTATGCATTGCATACTATACAGTGCACACAGCAGACATGTACTGTCCATTCCTGAAACACACTGGGAAGATATCTCTAACCAGTTACAGCTTATTCTTAAGTCCCAAATGCTTCATTAGTTTTCAACTAATTCATATAGAAAGGGGTGAGTAACATTTTTCTTGCACTGAGAACAGACTGTGTGAGAGATTTTTGTGTATTTACTTTTTAACTACAGGGGGCTGCTGGTGGTAAGCAGAAAGACAAAAACAAAGTGCTAAGCTTCTGTCTGCACCAAAGATGAAGAGCTGATTTTTCAGCACGGTGCTAAAAAAAAAAACAAAACAGAATCCTCACTGCTCCACTGGTCACAATGCCTACAGAATGCTGACAAAGTCAAACTCAGTCTGAGATATCTCCAAGCAAAGAAACCACTCCACCCCTACCAGCACAGCACAGAACATGACAAAGCTAGCTGCCAGGAAAAGACAATGGCTTTTACCATCGTCTCACATAAAGTTTGTCAGTTTGCAAGAGCATCAGAGCAAAATGAGAACAGCATGTAACGCATGGAGACTCTTCACGGGGCAACAGGTAATACTGGTTCACCTCTCTTCTGCTCCATCAGTCAGGAGTTAAATCAAGCACATGTAGGAGAAGGCAACTCAGAAGAAACTCAAGGACACATGGTGGAGCTTAGCCCTGCTAAAAATCCAGAATGCAGTGTCTTCAAAAAGAGCAAAGGCAAAGCACTGATTAAAATTATTCCCTGCTTGTTGCCTCAAGCTACAGCTTTAAAGCTTCCTGCATGTATACTGAAGGATATCTTATAAAAAGGAAGATAAATATCCAACTGTCTGGTTAGTCACTGTTAGGTTTTTCCTGTCCTATTTGGCTGCCACATCCCTGAAATTTATCCATGACATTGCTGCTGGGTTCCCTGGAATATACAGACGCATCAAAAGTGAATGGCCTGTCTCTGCATTACCTTTAAGTTTTATCCATGATAGAACTTAACTTGGATAAGCCTGGCAGAATTTGCTTAAGATACTCCAGAAACAGCTGTGCCCTAGAAATCATGTTCCAGTACAGGGTGCCAAATAGAAATCACAAACGCAGGGAAGGGAAAAAATCTGGGGAGAGGTGACAAAATACCTTAATCTAGCATTCCTGTTGAATATTTCATCTTGTAAAATGACAGACTGGACAGTGATAACTTTAGCAAAGTAAAATCAGAAAATGTTTGGGAGGAGTCCATTCTGAAATTAGACCTACAAAACCGTCAGGGAGCATCTACTTTTGTATCATGTATCAGTTTTGAATACAAAGTGGATCAAGGAAGACAAGGCTTCCAAACACAGAAGCAGAAAGAAGAGCAGGAACAGTATTGCGCTGTCCTCCATCAGCAAGTACAGCAACCACAACGTCTGCTCAGGTCCTGACTCAGGCCTGACCTCCTACAAGGAAATATAGAAGTAGACTTTGCACAGTGACTACACTTGGGGCTGCTGAGTTCACGAGCACAGAGTCATAACACAAGGTTGCATTGCTATCAATAATTTTATGAAAAATAATTTCACTCCAGGGCATTATTTTGTTTTTACTGCAGCAATCAGCAACGTAAAGTACGCAAGTGCAAGTCTCAACAAGTGGCTCCTCCTCAGAAGTTACCCTAAATTAGATAATAAGTGGTTTCCAATGGCACATTATAAGAATCCCTATTTCCCTTTGACGTGGAACTGAAAGCAAAAGTTTAGCCTAAATGGCTTTATGGAAATATCTGTGATGATTGAACAGTGTTCTAAATCCTTCAAACACAAACAAATGCTACCTACTGGCTGAGGAAAATGAAAAATGGCAATTAGGCTATAGGAAAGAAAAAAAAAACACCACTGTTTCATTCAAGCTTAATTAGCTTGAACCTATACATAGTACAGCATGCCTCTGTCCTAAACGGGGCCTGCGTCATCTCTCCTCTCCCAGGATCTTGTTATACAATCCCTGCTGCAGTTCCCTGCGAGCCAGCTTCCATAAGCTTGCAGCTTTGATTCTAATTGTCAATGTAATCAATAGATTGCATCCTAGTTATATTACAGACCACATGTCAGTCAGTGAAAGAGCTGGGCTTCCAGGGGAATGCAGGTCACTCAGAGCACATTAACTGTTCTGGGTTTGAGAGGATGGACCACTGGGAGAAATTTCCAGGGGGATTAGGCAAACCCGGAAACTGAGTAGCAGTAGAAATGCTGCTGAGCCATGTCCTGCACAAACCAGCTTCCTGGTTTCCTGTCATTGCACAATGACCACCCTCACAAAGATAGGATGGTGGCCGTCCCCTTCGCTAGTACCAGCAGTGTCCTCTCTCACCTCATGCTGCAGCCGCACAGCACAGCCTGGCACCCACCTTCCATCTTCCACTTAGCAAAATGCCATTTCATTTACATCTCCAACAAGTCTTAGGCTGCCTCCAGTGAGCAAAGACAGCTATCTTGGCAGTTTTGCCAAGTGATCAACCTTCCCCACTCATCCATAAGCTAATGGAATCAAAGCTCTTTATGGTCAATTAGCATTTAATTCTGCACATTAAATCCCACCTCTCTGTTCTACAGAGCAGAATGAAGATCAAAAGATGATTCAAAAAAAATTCCACCAAGTACCTTTAATAGCAGCAAATAACTGGGAGAAAAACATATTCCCAGCACTGTCCTAACATATACCCCTGCTGCTCTGACATGTATTAAGGCTGCTGGAAAAAACAGTCATCTTTTTCCAGGCCAAATCTAATGTTACCACAGAAAACTAAATCTGTTACATGGCCTGTAAGAAAAAAAATGATACTTCTTTAAATCCAGGAACTTCACAAGTGATAAGCTGAGACTCTGGAAGCAGCGCTTAACATAAGGGCACCTCAGGACAAACAGGCAGTAAGTATGCACCCTACAAAACAACCTCCAGCTAGGTGTGCACTCGATGACATAAGAAAGGCACCACGTGGCAGCTCTCTTATTCTGAAGAGAAGGGAGCTGCATTACATACCAGCTTACAAAATGCTCTCATATCCTGAAAAGAAGCTTGCCACACACGGATTATAAGATCTGTATTTTCCCAGCCATGCAGACACAGTTCTGGTAATTATGAACTGCTTAGAATCATTTAGTATTTACGTGACTCTTTTATAAGTCTCCATGTCATCACACAGATTCATTTATTTTGTTGTGATCTCTCATACGATTAGTCTACTAATGGGTAATTGTTTTATAGTTAAAGACAAAAGGTAATCCTTTATTTTGCTGCAGCTGGGGTGAGAGGGGAAAGCAAACATCAGAATTTTCTTTACGTAAGTAAAGACCTGCAGAAATTTGCAAGGGCAAGCTGAATGAGACAAACACAAATCAGTTTTGTGCATGAGAGAGATAGGTACCACAAATACAATATAAGAAATCCAAAAGTGATTTAAATTCCTTTAGGGAAGTACAGAGATTGAAGAAGAGACACCATTTCACTATAGTTGAAAAATAGTTTGGGATGGTTACCCAGCAGTCAAAAGGAGTGTGCATTTACAGAGATTTAGATAGAAGATCCACTTTCACATACAATTGCTTTGTCTCCTAATAGAGGTGTTCTCCTAAGCAAAAATAAATACATTAGTAAATTAAAGCTACAAAGGACTGGCAGGGGCCAGTGTTCTTCTGAAATTGTAATAATTGTTTTTACAACTTCTTTTGTGTTTTTGCATGTATTTTTTTGCATTCACCCACAATTACAGGACTTGCATTCAACTCACTCAGATGTATCACAGAGATCCTCTAGTGAGCTTTTCCAAATAACTCAAATACCAGAGAACCCACAGAAAGGACCGTGTTCTTCTATATTTAGTGAAGTCTCCTGCAGCCAGCAGCTGGCACCATGAACCCCTGGGTGCCACACAGCTGCAGCGTCCCCAGCTCTGCCTTAACCACTGCACAAGTTACAGGTATGAGAAACACCTTTATCAAAAGCGACAGTTTATGCAGTAATAAGAACTTTTTTTCTCCCCTCAGACAATCATTTTATAAATTGACATTAACTTAGTAAAACTGCACAGTACTAAAAAGATCAAGAAATTTGAGCATCAACCACGGGCTCCATGAAAATCACACCACATTTCAGAAGAATTCCTTTGAAGGTTACAATCTCTTTCACCTATCCAAGTGCTACACACAGCTAATCATGTGACAAAGCACTTCCCCACTTTCATTTTCCACATACCACATGCTTATCTTTCCTTATCTCTAGCAAGGGCCCACTTATCTCTGCACCTGTGTTGCTGAGAAAAGTATTCTGGAGTTGGGCGCCGCAATCAGTGTTGTGCTAACCGCCAGTTGTACGAGCAGCAATAAAGCACGGGGCTTCACAAGGATGACCGTGCTGCTAAAACTCCTTTCAGCATCTGCATTTCCAATGACAACCACAGCAGTGTAACTTAATTGTATTTACAGTTGAGGGGATTGACTCAAATCGAAGTACTTCAAAATCTTTACAGAACAGGAACAATTACTGACATATTCAGTATTCACAGGACAACTTTAAAACTCCTAAATTCACACTTGAGCTTTACAGAGATGGAAAACTGGGATGCAAAGCCTGGCAGAACATGGTTTCTAATGTTGTTGTTGTTTTCTTTCCAACAAAAATAAAAATTACAAAATTAAAAAACCTCTCCTCATTAAAATTAGGTTCAAGGAGACACAATATCCATACCATTTTCATCAAGACAGTAGTTAACTTTATTCACAAGTCATACAGTTAACTTCTATTCACAAGAAGTGGCAGTTCACTGACATCCATGTTCTTCTCAAGATATTTTTCTCCCTATCAGCTCAGAGCTTCTGCTTCAAATTCCCAAGCCCCCTCTGGCATGACTTCTTTCTGCAGTTTTGAGGCACCAGGAATACTGCTGAAGGCGCATGTGCTACGTAGGTTATGCAAAACCATGCTGCTATGACAACTCTAACAGCACCACTTACCCACACTGCTGCTAGCAGAAATTGTAGCTTGAATTTAAGATCACCTAAAAATATTTTTAGCCGCTTATTTCTGTCATCCCTATTTAGCTGTAGTACCTGATTTGTTATATGACTAATTTTAACTTGTCTCTGGCCTTTGCCAAAACATTCATATATAAGAATTAAGTGCTTTGCAAAAGGATTTGTTTAATTCCATTAAAGGAATTTTCAGATATATTTTACAAGCTTTATCTCAGGTCTTGAAAGCAACTTAAAACCTTCAGTAGTAAGTTATCGGATATTAAAAAGAAGTAAACTGGGAAAAGTAAAAATTCACTGCTGTCATAGGAGAACTTTCTTGATCCATCTTCTCCAATTCAAAAATAGTTTATTAAAACTGACCGGCACAATCTGCTGCTGCACAAGGACACTGTACGTACCAACACAGACTAAACATGCAGAAAAGGTCTCAAGTCTAGTCAGAAAACTGTGGGCTGAAAGAAAGGCATGTGATAACTAGAACATAAGCAGAGCTATTCATTGGCAAAAACCAAGGGTTGCAGCTGACCAAAGTTGGTTAGTGATACCAAGCTGATTAGTGTCTCGTTTCCACAAACAAAAGTCACAGGAGGATAAATAAGTTCCCTCAGGAAACATGATGTTGTCTCACTTCAGTTAACAGAGTGCACAATCACTGTGAAGCTGAGATTCTTATTACAGCAAAGCTTATTTGCTGTGTTGTTTTTTTTTTATACTATTTAGATTCCACTTTCCCATTTCTTACCATGTGTACCCAACCTAACACACTGGTGTTTCAAAGACTGAAGAGATGCCAAATTCACATTTCTCATCCGTGCTGGTCCATGAAGCAAGCCTCACGTGTTTGTCATAGGATCACACCATAATTCTTTGTACTCCTTTTTCTAAATGGAAGATGTCAAAATCTATTATGGGCAGTCGGAAGCATCTGCTTATTCACAAGCAAACAATGAAGCTGTCTGGGAAGGCTAAATTATTACACACTGACCAGTGTCGTCTTATGCAAATGGTTGGTGAGAAATTCTGGTGCAAAATGGCTTCACTTCTGTGTTTCTTAGATGACATCATATCGCTTGACATCCCAAGTAAAGTTGAACTAATAAAAAACAAAACAAAGCTATGACAAACAAAGGTTTGAGTAAGACAGTTAGAAGGAAATGACCTCAGAATCATAAGCTTAAGAGATGGTGCAAGGAGCATCTGAACAACAAATCTGCTCCTTTGCATGCTGTTGGTTCAGCTACAAGCAGAATCAAATAACCATGCTCACTCATAAGCATGAAGGGCTGTATCACTCATTTTACTGAGATCACACCTCCGATCAAACAGAGCAAACCAAAGAAGTCTTTAAACATCTCTAAATAAGGCTTCTGACTAGCAAGCTGCTTTAAAACTCCCCTGGAGAATATTTAGCAATTCTCTTATACCAATTTTGGTGGCACTACTTGACTGCACAGAAAGACTGAACAATTGGGATTGTTTGGGCAGCTCTGTGTGTATTCACAGTGCCAATATGAATCAGAAGTACTTGCATAGGGCCATGACCCAAAACTATGAACCTGTGCATTTAAGTTAAATTTTACCTTATCTGGAACCAGGGGAGTCACCAACACCAGAGCCCCACAATCAGCTGCAGAAAGCTCCAGAGGGCCCCTCTCCTTCCTTGATACTGCAGGCTCTGGCAAGCATTAAGCAGCTGTGAGATACTCCGGCTCAGACAGGGGCATCCCAGCTCTACCATGTCATATCTACAACTCTTCCCCAGGTAGCAAAGGCTTTTATGCTCTGCACAGTATTTAGAAGGAAGCATCAAGAACCAGAGGAGTAATCTGAGTGAGCTTTTAAATTCCCCTCTTCTGAGCCATAACCCAGGAAACCTCAGAGGAGACAGAAGAGGCTACTGGGGAAGAACACACTTGTCAGTACAGGTAGGGAAGAGAATGTATCTGTATACACATACCCTGAGGATATGAAACAACACTTAATTACTGTGAAAGTAAATTAAAAAATAGAAGACAGTTACAGTTCAAACAGAAACAGAACTTAACTACCATATGTTTATAGAGATTTACCAGATGTTTAGCAAAATAAGGACTAAGCTAACTTCCAGCAGCATGGTTCTGCAGGCTGCAGAGACCACAACTTGCCAGCTATGGATAGACTTCAAGCATGCTGCTCACACACATCCTACAGCCACTGCTACCCAAATGACAGGCAACTTGAGCTGACGGACCTTCCCTTCTGCACCACGGCAGTAGCTCCCACAAGTCCCACTTACCAACCCGTGGGTGCAGCTAGCGAGGGAAGAAAGTACTCCATGAAAAACATCTATTACTGCCGTGTGTGTTAACGGTATGTTAAGTAACCTGAGCTTAAAACAGACATGTTTATAAAACCAAGTCAAGGCTGTACACAGCCTTTAGGGCTAGCACCTCAAATTGTTGGTAACAGCAGACAAATTGGGAAGAACCTTTCATCACTTGTGAGTGCCCACGTTAGGGAGAACCAACGTAATAGGCACGAGGCCTACATGAAATGTAAAATTCCTCTGAAAACTATGCAAAGAAAAGGAAAGTGTATGTGTCAGAGACTGAAACACTGAAATACGAATTCAAAGAGAACCACATAGGGCACTAAGCATTCATCTCCAGACAACGGAATATCAGACAGCAAAATAAACCTTTCTTCTTCCTTGAGCACTAGTCCTGAGTAGTCCAGGCTCTGTTTAGCGCCCTATGACACCTGCATTCTGAAAAGTCTGACCACACAGACAAGGGAGAACAGGTCTGGTGTTTACTGATTTTTCTTTTGCTGCCTAGAATCACATGTGATACACAGAGGGCAAGTCAGATTCATGTCCTGAGCACAGACGAAGGTCCTCTTCCCAAAGGTTACAGTGTTAGACATAACTAAAGCAGAAAACAACACGAGACACTGCAAAGAGCCGAAACAGCCTTTTACCAGCACTGTTCTGCTCTCCAAATCAAAGCGTTCTTCCTTTTCTCACAGGAAACACCATATTTACGCTGACTTACTGACAGTCGCAGACAAACACCAAGACAGGCTGAGCGCCGACACTGGTTACTACACGGAGCTGTACGCCTCACCGCCCACAACCCCGTCCCGTTTACACGAAGCTCTTCTGCACACGTTAACGGATAACAATAAAAAGCAGCGCTGCCCGAAGGGCGCAGCCGGGAGAGCCGCCCGCACACAATGACTGCACTTGCTGTAGCGCCCAGGGCCCGGCTGAGACCTCTCACAGCGGCAGCGTTTAAGAGCAACGAGTCACCTGAGATCTGACCGCACAGAATCCTCTACCACGCGTTTCTCCGAGGCAGAGGAGGGCCCGAAATATCCGAGCGCACCTCCGCGCGCGCTCAGGGCTCCGAGCCGCGGCTTGCGGGAGGCCCCGATAACGGCGTCCCGCGGCTCCCCGGGCCGCCAGCCAGCAGGGGAGGCCCTGGGGCGGCTCCTCCGCGCGGCGGGGCACACCCCGACCCCGCAACCCCGGGGCGCTCTCCCGGCCCGGAGCCCGGGGAACCGCTCTCGCCCCGGGAGCGGCGCCGGCTCTCCCCGCCCGGCCGTGCCCGCTCACCGTCGGAGCTGACGGTGTCGTAGGAGTCGCCGGCGGCGGGCGCGGCGGCCGGCTCCCGGTAGTCCACCCAACTCAGCCCTTCCACGCTGTCGTACTCGGCGCGGTGCTTGTCCTCCACCGGCACCACGGTGAAGTGCGGCATGGCTGGCGGGGCGGAGAGGGCTCCCCGCGGCACCGCGGCGAGGCAGGCGGGATGCGGCGCAGAGCCGCCGGCGCATTCCTGCCCCGTGCGGTCACTTCCTCTCAGGAAACCGCGCTCCTCAACTCCACCCATTCCCCTCCGAGCGCCGGGGCGGTGAGGCGGAGCGGCGGCCGCCGCCCCCGGGGCCGCGGGGATGGGGGTGGG